>CM053170.1:15147001-15240262 GCA_012977825.3 Pteromalus puparum | reverse complement strand
CTCTCTCTCTCTCTCTCTCTCTCTCTCCCTCACAGCGATTCTCTATCAAAGTGTTTTTTCCTCTTTCTCTACCCATCGAAGCCTCATCCCCCGCTTTCTCACGTCTCAAAGAATTCCTACCTCTCTTTTTCTCGCGCAGCCCATTCTCTTTCCTTTAGTTATATCACTGGCTTTCGATTTGACTCTTGGTCTCTCTCTCTCTCTCTCTCTCTCTCTCTCTATACTATACGGACATATTTCTGTCTCGTTTACTTTTGATTTCGCTCACCCTTTTGTTTTCGCTTTTGCCCCTGCTGTCTCCTCTTCCGAGCGCGACGTTATCCGCCCTCTCGACTCGCTCGCGAGACATCATTTTTGCTCCGTCTCTCTTCGACTTCGCTGTCTTATTCTTTTTTCTCTCTCTCTCCCCACTCCTATATCTTCTATGTGTTGTGTATAATATGGACTCGATCCGGAGCCAAGGCAATTGGTATAGCTGCAGCAATCTTTGTCGGGCTTTTCTTTCCGCTGTACGCTTTTTTCATTCTTCGACAAAAAGTGTATAGAAGGCGACTTTCTTATTAAAATGTATTTATTTAGGGCGTACTGCATTAACGATGTCGAGGCGAATCGAAAGCAGGAGTTATGAAATATAAGGACAAAGGGAAGGTTTCTTTGTGTGTTATTCATGCATTATGCATTTTGAAGACGATTTTTATATTCTCCGAATCGAGGAGCAATATTCACGGAGAAATAAGATGAATCTTCGATTAAAAAATTTATTTCAAAGATCCACACCAAGGTCTGGAAAAAGACAACCTAATTTGCTATCCCACAAGCCTGTACGTTCGATTTGCTTAGAATTAAAACGAGCACAGAAATAAATTTAAAAACCCGCGCACGTATAAGCTAATTTGAATGTTAAAATATTCCCGGTGCACATAGCGGTGTTGACTGCTTGAATTACCAGTGGTAAAATCGTGTGCGAATTGCAACATGAAATTATTGCCCTGTGCTCGCTGCTTCGCGCGTTGCTGCCGCTGTTTTTTCACCGCTTTAATATGCGCTCGGTCGTATAATTTGCCCGGCGCTAAAAATGAAATTTTCATATAAACGTCGAGAGAGAGAGAGAGAGAGAGAGAGAGAGAGAGAGAGAGAGAGAGAGAGAGAGAGCTCTTCTGCTGCTCTTTTCGTAAATTAACGTAAAATTCGAGCGCGATGTTTGACCCCCAATGCGTTGGGTATAGTCATCGCGAAGTTTGATGCACTGAAAAGCGGTGTGAAAGAGTGCGACGATGATAGCAAAAAACTGAGTGTACAAGTGCCCCGGCGAACATAATAAATTGTTCAAATATACACACGAGCTTTCGCGGACACGAGTAAACAGAATTTTAAAGCTCTTTACCGTACTTTATATAGATATAAAATAAAGCCGTGTATAAAACTCCCAGAGTTTATGATACATCAGGTTGTAGGTGCGTATCACGAGTCACTTTCGGATAGTCGAATCGATATTTAATACATTTCTTGGTATACACAATCGATAACCATGTAATATCTCCTTGACGTCACAACCGAACGCGGCACATCTCCGCGGAGAGATTCAGCCCGTACACGCGGGGCAATTTCCCGCAATCCTCGTCGGGAAATTCGCCGGAATTCGCTGCGAGAGAGCGAACGCGTATATATTTCACACTCCCAATTTCTCTTTTGCTCTCTTAATCACTGCTGCGCCCGACGACCGCCTTTCCCCTCCCTTCTCCCCATCTGTTAGTCTGTACTCGCGTCTCTCTCTCTCTCTCTCTCTCTCTCTCTCTCTCTCTCTCTCTCTCTCTCGCTCTCCTTCGCTCTGCGCGAACGTCCATATTGCTTTCACTCGGGCTGACGTTCGTCGGTCGATAAGTCGTCGTTGGCTGTACACTGGCGTAGCTTTAATGTGCCTCGCTCCTCTTGAAAACTGCTTCCGAAACAGCGCGTCTTCCCGAGGGACGTCGATGGAGGGATTCGCGAAGTCGTGCGACGGAGATTGTCCGTTAAAACAATTACGAAATGAGACGCTATGCGCTTGATGCGACTGTCTGTTGGTGATAAGGGTTGTATTATTTTTAGTTTATCCAATGGTGTATATACTTTAAATGTTGGAGCTTTGAAGATTGCCTTCCCGGTAATACGGTTGAAGTGAGAGAATCGTTGGAAGGAGTTTAGGATGGTTACTAACGAAGGGTCGAGTACACTTGATTGCGAAGAATTATAAAACGATTGGCTACGAATTAATGAAGATTTTAGACTCATTATACGGTGCTCGGCTTTTATTATCGTGGTGTTCGATAATTTTTCAAATTTATCTCGAATCCCCTCGAGACCGCGTGTTCTTTAACTATACACTCAAAGACGTAGAGATTAAAACTAACTACTGATAAAGAAAAACGATAAGACGCGAGTCTATCGATCGATTAATCTGGTGTACATCCTTGAATTAATCTGCTCTTCTATTAACGCCCGTATCTTCCATTGAAACTGATTTATTCAAAGTAAAACAGCGAAGAACTTTATTAACACGTGGTTATGCATACCGAGGTATCGCATATTTAGCAAGATTTAATTACTACGAAGCTAAAATACAAACTATTTTTTCTCCGTTAATCACTTTTACATTTTTACTTTTGAGATTATGTAAATAAACTCCTACTTATTATAATCAATTAAGGTACACGCCCAAACGAGTTTATAGTAGAAAAGAGAATTACAACGACGAAACGACGATTAAAAATGTTCCTTTTAATTTATTCAGCTCTTATGCCGCGGCTAAGTCCCTGAATATACGCGCGTACACTTGATGCGCGCAGCGCAGGAAAAAGCGTTTCATTTGGTATTATGAAAATGCGAAGAGACGAACCGTGTAATAGAAAAACAGCTGGGCGCAGAGGGGGCGTTTCGAAAAATACAGAAGCCATTGAAAGCTCGCCGGTAAGTACGCCGGCGTAACAAGATATACGAGTTGATAATTTCTCTGTGTATAGGAGCGTGTCACAACTTGGTGATAATCTCACCTGTACGAGTAAAATTCAATCAAGCATATAAGCAGAGACTTATAAAAGATTGAAATTCAAGCGACTCGATGAAACAATAATTTTCATCGTCACCAAAAACATACTGTCCGCTTTCAATGCTCCAAGCGCCGAGAGGCAATTGAACAGCGAAAATGGCCCCTTCAATCACGGCAATCAGGCTTTATCACTGGCTCTTACAAGCATCTCTCGTCGTCCGCTCGATCGCGCGCTAATGACCGCGTCAAACGCACACACATGCACCCTTCATACAACACATACACCGCATATACATCCAAGAAGCCGCCTTCGTCGCTCTCGGTGCGTATAAGCTCAACCGGCTCGAAAAACTGTTACAGCCGGTCGGTCATCTCTCTCTCTCTCCCGACGCTCGCGCAATTATTTCGACGCGCGCACTTTGCATCCTGTAACGGGACTCACGTATGTGCACTCACCTTATGTCGCTCTCGCGGTAATGTGTGTGTGTGTGTGTGTGCATTGGCAAAGAGATACCGGAAGAGGCCGGACACCGTTGTTGCGTCTGCTTTACGGCCCTGCGTTTTTTAATATACACAAGTCGTCGTTGGTGCATCGAGTACAAAGTGGACCGTTGATCGGCGTGTTTCGCGTGGCTATATACGTAGGAGGATAATACGGGTATCGACTTTAACGCCGATGCTGCTGATGGCGGCAGATTTTTTTCGGCGAGGGGAGCTTGACGTCGCCGTTGTACAAGTGAAAGTGTGGGAGAGATAACCCTTTTGATGGCGTCGGCGCACAGCATAGCCTACTGCGATGCTGATGTTTGCATTCAATTTGCGTGGAAATTGGGTAATAGACGGAGCTCGTAAAGCTGTTAATTTTAAGCTGATGTTAACATTTTTGTAATCCAATTCAGGCTGCGCGCATTGTTTGATGTCGTCTGCTGTATATATGTATATATAGCGAGCTTAAAGAGCTGGCGTTTAAAAAAAATGTTCGTTGGCGCGCGCGGTTATACTGTTTGCTGCTGCTGCGGGATTGAAAAATAAAAGGATTTTTTAATTGCTTGTCGTATATTTGTATGGGAGCACTTATTTTAATTTACGCTGAAAATCGGACTGGTTTTGACGTCGTGTAATTAAACTTGATTATTATATATGCAGCTGATGGTTGTTCACTTTTATGATGACTTGTGCACGAATCTGTTGTGTAAAAAAGATATTTCAATATAGTAATGTTCTATTCGAGATGAAGATTTATTACTTGGATCGCGAAGGGAGGAGCCACTTATAAAAGTCATCACTTATATATAAGAAATTAAAAAAAAAAACGAAAGACGGTTTTGTCAGACTCTTAATATTTAGAAAATTTTAGGATTTTTCGAAGTCAAGTAATCCGTACCTTTTTTCATGATTATTGCATATTTTCAAATGTAGACATCTTTTGGCCAAATCAAGTATTTTTAACGATATTTTTTCGAATTAAAGCTCTTTTCGCGTACTTTTATTCTACTCGAATACATTTTCTGTTTGCGCTTTCAGAGATTAAGTACGTGCCGTTGAACAATGGCTGTAAGATTTGGTCGAATTTGAATAGCCGAGAAAACAGTGTCAGAAGGTACTTTTTCGTGATCGATTTTTTATTGTTTTAAACATATAGAATTAGGAAATCTTTGTTGCAGCCGCGTGCCCCACAATTTATGTTGACTTATTTCTAGAAACCTGAGAAGGGATTTTTCGCTTTTTTTCTCAGACTATAGGACTCTAAGCGAAATAATGCATTTTGAATGCTGCCTCGGGCAGTTATAACATGAGCGGCTCTGTCGAACTGGTTTCGCATATAGTGATAAGGGAAATAAGAAATTGACTAAGAATTGCTGGCCAGAGACTCTACTCATATTATTCGGAGAGTTTAAGCGGTGGATGAGAGTCCAATCCAAAGATGCTTTGTCCTGATATATCGAAGTATAATATTGATTTTGGAAGGTCAAGATATCGCGTCTAGCAACAAGATACACTCACGTTATCGCATTTTTTTCCTAATTTCACACTTTGAGGCTATAGAAATTGACGCAATAAAGATCGGGGGCGAAAACTATCGATCAATAGAGCTATGCATTTATCCAAGCAGGATAACGCGTATAACACTGCATTGGAATGAACATATTACCCTGACTATATATAATCATACAAAGGTTCTTACCCAGTAATATAACTTCATCGACTCACGAAGCTATAAACAAAACAAGAACACTCCGAGCGAGCGAGAAAAAGAAATAAAAACGTACCTATATAACTACGTACGCGAAGAGCAGAGGCAGTAAAAGTGCTGAAAGAGAACGTAAAGAGAATATGTTTTATTAATGTTTTAAGGGCCGTGCAGTGGCTCATTGTCGCCCTGGTTCGAGAGAACAGAGAAAATTGAACTTAAGGGACTGCCGTGCTAGTAATGTGTATACACGGAAACGAAGGGAAAAAAGTAGCGGTCACACAAAAGCGAGGGACGAATAGACCATCAGAGTATAAGGCTATAGACGCGCGTAGATAAAAAAGACGGAACAAACGTTTGAAAGAAAGGCTTTTTCTTGAGGCTATACACAGCGTATATAGAGCTGCCACTGCTGCGGCACAATATATCCTTTATTCCCGAACTGTGAAGTTTATAATAAAAAGCGAATTAAGGATCTTTTTTCGGTCTTCATTATTACAGCTCTCACATTGTCCCGCCAGCTTCTATACTTTGCCTGCTTCGCCTGCATTTATACTCGTGTAACTTTGACCCTCTCTGTAATTTTGACCTCGTTCGCAGAGTCGTAACATTAGCACTCGTTCTATATACTGTAACACAATTAAAATTCACTTAGCGAGCAAACGCGTCGAGTTTGTATTAGAATTCCCAACTAATCACAGCAGAAATATGACTGAAAGCTCGACGTACACGAAAATAAAACTGCGAATATAAAAGAAAGAAGAATAATGGAGAAAAGGGCCGCTGCGAAACTGCGACGAAAATAGTGCAGCGAGTGAGCGCGTCGAAATCTAATCTCGGATTAGGATGGGCTGAGGGACTGGGGTATATAGCACCTATACCGCCGCTCGGCAGTGCGAAGTTGGCCGGAAAACTTTCGCCAGAGCAGTTGCCAGCAGCGAAGCTCCCGATCGATCGTTATGGCGCCGCCGCTACTACGAGCTTCCAAAGCGCGCGCGGTTATCGTGAAAGCGTTATTAGATGGCTTTTTACGCCGATGAGAAGCTGTGGCATAGTCGGACTCTCGGAAATTTTCGAAACGGTCTCGCGTGTTGACTCGAAATTGTTGGTCGGATTGCACGTACGTTTTTCGTTAATTTATATTTCTTAGGTGTCAGAGTATAATTTATATAGGAATCGATATCGAATCGATGCAAGCGAATAGATACATCAGAAGACGAATAGGGTCGTGTTCTATATGCGTTTTTTTTTATAGGTACTAGATCGTTTATTTATTTACTTTTTAATGAAAATCAAAGTAAACGATACGGTCGTGAAGGCTTCTAGTTGTCGCGATACGTCAAAACGCGTTTCACGTTTGCCATCATCGAGAGAAAAGTACAAAAAGCGACCGCTAGGTGGCGAGTGCCATCTCACAAGCGTAGTTGAGTTTTTTTCGAGCTATAAAGACCCGGAAAACAACGGCATAGTCGCTCCTCGGCCTACAACTGGCTGAGATCAAAGTGCCACTTTTTTTGTAAATAGCGCAACCTTTATGCACGGCGTGGTTTGTCCTGCCGGCGGCTTGACCTGAGGAGGCGCCCGTCGTAGGAGCACGTCGTTGTGGATGTACTTTTGGGGGTGCGCCCGCGGGAGGTATCCTCACGACGTGCAATTGCGCACGCACTTTGATCTATTTTTGTCGCCAGTAACGCTGGTAGGCCGCAGGAGCCACAATTATATAATCAAAAATTAATGTTCTTTCCAACATTTTAAGCATGTTTTATCTTAACAGAACAGAAAAGTGCAGGGCAATTGTCATTTAAAAGATATTGTGAGTACGGGGAAGATTGGATTCGATATTTTTCGATACATAGTAATCGCAGTAATCGCAATCGTTCTTTTATAAGGGGATACGATAGAGCTCATCGCTGGGCAATAATCAGTTCACTGCGCTTCAGCTCCATAAATTGTCGAAATAACTTTCATAACTGATGGATACGTAGACATGCTATACAGTCAGTGACACGAGAGAGGGAGAAGTGCGCTAGGCTAATCAAATAGGTCCGGGGAGCAATCAGTGCGACTCGTAATTCGGTTATCTATTATCCATCTCCCTCTTTTGCACGAAAACAGGCCGCTTTGCGACGATAACAATGGAAAATGAGATATTCGCACAGTAGTAGTAGTATAACGACGAGAATAAAGAGAGACGACAGTTTAGACAGATTTCGTTCCGTTCGCTCTTTATAAATGTTCCAAATGAAGCCGAAGAAGAAATTTTCGAGCCACTGCAATGCAGGCAATTAGCTCACTCTCGTAGCAGCAGTAGCAGCAGCACCCGATGTCCCCCGAGGGAGAGTCCAAAGAAAATTCCTTATTATTACTTTGCGCTCTTTGTTATAAGTGAATCGCGGCCAGCCTCCGCGGCTCTCTTATAATGACTTGGAATTCACTCGTTGATACTCCCTTATGCCCTAATTGTGTGTCCTCTCTACCTTACTTTCATCAAGGCGTATTGTAAATATAACGAAAAGTTTTTTCAGTAGAAAAAGTATACTCGAAATTCGTCCCGGAATAATAATAGAAGTCCGGAATTAAAAAATACGTGACCCGGAATCTTCTCTGCGAGAGATATAAGTGTCCTGAATCTTTCCACTCGCTGAAATAAGAACCGCGCGCATTTTTTCCTTTAAAAATAAAAGACAAAGGATATCTTTAATACCATACACTACACATCCTTTTCGAAAAGATAGCTCAGCTCGGCGAACCTTCTCGGAGCCGAGTTTGGAGTTGCGTCTGGTATAATTCTTCCTCTCAGATTTTCTCTCTCTCTCTCTCTCTCTCTCTCTCTCTCTCTCCCTAGCTTTATACGCGCGTCTAGAGCGACGACACGCGCTTGCGACGATGTACCTTGAAGTATGTGGGTCTAGGAGACACGACTTCTAACTTTTGTTAATTAAATTCTCCCGCAGCAGCTATAGCGCTACTCTAATTAAGTGAAATTCGCAACTGCTGGTAAAACGCTTTTTGATACGTGTGCACTTATATACACGCAAATGATTAATCGCGCTGCTGTTGCAAATGCGTGAATTATACCAAGGGAGAAATGGACTATCACTATCCTCTCGCGTCTCCTTAAAAGCGATATACTCGTTAGAAAAATCAAGGGTCGTGACAGGGATCCTCAGTGTATTTCTGAACATAGAGTTGGCGAATAATTCAAAACACTCCGCGCACACTTGCATATCTCGCTCAAATCTGCAGCAGTAGCAGCAGTGGTAGAATATAGCAATGAGAGGGAGAAGCCCTTTGGCGGCAGTAGCATAGAGCACAGGGGCGGTTATCGATTCCGTGGAACCGCCCCCGCGCGCCTGGCCACACGGCGACTACTCTGCCGCTGCTGCTGCTGCCTCCCCACCACCTACACTTCCGGATAAAAGGACGTCAGGAGCGAAGTCTACTCTATACCTATATATATACGCGTACTCTCTCCATCTTGCTCTCTTTTCTCCCGCTCGACGCTCTCATCTGCACGCTCATTCCGCGTCTTTTACTCTGCGCCCCGTCTCTCTCCTTCCTCTTTTTTTCACTTTCTCCGCGCTCGCATAGCAGCTATTCGCTGGCGAGTAGAGAGAGAGAGAGAGAGAGAGAGAGAGAGAGAGAGAGAGAGAGAGAGAGAGAGAGAGAGAGAATGATCCTGACGTCTGTCTTTCTCGCTCGGGCAAACTTCTGTGTACACTTTTTCCTCTCCATCTATATAGACGTACAGCGTTTTTGCGCTCGGTGAGAGCGTTTTTTTTATACACGCAGCTCTTGGCGCTTTTTAGCTTGGCTCTTCTTTATTTTTTTCGTTCGCGCGCGCTCGAGCAGCACTTAATATTTCCCGGCGAGCGCAGTCGCATTTCTGTCTGATCCAGTATTCGGAGCTCCATATCCTCGACCGAATTAAGTCCCATTTCAGGCTCTATGTAGCTCGGTGCTTTATAGATATAATAATATATAGGCGGCAGTTTGAACCGGCGGCTGCTCGCGACAGCCACTGCATTATTATAAAGTCATTTGGATGAGTTTAACCGATGGGAGAATGATAGCGCCGAGCGATAAATTTGTAATTATCGCGACGGCATAGCTCTCTGACCTCGTGATGTTTCTCGCGCTGTAGGTATATATTATGTACTTAGGTAGTTTGATATATAGAGTTGGAAAAGAAAAATTTCACGAGACACCCGAATAACTCGCTCGATTAACCCACTGCAGCGGCGGAACTCGTACGAGCGTATAAGAGTACATAAAGCAACTACTTCCTTTGACCTGCACACGTGCGCTACTGGTATACCCATATAACACGCGTGTGTGTATGCGTGTATTTGCGATCGAGCGCGAAAGAACAACAGACAGCCGCGTCGCGAAGAGATAAAAGCTCGCGGCATATTGTATACGGTACAAAGGCCACTGCTGCCGCTGCGTACTGGGAGAAAGAAAAAGGACGAAGATGCCGAGAGAGGCGCGCTCTCGGAAAAAACAAAGTGGAAACGCGCAGGTGCGGGAGAGGGAATTGAGACGAGCGTCAATGGTTTGCGCGCGAGAGAGAGAGAGAGACAGAGAGTTGAAAGGCCCGTGAGTATGTGTGTGTGTGCTCGCGGACGGGGTAAAAAAGCGAGAGTTGCTGTGTATATAACGTATAGCGGGTGTATAGGCGAGAGGGAAAGCGGAGGAGAAGAAGCGGAGAAAAGAGGAAAGTGAGTGCGCCGCGAAGATATAGTTGCGAAATTCAAGACGATGCATGTATATAGCGAAGTGTATAGTGCGTGAGTTTGAGATGCGTATATGTAATCTTACGGTGATTAACATCTCTCACACAAAAGATATCCCGAACAAAAGCTTCTCCCCGCTGCTGCTGCTGCTGTATACGAAAACAAAACTCGCGCTGTCATCCAGCCGCCATCCCATAACATTAACGAGCAAGTCCGTATAGCGAGAAGCAGCAGCAGCAGCAAACTCGGCTACGGACCATAATTTCACTATAGCCCGGCGTACACACACGCACGATAAATCGAAGCCGTATATACATACGCGTGTGCTTATCAGCCAGCGCGAGCTTTTAATTTCATGCACATCCATCGACGGCGTCGCCGCACATACATACATACACATACGCGTACGGCAAATCGATACTGCGCTTATCCAATAGCCAAACAACATGAACGCCGAAATTGCAGATGCCTCTCCCTCGAATGTAGTAACGACGAGAGAGAGAGAGAGAGGAAGGTGTAGCTATATACGCGGATGTATATGTAAAGAGGAGAGAGAGAGAGAGAGAGAGAGAGAGAGAGAGAGAGAGAGAGAGAGAGATGATGGTTGCGAGGATTGAACATCGCAGTAGGGTTATGGCATGCAGGTTACGGCCGGGGCCCAGAAGGGATTACCGTTTACCGCCGTTCTGCGGCTCTCGCCGCTGCTGCACGCGCTGTATACGTAGTGTGATGTCGTCTATTGCTCTATCTCTGTCCCACAGAGAGAAGCCCTCTCTCTCTCTCCCTCTCTCTGTACATGACGCGCGTGTATTATTCTTCGTTTGCGAGAGAGGCTCTTGTGGTCTGCGCGAAATTCGAATGATGGATTTTTCTTCGCTGTGAGGTATACCGAATAAAATTTTACATATATACGAACGCCTTTTCAAGCTGCTTGTAAAAAGATAAAAGTTAAATGTTTATACCGTACAATAGTCGCCAGTCGACAAACGAAAGTTCAAACCCCCCGAAATAAGCAGAGCCTACACCTACGCTCTCTTTTTCAACGCATCAGTCATATACAGCGAGGGGAAACGTGCTGCTATATATTTTATATATAACGCCAGGCGGGAGAGTCTGCGCGACGAGGAGGATTTCGGGGCCGATGACGTATATGATATGCTCTGCTCTCCCGCGCGTACATATTGTATAAAGAGAGAGGGACGGCTTTTTACTTTTATCAAGTGCCGCGCGTTTTTATTGAATCAATTGGCCGCCATTACCACCGAGTGCTTCGCTCCCTTGTAAAAGTGAAAATTAACGATTATCGTTTTTTATGTCTACTGCGCGCGAGTGTTTAGATTATATCTATGGACTCGAAACCACGTCGTCTTATTATGAGCGGGAGACTGTGGGATAAATCTAGATTTATGACTCGATTTTGGGAGGACAATGTGGGCGACGTTGTTGCTGCGGTGGATGAATTAGCCCGGAGAGTTATATTAACGAGGAGTATAATATTCATGAAATTGTTAATTGTTTATGGACTCTGGGTATATTAGTGAGTGTATGAGCGAACGTGTCCTTAAATCACTGTGTTTTGCTGTAAATCAGTCGGTTTCGCAATGAACGCTCATTTTGTTTTAGTCAATGAAAAACTGGGTAGCTCAACGTTGGCTTATGTAGAAAAGCGATTGCATAACTGGTGAAATATTAACCGAGTACTAATTAATTTAACGCGTTTTATCGCATTTTAATTATAAACCAAATATTATATTAGTGATTAAAGAATCGCTCGGAACTCTTTAAATCATAAACCGACAAAAAAAAGAGCTTCAAGAATTTCCTATAATATAACTGATCGCCCACGGCGCTGAAAATGTCGAACGATTAAAAGTCCTGGGGCTCGTTCTCTCGTGCCGTTTGCTCCCGTATTATACATAACTCGCCCGCGGCCGTCTAATTAATCGACGGTAAGTGGCAGAGTGTCCCATTAAAATTTTCGTTCAATCTCAATAAGGCTGCAGTATAGTAGCTCAGTTTTCGCGCTTCTTCTGCGAAACTCGTCGAAATTCCGATTGAAAAATATTGCTTCGACCCTTTTTCGCGAAGAAGCTTCCTTGTCCTGAAAGCATTGACTTCTAGCCAAATAGTTGAGAGAAAAAGAAAGGGAGACGAAAGCTCCCTGATCGATCGTTCGTGTTTTATCCGAAAAAAAAGTAAGAGGTTTACGAGCTTAGAATTTTTTGATAAGGGAACGCCGAAGACGGGGACAATCTGCGATAGCGAGAAGAGTCTCTTGCGGAATTTTTGAAGAAAATTTCTTGTAGGTGAAATATATTGGGTCGATATGAAGCACACGAGCAGCTTTTCTGGTAACACCATTAGAAAATACTCAAATGAAATTGTTTTAAAAATCGTTCAGCATTTCTATCGGAGAGCTACAGCGGCATTTAAATTTAACAATTTAACTATGATATACGAGTAAAAACTCAGTTAAACTTGAGGCAGATGGAAAAGTGATTCGGTACAGAGAAACGAAAAATAAAGCGATTGTACGACGATCGAGATCCTCTCTCTTCACCGAGTAGTAAAAAAAGAGTAGCATTAGGTCGGATATATAACGCAAAAAGAACGAGTCGACGGCAAGATGGAATAAAAGAGCGAAATAAAAGAGCCTCGACGAGGATGAGATAAAACGAAATTCGAAGATAGCGATCCGAGTCTAATTGATTGATCAATCCGCTTTCCCAGACGTATAATATGTATACCTATACCTTATATATAATACAAAATTATCAACGAAAATTCCACTCAGCGCGTGCCTCTGCCAAAACACTCGAGATAAATCACGCGCGTCGATTTTCAGCGGTCGCAGTTTGGAAATAAAGAGCCGACTCTCCGGCAAACTAATAGACAAGCTAATGAGGTTACCGGTAGCCAGTCGAGCACATCGATCGGCGGCAGCGGCGGCGCAGCCTCGTGTACCGTTGGACGCATATAATGGCCGCCTATGCGAGTTTCAGCTTCCTCTCGAGGAAATGATTAGGTTCAGAAGGAGAGGGACAAACTTTCCGCGGTCGACGACCGTCTCTCTCGACTGTACGTGAATTTTCACACTCTAGACGCCGGGTGAACTTTTTCCGCTGCTGCTGATGCTGCCACATCGTTATTTGCTTCTTTCTGGCGCTATGTGCCGCTGTTTTTAATTTGACGAGCGGCGGAGCTTTGAGGAGAAAAAAAGCCGAGCTTTGCCGCTAAATATAAAGCAAAGTGCGCGCCGAGATAAATGCCGCGTATAAATTAATTGAACTCATCTCTCTCTCTCTCTCTCTCCGGTATAAAGTAGTGTGCTTTAAAGAGACCATGGTATATTAAACACCTAATTGTCATCGTTCCCTCGCACCTGCAGCGTTAAAAAAGTCAGTATAGCAACAGCAGCAGTAGCGACAATATAGTAACGACGCGACGCCGGCGCATTCCCAATAACAGCTCGGGCGTGACATGCGCGACCGGCTGCCATTACTGCGGGGGCCGACGCCGATAACTGATAACGCGCTCAGTATGTCAGAGCATTCGCGGCGTCGCTTCCCTCATTACTCGCGTTTGCGCGCGCGCGCGCGCGCGTGTGTGTGTGTTTGTGTGTGTCGCCTCGACCCCTCGCGTCGCTTTGTCCCTTGGTAATACGGCCACTTCCTCTTCGCTCTCTGCGGCGATGCTCTTGGTGGCCTCGATCGAGTCGTTTTTCTCCTTCGCGTTCGAAGAGATGGTCCTTGTGTGGCTCGATCGGGTTTTCCGTACTTTTTCACGGAGAATTTCTTTTCCTGAAAGAGAGAGAGAGGGATTCGGTCAGTCGTCGTAGCTCAATACAGAGGTTTTGCTCATCAATTCGTATAAGAAAATCCAGGCGACTGTGATGTAATTTGTGCGCGTTATAGGATCTAAATAATTTCGCGCTGTTATCAGTCGACAAACTTCCTCAATAGTTCAGGATCCTGAATACTTGAAAAGACGATCGAATAATTAACTCCTTCAAATCTGATCGTTGCTCTGCGGTCGTAGCTATTATGCCGGTCGTGCATTTAACGTTTCCCAATACACGATAAATGATGCATAGGTACTAAGCATGAACCGTATCACCGTTCGATTCTCAACGTATACCTATGCGCTAATCGTCTACGACATGTCTATAAATAAAAGTCGCCATCGTCTATATACACTATCGCTCTCTGATACTATACTCAGTATACTCGTATGTCGTCGGTTCCTACGAAGACTATTATAGCACGACTCAAAAAAGCCAACAAAATCGTCCATCAGAACTAACACAAACATTGATAATTCGACAAATTGAAATAGGCCTTTCTTTGAGCTGCTGTGCTAGTCTCCGTAGGTACAACGAGACGACGACGTATTCAGTGAGACAGAAAGAGCACGAGACTAATCCTCGAGTCTCCGTCGCGCTCACTCAGTGGGACAATGTTGCGGTCGAGCGAAGCAGCACTGCAGCGGCAGCAGCAGCCGGGAATTTATCGTCGTCGACGACGCAGTCGCATTGGCAGTCGCTGTCGTTGCTTCCGGTCTACGACCTCTGATGCGCCGCGCGTTCGACGAGGGAAATAGAAAGCGGAGGCTTGAGAGAGCTGAGGGAGGAAGACCCTTTCGCGCAGATGCGCGCGGAAAAGCACGCGATACGCGGCTCTATACTTGTAGAGACATGAAAATCTGGATGCTTGCGGATAGGGATTGAGAGGGCTGTTGCGCGTGGTGGATGTTTTTTTTTTGGGAGTGGGTGGGTGGGAGAGCTTTTTTGAATGTATACTTGAAGTTGCGGTGTATTTTTGAGTTAGGGAAAAGTTAATGTTTCTTCGATTGTTTGTCCTTTATTGGGAGAGTATCCAGAGAAGATAATGTGGACCGTTCCGAAAGAAACGATTTAAACAAATTGGAGTCCTAAAAAAAGACATGGTTATCATTCTATTCGTCTTCTGCGCATTTCTATTTTGAAAACGCTGCGAGCCTAAATTGAATATGCGTGTGGACCGCTATATAGAGCATTATCAATTACCAAAACAGGAGTTTTGGACTGGCCCTTTAGTCAATTGATGTTTGTGGCAGGTAATAGATGGCGCATAGGCCCCTTTCCATTTCTCTCATAACAATATGCGTGCCGAGCCTTGATATAGTGGGATTTCACCAATGTTAAAACAGCCTCGTTTGGCCTGCTACTGCTTTGGCCCCTCATGCTACTAAAGCATCATTTTTTAAGGTTTCTCTTTCGTAGTGTTCCGCCGCCTACAGATTGTTGCAAACGGAATGCATCTTAGATATCTAAGAAAACACTTCGAAAAGCACAATATATTTTGCTGTCATCAGGACAGTTAAGAAATTAGAACTTTACAGTCTTCTTTTCTTTTTAAACAATGATGAAGCCAAATAAGTAAAACAGAAGTTGGATAATGGAAAATTCTCTGATTTCAGCACATCGATCATCCTGTGCCTTTGAATTTTTCAAAGTTGAGTGTCACTACCTTCGCAAGAATAAAAATTCCAACAATAAATCAGACAGATCACGTCGTATATTTGCGATGACAAAACCCAAGCTCCAGCAGTTAGCATCGCCTAGTGATACACAACCCGATACCTCCAAACCGACAAATAACCGCTCTCTTTTCAATTCCCCGCGATTCGAATGTCACTCTCCATCGCGTGCACGTCTCTCCTCTCCCAACTCTAACGTTCCGCTTCCGGCAAACAAAGATCCCGCAGCAGAGCGAGAGAGAGCGAGAGTTCGCTCGCTTCGCGATGGAAAATCGATGCCGGGACCGCGCGTCTCCTCTCTCTCTCTCTCTCTCTCTCTAGCCCAGCATCGCCGCGGCCAAAAAGCGCGCGCTTACACCCCGAGAAAATCGTCCATTCGTAGAGCGCAGGATTATACGCTGAAAGTGGGCCGCGCATAAATTACGCCGAACACGAGGTCATTGGTGGCTCAAAGCTATCGCGGGCGAAATATGAGACGGCGCTTTTTCCCTCCTCGAACCCGATGCGCAACGCGCATATATATACATCACGTGAATTAAACACTGAATTTCTCTGCATTTCAGAAGCGGACGTGGCGGTGCGCAAAGCAACGGACGTGGCCAGTGCGGCAGCCTGCGGGGCGTCGAAAATGGTCGCGTCGACGCACAGCCTCGATGACCTGGGGGTGAGTCACCTGACCAGCAGTGCCAGTCACCTTCCGCATCAGTCCGGCCATCATCACCATCACCACCACGCGGCCTACGCCAAAAGCGCTCAGGACAAGCGCAGCCGGCTGAGCAACGTCATCAACAACCTCCGCAAGAAGGTACCCCCGCCGCCCCCGCCACCTCCTCCGGAACCCACCAGTAACGACCAGCCGACCAGCGAGTCCAAGGACAGCAGCAGCGTCGAGCGTAACCTGGAGACGCTCGAAAAGTACGTGATGACGGTGCTCAACGGGGTCATCGACGACGAGGCCAAGAAGGACAGCAGTAGCGGCAGCAGCGGCAGTAGTAGCCAGGAAGTCGGTGCCGACGCGACGGCTACCGCGCACCAGGAGGATGCGCAGCCCGAGGACGCCCACGGCAAGGAGCCGGCTGTCGTGCCGGCCTCGAGGGACGGCGATGAGAAGCTCGAGCCGTCCGAGGCCCACGAGAGCAAGCTCGACGCCGCAGTCCCAGCCGTGCTCGAGATCGTCGAAACGAAGGAGCAAGAGCAGCGAGGCGACGACCAGCCGAGGGAGACCAAACTCGAGACTGACTCCAGCACGTCAGGCGCCGCACAGCAGGATGAGGGCAGCTGTCCCAGGACGCTCGGCGCCATCATTCTCGAGAGGCTGGAACGCGCGCCCAAGAAGGACGACCCTGAGGAGCTCAGGACGGTCTGCAAGGAACTGATCAACGACCTGATCAACGACATCCTCCAGGCGGTCGATCCGCCCTCGGACAAGGAGCTCGACTCTGGCTCGGCGCAGCAGAGCCTCCACTGCAGCCTACCCCTCGACAAGGTCGCGTCGGTCCTGCCCAACTGCCAGCAGGGCAGCGAGAGCAATAGCAGCAGCAGCAGCAGCAGCAGCAGCAGCAGCAGCGATAAAAGTCCGACGAAGCCGAGCTCGCCGACGGTGCGGCACCTCTGCCTCTACTGCGACCGCAAGTTCCTCTCGATCGCGCTGCGGCAGCGGCACACCGAACGCGTCCACCAGGTCAGCGGAGGCCGTCGCTCCGAGCGGAACTCGCGCAAACCCGGACAGCAGAGCTGCCAGTACTGCGTCGACCGAAGCGCCGAGAACCTCGAGGGCCTCTTCCAGCACATGGTCGGCAGCCACAGCGACAAGTACCACGGCTGCCTGCAGTGCTCCACGAGGTACCTCACCCGCGACGCCCTCACCTCGCACATCCAGGACATACACAGCCACGTTACCGTGCAGATGGAGAAGCTCAAGGAGCCCATACCCACCTCGGTGAAGGAGCTGGTCAAGCTGCCGCCGCTGTCGGTGCCACAGCCAGCCGCAGTCAAGGAAGAGCCCAAGCAGCCCTCCCACGAGTTCGACAGCGCCTTTTACAGCAGCGTCAGCTGCAACATCCGCGAGAACCTGCTGCACCACCTCGACGGCAAGATCCAGGACTCGGGCGCCGCGGCTCCGAGCTGTTCCGCAGGGACCATGGCGTCTCCGCCCAACCAGGCGGCCGCCTCGCCGGAGAACAGCAGCAGTTGCAAGACGCCCCAGTACCAGCTGCCGATTGACATCTCGCTAACGGCAGTCACGCCGGTCTACAGCAAGGACTACCCCACGGCTCCGGAGGACTACGAGAATTCGAGCGAGTACGCGGGCAAGCCCAGCAAGAGTTGTGGTCGCGCCCAGCCGCGCAGGGTCTCCTTCGAGAAGTACAACTTCCCCCGCAAATACGACGGCAAAGAGCAGTGGAGCTGCTCCATCAAGGATCTCAGCAAATTCGACATCTCGACGCAGTTGACGCTGCGCAAAAAGCAACGCTTCATCAAGGAACGCACGACGCTCAATCGGCTCGAGGAGCTCACCGTTACACCTCTGCCAGAGGACGACAAACCCAGCGTTGAAGAGACTCCCGATTTTGTGCTAAGTGAAACTGGTAACGCCGCAGGTGGTGAGTGTGACGCTGTTGTGACGAAGGAGGAGTGCGCGACTGACGCTGAGCCGACGGTGTTTAGCAGTGAGTTCGAGAGTTTCATGAAGCTTAGCAAGTGGCGCGAGGGCAGCAATGACAGGAAAAAGAACGCGGAGGTCGTCTACGCGGAGCTGACCGGCGAGTGGTCCCGACCGAGGGTCTACATATGCGGCGCCTGCGCCGAGAGATACGTGAGTGCTTAAGCTCCTTTTCTCCAACTTTGCCAAGCTCGAGAGAGAGAGAGAGAGAGAGAGAGAGAGAGAGAGAGAGAGAGAGAGAGAGAGAGAGAGAGAGAGAGAGAGAGAGAGAGAGAGAGNGAGTTATGCAGAGAGAAGATACTGCGCTTTTCGGGAAACGTTTCAACGATGTTCTCGGAATCGTTTCGTTCTTGCTTCGAGAAGGTCGATGGAATTATTGAAATTATACAGCTTGCACTCGACCTTGTTAATGCCATATGAAAGAGATTTTCTATGTAAATTTTCGACGAAAATCTCGTTCATCTCAGAAATGCTTCCCTCTAAAAGCGTAATAAATCTAGTCAAAAGTTGAATAAAGTTTAGTATTTAAGTAATCTCGAGCATATATAGATAGCAGGATCTATAAGCTGACAAAAGTTGTTTGTCCATCAGATAACTTTTTGCTAAAACTTGCTCGTTTGACTTTCGACTTTGCGAAGGAAGTTGCTCGCGTTCTAAAATTATTTTTAACTTTTATTCCATTCGAATGATAAAGCTACGAGACGCAATTATAACTTTTCTCAATAACAAAATGCCTCGGCGTGTACTTTAGCATAAAAGCTCTAAACTCGTGTTCAAGCACTTCTGAGTAGATTAACCAGTCAACGAAGTCCAACCGTTTATCATTCCCACAGACAACCCTGAAGGAGCTGGAGGAGCACAAGTCCGCGTCGCATCCGAACGTCTGGTGCATGCACTTCGAGTTCTCCGGCGACCAGCGCGAGCTGTACAAGCACCTGGTCTTCCTACCGGGACGTAGCAGCAGTCCGACTCCGAGCATGAAGACGCGCCAACAGACGATCGCTGCGAGCCAGTCGTTGGAGAAGGTCTGCACCAAGTGCGCCAAGAGCTGCGTCAGTCTAGCTGAACTGCACCGACACATGCTCGAGTGCGGAGGCGACCAGGCTTGGCTCCTTGGGCTCTTCGGAAACGGCAAGAAAAAGTGCAAATGGCGACCGTTCGGTAGCCGCAGTCGACGCCGCAGACAGCGCGGAATGAAGCGCAACATACAGAACTCGCAAACGCCTAGGAATGCGGCGCCCCGGGAGAGGCCGCCACCCAGTGGGCCACGGGTCCGGCCCAGTGACCGTAAGTGTTAGTCAGATCTTTCTTATTTTTCGTTTGCTTGAACATCATGACATCAGTCGGAGTTTTTCATTGTTTTCATTCGCCAGTCATCGTAAGTCATTAATGTATTAATACCATGTAACAAGTTCATAATTATTCTATTCGAAGTAATTAACCAATCACTATTTATAAGGCATATTAATAACACTAATCCAACGCTATAGTTGATTGAAAAAAAAACGACGATACAAACATTTCCGTACTTCTTTATCGAAACATTTGAGGGCGTGTATTGAGCATTAACCGCGTGTAACTTATTTGCATACTCTTAGATATGCATAAGACACATCCTACGGGATACAACTCTGATATATTTAAATGCTCATTATGCTACATATCCAAGCAGAAATAAATTGATTCGTAAGTTGTTCATCTTTTTCTCAAGTTATCAATGCATACAAATTATCGACTGCCAATTTATTGGTATTTAATTATACATTCTTGCCTAGGATCACGAATTTCTTTTAGTTGTAAAATATTAGCAAGAATTTTTAATAGTTACTTCTATAAATCAAGTCTCTATTCTAGTAATGTAGTATTAAAAAAAAAAAAAAAAAAAAAAAAAAATTAAAAAAAAAAAAANACGAAGAACGTTTTTCTGCTTTTAGGCGAGAGCATCCAAAAAATGTTGGCCAACCTACCAGCGAAGAGAGCGACACGAAAAGTCCTCCAAGAAAACGCCGCACGATCTCAAGGCCGACTCCGAAATGTAAGTTTCACCTTTGTCGCCATTTTGCACTGTACGAACAAGTTGTGTAAATAACTATATACTATGAAAAAAACAAGTCATTATGTCGTCCTGATAGAATGCGCTTATTCTAATCCAAAATTGGAATCAATTCTAACATCACGTTCCACTTAATATCGCTCTAATAAGATGACATTAACCAATAATTGTATGGCGCGTTACTCAATTTGATGATTCACTGCCTCGTACTCTGATTAATAATTGAGCGCAATTATTATAACACCTGACGGACCGAAATTGGGTTAGGTTAACATCTAATGAATGAATATGCTGTTCAATTGAAACGTCAACGCATCCGTTGTGTCGAATGTCCGCCGCGTGACAATTATACTATTTGAATTTACAGCTGCGATAACCGACCTAATATGCCTTTTTTATTTCATCGATTGTTTCAAAATAATTTTACTCCTTATTTATATTTCAGTATTAGATCGATGAGCGAAGTTAGGAAAGTTCGATAGATGGGTAAACGATTTTACGCGTGAAAACGTTTGATTTGCTTTAACATTCTGGCTTCCAGCAGAGCTTAAGACACTATTTTCGATATCCAGACTTTCTCCGGGAGTCGATTAACCGGACACCGCGCTTCGCCTACTCAAAACTTAACGGCACATTATAATCCGTATAGACGTTCTTGTGTGAGACCTAATAAGTATACGTTTTGTAGCTATAATAACTTTAGTCGCTCAACACAATATTTATCGCTCGTTTAGGAGTATTTATTAGACTTAATTTAATATCCATAAATACCAAAAACAATTATCTCAAATTAATTTTTATTTTTATTGGAATATTGCATGTCACTTAAATAGCACTATTATTAAAATCATGCCATCAACATTAACTGACTAATGATGATTGATATAAATTAAAACAATCCTATCATTTTGAGTCTATTCGACGTCGCACGATATGCAAACTTAATAATGCTTTAAAGTGACATGAATGTATGAAAATCTTTGATGATAAAATGATGTGCTATTTTGAAGAACCGAATTTCGTAACTTTGTACAATCCAGGCAGAAAATGAAAGCCAGTATTGTTATGAAAATTCAAAAAATTCAAAATGCTTCGCTTCGTTTCATTAATTTTCTATGATTTGTGTTAAAATTTGAATGCGCATTCGTGTCTGCATAATTAATTGGTCAATAATACGAAAATTTTAATTCATTCGATTTCGTGAGCGCACAACTCATAAAGTAGGATCCTCATAGCCGAATCAGATATACACACAAAAGATTATCCTTAAATCGTATAAGCTTATTTGTTCCGACCGACGACCTTACTCTCTTTTAAACGCTACAATATTAAGGAAAAAAAGAATAAGAGGGGCGAGAAATGCCTTTATCCGCGCTCGCGCTATTGTATTATAGTTTTCTCGCTAACGGCGAATTCTCGGCTAGCCCGCGTTAATTGCAATCTCCTTTTAAGACGAGTTGAGGGAACAAACAGAATCGAGGAGAGAAACGCGAAAAAGAAAGAAATGCTAATACGAACGGAGAAAAAGACAAAGATGCTGAACGCACAGGAGAAATGGGATGAGAAGGTAGGGAAGAGGAAAAATTGCCCAACAGGGAAAGAGAAAGAGAGACAAAGAAGCGGGATAAAGTTGCTAAGGAAGAGGGACGTCGTGCGAGAAAGATAAATACTTTTATTAAAATTCAAAGTTTCAAAGTTTTATTTTATAATTTCTTGAGAGCAGATTTACAGAAGTTTGAAAAGGTGAACGATTATAAATGGAAGGACTTTAACGAGATCGTAATTAATCTTTTGTATTATACCTATATTTAAAATGAGTTTAAATTCGTTTAATTAATTGAAAAACTCCCTACTCTCCGTCAATAATAAGTCTTTTTATTTTAATATCACATCAAGGAGATTTATTTAGAAAAGTATCAACTTTCGGTAATGGATAAAGATATCGACATTCCTCTACAAATACCTGGAATTATAAATGAGTATACGGGTTCATTATTGCTATTTCCTGTGAGCATACATAACTCCAGTAATAGAAATTAATCGATCATACGTGCACTTTTAAGTATCGATATACAATTTTCCTTCATTTCCAGACGGACTATATCCTTTCGATTAGATAACAGAAGCACTTTTCTGAAATAGCTCAATATCGAAACTTCTCAGGCAGCTATATCAATCCTATAAATAAATCGAAATAAAAGAAAAAACAATACTTTATTTCACTCCGGAAAACTCAGAACAAAAAGAAACCGCTCCATCTACGAGCGAATTCCGCGTAAAAGTATGTGTAGCAAGGGTAGCACCGTATACCTTCGTACAAAGAATCAGGCAGCAAAAAACAATTAAAAGAAGAAATAGTAGAAGCTTCGCACAAAAGCGAAAAAGAAGAAGCCGTATAAAAATAACAAGAATTAAAAGAACCGCACAGAGAGCTTGCTCTGGAAAATGCGAACTCAACGCCGGCGGTGCCGCCAGTAGAGAGAAAAATAGAGAGAGAGTAGTATATAAGTTTAGGTCAGTTCTCGTCGCGGCGCGTCGGCGACGTCCGAGATTTTCCACGTCTCGCGCGGCTGCTACTCGGCGGCTGACCCAAATGCGCAGCGTCGCCGCGGCAAACAAAGCGCGCGGAAGAAGAAGGTCGACGGGCGATAATGCTCTCGCGCGCCCCGTGATAAGACGCCGTAATGCGAAAGCGAGAGACGGACGACTACGATGTGCTGCACGTATGTGTGTGCGGCTAGAGAATGGAGACTATAGCTGCGCTACTGTGCATATACCAGGGGTGTGCATTATCGATTCGACGAAGGGTGTGCGAGGGCGCCGATAATCGCGGATTCGAATGACACCCTGGCGATTAGGCAGGACCTTCATTTACGTGGTGTGTGCGCTTAGATTGTTGTTTAACCTCTGTTGGGGGTTCGATTTTTGTCAGGGACGTGTGATTTTAGCGTTTGAATTTGTTGAACAGTTTAGGGAAATTAACTGTAAATCAGGTGAAGAGCCGTTTTAAGTTTTATCAATCGAGTATTTTTCAAATCGGACAAAACTCTATTATATTGGAAATAAATATAAAGCTTCGTGCTTCACAATAACCATACATAATTAATTTAATATTGAATAATGTGCTTAGCTAATTAGAATCGGAAATCTAATTAGAACGACTCATTTGGCGATTAAAATATCAAGTGCTTTAAACGTCTTGTAATTATATTTTCGAAGTATTGGAACAGTTTGAATTATTCAATATCAGAATAAATTCATTTCAATATAAATGCATACGCGTTCCTACTCATATTTTGCTGGTTTATACCATCAGCAATAACAAAGCGCTCGCACTCATCACAATTTCAATCTGCTTCCAGATTCAGGCTCGACAAGTCCAGAACAAGCAAGTGCTCCGCAACAAGCTGCTCAAGAACGCAAAGTCGTTCCACCGCAAGAAGAATCTACGCGAAGAGAAGCAACAGGAAGACAACGCCACTGCCGACGCGGACGAGGAGGCAGCGGTGGCAGCAGCAGCAGCTGCAGCGGCAGTCCAGCCTCGCAAGCAGCACCTGCGTAACACTCGAGTTCTCGGCAAGAAGAAAAACATCAAGGCCGCCGACTTGCCCCGGCGTACCATCAAGCTCAGGAGCGCCATTGCCGAGCAGTCGGAGGAAGAGGAGCCCAAGAAGCGAGTGTCAAAGGCAGCTCCGGAAGAAGAAATGAAGCCGAAAAAGAAGAAGCAACAGGAGTCGCTGAGCGCCTCGCTGAAGGCGCGATCGCAGCTTCGCACGAACGACGGCAAGTTCGCGCGTAAGAACCTGGCCTTGCTCGATGCGAAGTCCAGGCGCTTGAACAACGACCCCGTACGGCTACTCACACGCTCCAAACTCCGTGCCGCGGCCAAGCTAGCCTGGAAAGAGCACACCAAGATCTCGCGACGCATCACCCGGTTACGCTCGCTCGATGCAGCCGAGAAAACCGCCGACGAGGAGGACGTCCAACCGGAGGCTGTCAAGCCGGCCAAGGTAACGTCGAGAGCCGCGTCGCTCGTGGATAAACCCGTGGAGCAGCTGCCGGTGTACTGCGGCAGAGGCAGGAGACCAAAGAAACTAGTGGAGGCGACGAGGCTAGCGGCTGAAGCGGCAGCAGCGGCCGCGGCTAATGATACCGAAGCATCAGGCGAGCTCAAGACCAGGAGGTCATCGATCGTCGCTGTTCAGCAAAAGACTAGAAGATCGACTGCCTCGTTAGACATCTCCTTGACGGATTTGTCGAAGAAGAGTTCGAAAGCTTCGCCTGCACCAACGCCTTCACCCGAGGACAAGCTTGGATCCACCACGCGCAGCAACTCCAGAGCCAAGAGAGATTTAAAGGAAAAGAACGAACCGGCTGCTGAAAGCGCGAACAAGAAAACGGCCAAAGAGGTGAGCGACAAGAAGACTTCGAAACGAGTGGATAAGAAAGCCTCGCCTACGAGCGACAGATCTGATGATTTGGAATTACCGATGGAAGCGCCTTCGTCCGCGAAAAAGGAGAAGGTCGGAGTTGTGAGGAAGTCGCCTAGAAACAAGGATTCAGACGCGAAGGAGTCCGTGGAGGAGACGGAAACAAAATCGGAGGATAAAGTTGAAGAATCGCCACCGACGGAACCTGTTGAAGAGAGCGAAAATAAGGATGTCGCCGTTATCGTTACTCTCGAACCAAAAGAAACAGATGATAAGGTCGAAAAAGAGGAGGAGGACAAGGAAGACGTGATCGAGTCTGCTGCGAAGAAGGTCGTGCCCGGCAAGCGACGCGGCAGAGCCAAGCGCATCGTCGAGAATGTTGAAGAGCAGCCAAAAGCTCCCGAGACAGCCGTGGCCGTCGAGGAAACTGCCAAAGCCGAGGAAGTCGAGCCATCCAAAGACACGAGCGAAACGGAAGAACCAAACCCCACACCCGCAGAGATAAGCGCTGGGGATGATTCTTGCTCGAAGAGCAGCAGCAGCAGCAGCAGCAGCAACTTGCAAAATTTGAGTCTCGAACACCTCCAACAGGAGTCCTCCAACTCAAACATGGACAGCGGCAAAGAGAATTCGTCCGAGACGATAATCAACATGTCGAAATTAAAGGTCGTTCGACCGAAGAAATCAAGAGGCCTGCGCAGGGACAACAAAGTTGTGAGCACCAAGCGCTCGCTCAACAGCGTCATCGGCATCCTCACCGAGGGCGTCAACGTGCCAGTCGAGTCGTCGCAGGACGCGACTGTGGTGCTGACGGTGCAGACGACGGTGGATGCCGACGTCAATAGCAACCCGGAGAACGCTTGCCAGAGCAGCGAGCAACCTACTGTCGAGAGCAGCTGTTCTAGTGCCGAAGAGAGTAACAATAAATCCGCAGAAGTGTGTGATCCGAGTGTCAGTGATAGTGCGAGTGCGCCTGTGTCCGTAGAATTAGAAAAAACGAGCGAGGAAAAAGTGAACGAAGTGCCGGAGGAGACGAAAACTGAGAAACAAGACGTTCCAAAGGTTAGCGAAGAAAGTGAGAAGATTACCGCGATACCGATCCCCGAGAAGAAAGACGACATCGAGGTGAAACCGAGCGCGGCCGTCACCGTCGTCGAGCAGCCTGCGAACGATATCATTTTGGATTTGTCGAGGAGAAAACCCAAAGGAAAGGGTTCGTTTTTGGAAAAGATTGTCTCGAAGATAGCCAAAAAGAAGGATGTCTCGCTCGAGGGCGAGAGTAGTTGTCATTTGGATATTGCACACGTTTCGGTAGAATGTCAAAAGAATTCAGAGAGCGCTGAGAAAAACAAGATTCAAGAAGCTAATAGTACAAAAGTAACGGAGGAAATTAAAATTGAAAGTTTGTTAAATAGGGATGCGAGTGTGAAATTGAGCGAAAGTGCAACGATAAATATTGTAAATAATGCTGAAAGTACTGTATTACCCGAAAATAATGTAGTAGTCGATAGTACATTGCCGAAGGAAGATAAAGTAGAAGATTCTAATGTTACCGAACAAACGCTTGTTAAACCTGTAGAAATTCAAGAGGAAGCTAACAAACCTGAAAGTAAAGTAGCGGAGAAAAGTAGCGAACTTCTAAATGGTGCAATCGAAAATATCGATTCTGACAAATCCGTAGAGTCGGAATCCAAAGTAGCTGTCGTAGAAGAAAAAGAGATGGTGGCCAAGCCGGGCAGAAAGCAGAAGTCGAAGAAACGATCCTTCGAGAGTAATTCGCCTAAGAAAAATAAGAAGAAGTCCGTGGAAAGCGAAAACGCGGACGACGACGACGACGATAACAAGGAGGAAATCTGCCTGGCGGATATCATGAAGCTGATCGACAGGCCAAAGTCGAACGAAGCGCAGAACGATGCCAGGGCTGAAGTTGTGCAGAAGAGTGTAAAGCCGGGAAAAAGGAAAACTCCCGACGGTGAAGCGGAATTGGATTCTGCGAGCACGAGTATCGAAGACTCGACTGCGTCGATCGAATGTACAAAAGATAACGAATTGACGAGAAAATCAAGGCGCAAGGGCGTTCAGAAGAAAAATAAGAGTGAAATTTCTAAATTAGCGGACGAAAGTGGTGCGGACAAAGAAGTGAACGATAAAGATGATTCTAACGTAATTTTAGACAAAGAAAACGTAGAATTAAAGGTGACGAGTGATAGTAATGAAGTCGTTATGGAACAAAAAAGTGCGATTACTTTAGGACCAATGGCAGAGGTAGAGGAAACTAAAATTAATGAATCAATAAAGCCGGATATTGAAGTCGACAAAGGCGAACCATTAGAAACCAAACCGATTTCAGAAGTAGAAATGCCTGAGCAAATAGAAGAAAATATTAGCACTGATAATGTAGAAGAACAAATGTCGGTGTCAGAGGATACCGAAATTCGAGAGAAACCTTCAAAACGGAAGAAGAAAGGATCAAAGAAAAATTCCATAATCGAGGGACCAGAACTGACCGAAAAGTCTCCAGTCGCAGCTGACGACGAATCGTTCAAAATTCCAGAATCGACCGAGATCTCCAAACCCTCAAAGAAACGCAGCACTAAGAGGAAATCTAACGCCAAAATCATCTCCAGCGATCAAGATCTGGATAAGGACGAAGACGAATCCGCTGACAAACTGGACGACAAATCAGACTTGAGCAATGATAATTTCGACCAATATTCGTCGATGTCGGAATCGGAAGACAGATCCACGCCGAAACGCATTTCGAGGCGAAGCACTCGCAGCAACAAAACAGTCGAGATCGAAGATGCGTTCGGCAGTGTTAAAGAATCAGACGATTCAGATGTGTCATCTGTTAACGAAATTGATTCTTCAAGACGAAGGCGTTCGCAACGCAAAGCTGCTATGGTCGACACCAGCCGCGACGTCTCGGTAAGTTCTGTCGACGAAAATACTTCATCCTCGGAAAGTAAGCCCGAGAAGAAACGAAATTTAAGTAGGAAAGCAAAAAAGAACGTTTCTCTTGTCGATGAGCATCTTGAATTATTCAGTGATAATGAAGTTTCTACTGAACCCGAGAATAAGGAGATTGAAAAATCAGTTACCGAAGAAATTGTTGAAAATAATGACGATAAGAGTAGTTTGACCGAAGTAGATAAACAACCGGCTGCGGAAAACAGAACATCTGAAAATATTGAAGTAGAAGCGGAGTCTGCGGTTATGCAAAAAGATGAACAAAAGTTAGAAGAGACATTAGATGCTGATAAAAAAGAAGAAACTACAGAAACAGTACCAATGCCAGTAACGGACAAAGTCGAAAATGCAGAATCACAATTAAACTCAGTTGACGAAACTCTCGATGTCGTGGATAAACAACAATCCATAAATCAGGAGATTTCTGCCTCGGATCTCGATGAATCCGCGAATTTTGATCAACAGTCGCCAAAGAAGCGTTTGGCCGGCAACTTCGCGATCGTCACCAAGTCCGGTAAGATTCTCATCGTTGAAAAGAAGAAAAAGCTCACGAAGGAAGCGGCCAAGTTCTTCTGTGACGTATGCTCGACGAGCTTCACGCGCAAGAGCAGCCTCAAAAAGCACAACTTGTCACAATCTCACATTTTACAGCTCACTATGAGCAATGAGAAAGACGTATCCAAGCAAATACAGGACTTTTCTGGGCAACCCGTAAATCTTTCTAAAGATGTCGATGAAAAAACTGTGGACGAGGAAAAAGAAAACGAAAATAGGGTTATCGAAAAGCAACAAGTTTATAACAGAGATTTGGAGCAGACTTCGCCAGAGAATCTTGTGATCAAAGACCGCAAACCGGTTGTCGAAAAAGAGATCATAGAGGAACCACTGAACATGAGCATCGGCAAAACTACTCCCATTATCATGGATACAATCCCGAGCAACGTCCTGCACATTCGAGAACCTCCACTTCGATCACCGGAAGAAGAATTAGAGGACGAGATGCTCGACGAAGAAATCTGTAAAATCACAGAGAACATGAGCCACGACGAGTATGTGCTGACCGATCACGTCAGTCCTGTGACACCAGAAGCCGCATCGACGCCAGTTAAGGAAGTCGAGACGCCAGCCAAAGTACCCGCCCCGGTCATCAAAGCTGCTCCGAAAAAGAAAAAAGAGAAAAAGAAGATAAATTTGGCTAATGAACATCTCGATTTGGACACGCCAGTCCCAACGAAAATTTCGCAAACTGTAGCCGAAACTCCGTCGAATGCTAGCGCTCAAAACGACTCGATGGAAGACA
This sequence comes from Pteromalus puparum, assembly GCA_012977825.3. Taxonomy (NCBI): domain Eukaryota; kingdom Metazoa; phylum Arthropoda; class Insecta; order Hymenoptera; family Pteromalidae; genus Pteromalus; species Pteromalus puparum. Next base: position 15,211,378 of record CM053170.1, on the reverse strand, counting down.
AGAACTACGGAGAGGATTCGATCCTAAACAAACCCGAGGAGGAGACTATCAGCGAGTCTCTGAACGGCATTAGTGAAACTGAAGTTGAATCTGAACCCGTAAGCAGTAACAAATCAAGTAGCAAGAAAGATAAGAAATCAAAGAAAAATCAAGCGAAAAAGGATGAAGAAAACGAAGGTAAAAGAACCCATCGCAGTAGAAATCAAAATATTTCGCAAGATGTGAATCCCAACGTTTTGGAGAATTCACGCCCAAGAAGGAATCAACTGAGGCCGAGCTACAAGGAGGACGATTTTGATATAATCGAGTCTCTAAAAGACCACCGAGAGCCTTCAACAAGACCTAAGAGGGACAGAAGCAATGTAAGTCTCGTTGAAATCGATCAGTCTGATTTTGAAAATGGCGAGTCTTCGAGAAAATCGAAAGATACCTCGAAGACTAAGCGAGACAAGAGTAATGCAAGCGTCATCGAAACTGAAACGTCCGATGTCGAAAAAGATGTTTCGATGAAGAAGGGTAAAGGAAAGAAGAACCAAAACAAAAAGAAAGGTGCTAAATCGACCAAGGAACAGGATTCCGAAAAACTCATCGATAAAGAAGCTGAAGAAAGTGTCGATAAAAGTCCAGACGTGAGCGCAGAACAATCAAACGCAGAAGTTGTAGAAACAGATACACCGATCATCAAAGAACAGGTTGACGAAGAACAGACAAACGTATCAGCCAAGAAAAAGAGAGGCAAAAAGACAAAACCCGCAGCTGAGGTTGACGAAACCGCGTCTGTGGACAGTGAAAGTGCTTCCATTCAGGAATCTGAAACAAAGACGGAAGAAGAAAAATCAATCGTTGAAGAAGTACCGATAACTAATCAAAAACAAGCGAAATCGAAGAAAAATCAAAACAAGCGCAAGAAGAAGAACGCACAGAAAGACGAATCAATATTGGAATCTTCCAAAGACGAACTTGACCAGGCAAGCTTCTCAGAAACTTCATCTGCGAAACAAGTGAGTGAACAGAACCTCGTCGAGAAATCAAAACCGAACATCCTCCTCGAGTCCTCCTTGGAAGCCTCAGAAAACACGCTTATTAGTCAGACAGAGATAACGATTCCATCTCTGCCGATCGAATCAAGATCTCGTCCGGATTCTGCGTCTAAGAAGAGCAGCGACAGCAAGCAGTCGTCGATCTTCCCACATCTTGATGGTGACAATTTCAAATCGTTCAAGAACGCCAAAAACGACCTCACGGCGTCGATGCTGACTGGTTTCGACAGCGACGAAAATTCTCTGGACACCAACATGTCCGTGGACATACAGAAACTGCTCGATGACCCGGAAATGACGACGGAAATCACCAAGCAGCCCGATGATGATTCTCAGGGTACCGACAAGATCGAACCCGTCGACGTCCTCAACATCAAAAAACCAGAGACGCAAGAGTCATCTACGTCCTCTTTGGTTACTGCAGAGGAGACCACAGAGACTGAGGCCAAAGAAGATGCCAAGAAAACTCCGGTAAACAAACCGGTCAGTAAGAAATCCCATAAATCTTCTAAATCCGCAGAAGGCAAAAAGTCGAAGAAACGCGGCGGACGTAAGTCGAGAAACGACAGCAACAAGGTGGCGAACGATGTTTCGAGTTTGAGCGAAGACAGTGAGAACGAGGAGGAGAAGGAGGACGACAGTAAGTTGCAAAAGAGCAAGAACAAAATCGTCAAAAGCGTCTTCGGTCGCGTCTTCGGCGGAGAGAAGATCGACAAAGTCAAAGAGGTCCTCGACGACTGGCAGTCGCGCTCCGAGAACAACTCGTCCGATGACAGTGAGAGCGAGAAATCTACGAGACACTCGCGATCACGGTCGAGGAAGAGTCTGCGCAACGGTGGCGGTACCAGGAAATCGGCAGAAGCTAGCAGCAGAAGTAGGCAGAGTAAGAAGCGTGCGGAGGAGTTAATCTCCAGATCGTTTAACGACGATTCGCCAATACGGGATAGTAAGACTCAAAGATCATCAAGGAGGAGTCAGGCGAAATCGCCGAGCCCGTCCAACGATAAATCGGAGAGCGACGAGGAGGAGGATGAAAACGAGGATGAGAAGATCGAAAAACGAGCGGTGTTCAATTCGAGGAGAGGCAAAAAGAGAACTAACGCTAAGGACTTGGACTCGTCTATCGTCGAATCCAAACAGGCCAAGTACCAGAGCAACGCGGAAGACGACAATGGAGAGGTCGAGGATAAGTCCGAGGAGTCGCAGGTCTCGCAATCGACTATCGGGCACGAGAAAGTTGAGCCTTCCGAGGTCGAGAACACCAACACCAACACAAACGAGGACGATGAAGACGACGAGCTGAACAGCAGAATGTCTCCGGTTTATGCCAGAGACTCCAGCGAGGACGAAGATAACACCCTTCGATCTTCCTCCAGCAGCGAACACGAGGAGGAGGAGCCAAGAGAGGAATCGCGCAAACCTCGCAAGAAGAAGAAGAAGAAATCGCGGAGAGTCTCCAGTGGTTTCACAAGTTCAGAAAAGGTAGTAATCAGGTCCCCGCAAGCACTGGTTCATCACGAAACCGATGCCGACGGACCCACCGAGGTAGTGACGATCGCACCAACTGACGCTATTGAGGATAACGCGTTGGATTTAGAAATACCTATCGTGGAAAAAATCCCGGAGAAGCCCGCTAGACAAACGACGAAGGTGCTCAACTTCGACGAGGAACTGTTCGTCGAGTGCTGCTCGAGGTTGAAGGCCACGAGTGAGAAGGAGTTCAGAGGAGCCAAGAAGATCAAGCTCGATCACTCCGGTGATCAGGCTGACACCGGTGCCTACCATCACAAAAAAGACGAGCAGATCGGTGGATTCAGGGCGACGAAGGACAGGTGGAGAGACGTGGAGAGCCAGAACAGTCTAGGAAGTTTGCTGGAGTCAGTTAATCAGGTAATCATTAAAAAACGTACTTTTATATTATAATAAACGTATAGGATTGAATTTATACGTCTATAACTGGTGGCGGTTTTTCTAGAACAGTTAGAAAATTATTATTATTTAGATATGTACATATCATTACGCTTTTAGAATATTTCGTGCGAGATTTTGATGAACCTTTATTCGAAAAAGATTATTAATCTTATATTCATCGACATTGTCTCGCGCAACGCTGTATTTTTTAACTGTTATTTTATAAATTTTCTCATTGCATGGGCATTTTTATCTCATGTACTACGTGCTATTTATACATTAGTATTAATATTTTTACAAGTCGTTCTTGGGGGAGAAAATGAATGTCGTATGATTTTTGCTAGTCATCGCATCTGTGTGAATCTTTCTGTAAACCATTTTTACAGGACCTTTGACCCAGCTTTGTACAGACAATGTCTCTCTCGGTATGCATGCGAAAAGGTAGAGAGCTCTCATATTAACAACATCACATTTATAAGTGCAGCACCTCACTTTTATCACTAGAAACTAATGTACCTATATCATCAAAATTAATGCAACATAGCACTTATAACGATGTAATAAACAATATATTTATATATATTATTATATTTATATGGTATACTCTCACGACGTGATTTCGGAATACACTTTGTAAAAGTATCATTTAAATATTCCGATGCTCGAGTATTTTCAATCAAAAGCAATTTAAAAGCATGACATAAAAAATTAGACTCCTATTCTCTGCCTCTAAAATTCAACTCTTAACTTTACGATTCCACAGCTGCTGGGCGAAGATTACAATAGCCGAGAGAAAGAATATGTTTCGAGCCCAACCAAACGCAGTCGTGGCCATCATCACCACCATCACCATCATCACCATTACCATCACGGACACAATCGTCACCATCACAGCCACCACAACGTGGAACGATCGGTGAGTCCAGAGGACAGCCGAGTAATGCGAGCAGCGGTCGACGACAACCTCGGCTACGACGACAGCCTCGATGTTGCATTCGAGCACAACAACAAGCTGCGCGATAAAATTCAACAACGGATGCGCGAGAGCGAGAATCTTATTGCCACGTCCTTCGGTCAAAAGCACAGCAGTCCTGCACCAGCTGCCGAGGCTTACGACGGATACGGATACGAGTCGAAGGCTAAAATGAACAACGGGTTAGGAGGCTTGCTTGATAACGCGCTGTCGAACCTGTTGCATAATAATGAAAAGCACGATCACAAGTGAGTATTGTTTCATTTTTGTATATACAATTGTTTTTAATTGACTAAACTAAGGAAACAGTTAAAAAATAGAATTTCGTTTAACTAATTTTGAAACCGTTTAAACAAAGTCATTAAAAAAAATCTAAGTGCTTGGAAGTAAAAACTCGCTTTTTCGTTTACAGCGGTTCGGCGCCAATGAAGCTTTTAGCCGAATTAGCCTGCGCCCGAGCACCGACCTCCACCACACCGACCGTACCCGAAAAACCACTAAAATCCTCTCCGACGCACAAAGAGCTCGACGTATCCACCGAAGTCCCGGAACCAACCTATGAGTCGCATCGCGAATCGAAATCTGTAGCGCCGAAAAAACCAAAAAATCCTATCAAGGAGCTATTTGAGCGCAAGAAAGAACTCTACGATAAAAAGCAACAGCTCGAGAAGCTCAAGCTTTCGTCGCCAAAATCATCGGAAAAATCTCGCAAGCAGAAGAAGGTCAAGGCAATGCAGCACAACATTCCTATAATTCGCACGAGTCAGTATCGCGGGGGCATAGCTGAAAGGAAGAAGCGCCGCGACAACGGTGGACTCCTTGGCAAGAAGAAGGACCACCAGTCCAAAGAGATTAAGGATGTTTACGATTTCGATGACGAGGAAAGCGCCAGTGATCCCGGATTCACTTCTGTCTTGTCCTATCGTGCCAAAATCGATGAGCCGAGCAGAGAGTCGACCATGAATGCGTTACTCTCCAAGACTATAGGAGAGACTCTAATGAACGGCAAATCCATCGCTGCCATGGGCGACAATCTGAAGAATATGGTTGATCGCAAATTCAGGGACATAGAGAAATTCGCACCGAAGCCTAAGACCCCGGTCAACGCTGTGAGCGGCGAAGAGAAGCAGCAACAGCCAAATGTCAGAGGTGAGAAATGTAACACTAATATTACATTTGTTATTCAATCATAAGTATTAACGATCAAATTAAAGGACAGCACAAAATTTCGCAATTTTAAATACAACGTATGTATTAATATTTTTTTTAATATCCATAGGACCAATGGACGAGTTCGTTGAGAGGCGACAGAAGTCGAAGCGCTCATCCGGTGAACACTCATCGAGTAAACACTCCGGAAAATCGAAGAAAAAGAGTGGAAAGGGTGCTAAGAAAAAGTCACGAAATGCATGGTACGAGGACGACAGCTCGGATGAGTTCGTGACCAAGCTTAAAGCTGACGATATCCAAGGCGTAGGAATATCCAAGAGCCAAAGGACTTGCTCCAAAGGCAAGCAAAATCTTTTCGCGGAGATGTCGTCGACTTCGTCAGAGAGCGAGTTCGAGAGGGATTTAAGAGATGAGGATGATTTCGAGCCGAAGAAGCTCGTTGTTGCCGAACCTCCCAACAATGACGTTACAGACGAACAAGGTAATATCATAGCTTTTTCGCATTTGATACTTTGGGTGTAAGATATACTACAGTTTAATTTTTTCTTTATGAACAGAAGGAACGAAGGAGAAAGAAAACCTGACTTACGACGAATCTCAGAACGTAGAAAGCCAGGACGAGGATTGGCGCAGATCTCGAGCGAAAAGCGAGTCGCCTCTTCACGACCTTGACCACAAAAAGTCTGAGTCTGAGGAACTCTCGGACCATCCATTGGTGATAGACGAAAATCACAAAGAACCAGCCGATATCGAGCAACGTACTAACAGCGATGACGAGACAGAAGAACGCACTTTTGAGCTGGACGATCTGTATCGCGAGGACAGCTCGATCGTCGACTCGGATCGCGATGAGCTATCAATCGCAGCTGAAGACAAGTCGAACTCACTGCTCAAGGCTCCTGAGACAATATCGCAGTCTTCACAGGATAAAAAATCATTCACGGAAAAGTATATCTCAATCGAAGATGCGCTGGATTTGCTCGACCGTCCACTAGAGGAGACTCCGAAGAAGGGCAGATCCTCTTCTTCCTCCATCACTGCTGTTAAACAGTTCACACCCGATGTCTTTCAAAAGGACAAGAGAATGCGAGAGATCGACGATTCACAGGACGATAATGAGGCGACACCTGCTGTTGCCACAAAACTAGATGAACTACCGGAGAAGCTGTCCGGCAATGAGAAGCCACAGCGTCAACCTGAAAATCTACCTCTTCACGTTTTCCTTAGTCGCAAGGTACAGGAGTCGAAAAAGCGAAAGCAACAGCAGGAGCTTAAGAAGCTTATAGAGGAGCAGGAAAGGATAATGCTTGATCTCCAGCCAACAAGGCGTCAGCGGAAGTGCGCAATAGGTAAGCAGGGACTGCTCGCGGAAATCAGCAGTTCAGACGAGGAGCTCTCGATATCCTACAATAGGAAGTCTGGCGACAAAAGCGACAACAGCGAGAAAATGCGAAACAAACAGAAGCAACGTGAGTCCAAAGAAAAACGCAAAGAGAGGTATATAGAGAAAAAGCACGAACAGATGATCGCAAAAGAGCAGAAAGCAATTGAGGAGGAAATTATGCGCGAACTTGAGGAGAAGAGGTTGAGCGCTGCTAGTGAGGCATCTGGTTCTGAAAAGGACGAGAAGAAACCTACCCCAGAAGAAATTTCTGCAGAAACTAGAGAGAAAACATTTATGCCTAAGCACAATAAGGCCAGTCCTAAAAAACACTCGCACAAACAGAAGAGCCGTGAGGTTCTCGATGAAAGCGACAGCAGTATCGCAAATAAGACCAAGCGGCCGAAATCCACAACGAAAGCAACCACCGATACCGAAAATGACGAAGTGAATACCTCGATCGAAGCTGCACCGCCTAAGAAAAAACGGCCGGCTAACAAGTCACCGCAGAAGGCTAAGAAGCCTCAACAAAAGACAGAATCTAAGACCACTAGTGAATCCAAAAAGTCAAAGCAATCGCCAGGCAATGCGAGTCGCTCCAAGAGTCGGCCAACGTCGCTAAACCGTGGGAAGGAAGCAAAAGAACAACAGCCGCGGTCGCTGAGCAACAGGCGAGAGTCCGATCTTAACAGTGACGAGGAGCTGAAAACTACCAAGTCCTGGAACAAACTGGACGAAGGTGTAGGCGTCGCAATCGGTCGCAGAAAACGCGCCGCTGCCAACCAACTGTACTACTGGTCGAGCTCTAGTGATGACGAAGACGATGAGAAGCAGTTGGCCGCGGCGATGGCTGCTAGCGCTGCAGCCGGTGCTCAGGGAACGGCAGCGAACAACGTTCCCGCCCCAACTGCGATACTGGACGGCCAGCAGGAGGATGACCGACAGGAACAGCATGGCTGGATTGTCGGTGACTCGCACAAAAAAATGATCACCATGCTCGCCATGGAGAAACAGATGAAAGAAAAACGTCGCAGAAGTGAAAACGACGAGCAATTACCCGGAGGTGGCACTGGTGCTCCTACCGGTGGCAAGGGAAAAAGCAAAAAACACAGAAACAGCACGTCTTGATACGTGTTTCATGACTAAGGACTCTTGTGATTATGAGAAAGAGAGTGGTAGCTTATTTCTGTATAGGCGCTTCTTCGACTTTTTAGTTTTTATGAAACGATTGTGTAAAAACGCTTTGAGCGATGAGACGATTTTTTTTAGGGAGAATGAGTGAATGAGAATATACTTGATGTTCGCTTGCGACATATGTAGTTTAAAGTGGTAAAAGAGGACTTGAATCCCAATGACATTGAGCAAGGCGTGAAAACTCTTATAGAGGAAGACAGCTGCTTCAAAGTTAGCCGGGAAAATTTTTTTTATTAGCGTGACGAAGTTTTTTACAGATATATAGAAAAAATTAGTAAGAGCTTTATTGATTTTACAAGCAGAATTTGGTCGATGCAATATTGTTTTTAAAGAGTTTGTATGCACTGCAAAGTGATTCTTTATGTGGGCGTATGAACGACTTCTAGTTACTTTGAGCAACGAGATAATTGTCGAGATCGTTTGCTGATATTAGCTATAGTAGCGTGTTTATAATGATGGCAGGAGGTGTCGGTGAGAGTACGAAAACATATAAAACCCGCGCCGATAGTCGCCGGCGAAGAGAAAAAGAAGTAGCTTTTTAGGCACGGTTTCTTCGTATACCTGTACGTGTAGCTCCTTTTCGTACCTTGTGCGCAAGAGCCGCGGGTTGTATCCGCGGCCGGCTTAGATGAAAATAAATACAAAAAAATTACCCGTTAGCATAATTTTCTTTTGTGATTCTTGCATTATAGAGCAGTAAATTTGCACTCTTAGGTAGCGTTTAAGTTTAGTCATTTTACGTTTTAGTCGAGAAGAAGCACTACTGCCAACGAGCTCTCGTTCAACATATTACATTTAATTTTCTTTCTATTTAATTTAAAATTGTATTTTCCCTTGACTAGCTAATCGTGCGAGGTCTGCGATTCTTGATTTAATTACTCTTCCTTTTCTACGTGAATTTAAAAATAGCGTGTTGTACGAGATAAAAGAAAATGTAACATTAAGGTGTAAGGATTTAAAAAATGCATTGTACATACATAGTCGCTTGGCGTGTAACAGTAGAGAATACATTTCTTTTCTCATCGTATTCAAGATGTATAATTACATGAAAGCAAGAAAAAAAAACAAAACACCGCGTATATTGTAATAATTGTAACTTTGTAAAGTTAGACTGAAATGCAACGCGACGAAAAATAAAAAAATGAAAATTCACGGCAAGGCGAGAGAAAGAGAGGAAACAAACGTTATAAAGCACTCTTAGACAATATTAGAGAAATCTTGGTCCTTTAAGCATTGTTAATTTTCTTTCTCTCGGTTGAATTTTAGTGCAAGGACTCTGTGTGTGATGATAGGCAAAGTAAATAATGAAGAAAAAAAGAAAAATGATTAAAAAATAAATAAATAAATAAATAAATTTAATCGTTTGGGCTTAAAATGTCCTGAGGTCCAATCGACTTATGTGCTTTTCTTCTAAGCTTATCGGGTTTCGCAACATATCGCAGGATCTTAGAGAATCAAAGGCCGAGATTGTTGAAAATTTGCTTATTATAAGAAAAAATTTACACATTTAAAATTTAAAGCCATCGACGTGCGTTTATATAGTCGATGCTTGTAATGTTCTAAGAAAGTCTTCGCTTCGATTCCTCACTACTTTTCCTTTGTTTCCCATTTCAAATGTGTTCGACAAAGTGTCTAGAAGTCATATCGCAATATGTCAGTTAATTGATTTAGTCCATTGATTTTTTTAAGTAACATTTAAAAACGGTTGTTTTTAGTTTGCATATAGCGAAATATATGTAGCATTGAATCCAGAGACAGAAAACGAGAATGTAAATTTATTTGATTTTTCTTCCTCGTGGTACATATAATGAAATTATGCATTACACGTATAACATAAATATGATAATTATGCGAATGATAATAGACTCTATTGTAAATTTACTGCCATAATCATATATTATCGTACGAAAGCCTATGAGAATACCTATTATATAATATTACAATTTTAATTATTCCTGTAAAGACGAGATGTTACACATCCAGTGTAAATAGAGCATATTTTCAATGTGTCTGGAAAAGTATGTTTTGTAATATAAGCATTGCGAGAGGAAAAATAAAATTACTAAAGAAACTTGTTTGTTTTATTTTCTTCTTTTTCTCCCCGTATCTGTGTATCCATTAACTAAAATTTTACTTAATTTTTGTAATTTGTATTTTCTTAATCTTAATTTTAAGGGGGTCCGAAAGTCAATTCAAATCTAGATTTCGCGCCAAAAGTAACTAATTTGCTTATAACAAACATTAAAAGCAAAATTATGAAAAACTAGGACATCGCTGCCCTCCGTTATGTAATTATTTGCCATTTTACAAAGTTTGACACTTATAAATAAATATCTCGTCGAATGGCATTCGAATAATGTCTCAAAATCATATAATTCGAATGCCATTCGACGAGATATTTATTTATAAGTGTCAAACTTTGTAAAATGGCAAATAATTACATAACGGAGGGCAGCGATGTCCTAGTTTTTCATAATTTTGCTTTTAATGTTTGTTATAAGCAAATTAGTTACTTTTGTCGTCTGCTATTTTTTGGCGCGAAATCTAGATTTGAATTGACTTTCGGACCCCCTTAATAAAATTATTGAATGGACAAAGGGATTCTTTCTAACTATATAGTTACAATTTAATCATTTTTCTCAAATATTAATTTACGACGTTCATCAATTCACAATAAATAGTTAAATCAATTTTAAAATGCGTAATTTATAATTAAATTATATTCTTCATATTTTGTATCTATACATACTGAAGTTTAATAACATAATATTCGAGTGCAATTAAAAATCGAATTTCAATAAAATTATTTTGTCAAAGAGTAACATAGCACAGTTAATTATTTTACTTTCGAAAAGAAAAGAAAAATATTATAAGATTTCAGTCGATTTGAATTGGCGATGTTAATCGTACAAAAGTAAACTGATCGAGTCTGTTTCCATTTAAAAAAAAAACTACTACTTCTATAGCGGTTAATAAGACGAAGAAACATATATTAATCACGAGTTTACTTATATCTTAAATAATATGAGTATACCTACAGTATAATTGTTTCAAGTTTTTTTGCTAATAATTAATGTCAAACTCCAAGAATTAGGCCATTTCACATAAAAAAAAACGTTTATTCAATCAGCATTTACATTGAACAGGTAATTTAAAATTTGGTCATATATTCAACAATTTTTAACATATTCTATATTTCATCTATTCCACTAATTATTACGTGCACCAAATCTTTGTTGCTGCAGTATGAAAGAGTCCTCTCGAAAAATTCGTCTCTTGGATCTGCAAAGTTCAGAGCGTTGCTTAACACAACGGCAGCCCTTTCGATGAGCCTTAGGCGCTCGAGCTCCTTGGTAATCTTCGCATCCAACATTCCCTGGTAAATGGGAAAATTTGACTTGCTTTTTTGAAATGCCTTTACCAGCACTTTATTCTTCGCGTAAACCGCCGTTTCTTTCGCACTAGCGAGTAGCAAATCCAAAAAGGACACCCTGCTCTCGCCTACCTGCATCTGACTCATCGCTTTTAACTCCTTGGCGCAGCGATGTATCCAGTCGTTATATTTTTCAACATAATCGCGGTTCTTGCATAAAATCATCAAAACGTGATTGTATTTGTTTAGCAGCTCGATGTTGATGCCTCTTTCGATTCTTTTTATATCCAGCGCGACGAGCTTGGCTAAATGCTTAACAAAAATATTAATGAGTGATAAGGCTTCATCTGTATTGAACATCCCGCTAGGCAATCTCATTCCTAACTGGAAGAGGAAAGTCTCGGATTTATCTTCATCAGTAAATTTATGGTTGATATCAACGCCGTAATCGAGCATCAACCTTATGGTCGAGTACTTGTCATAATCTCCGGACGCGTTGAGAGCGTAAAACAGAGGCGGAAACTCAAAATCACCTGTAGCGTGAACGTCAGCATCCATCTTCAACAACTCGTGAACTGCGCTGACATTGTGAAACAGGCAGGCCACGTGTAATGAAGAATTCATGTATCGTTGTTCGTTCGATTGAAGTAGTAGCCGCAACATGGGGCTCATTTTGCGATTATCTTTATCCAAGGCATGGCAGTACGCTTGATACGCGTTTTCACCCATCGAATCTGTTTTACTGGGGTCGGCTCCGTGCTTCAAAAGCATTTTGACGTATTTGACTTTGCAGCATTCTTTCCTTCGGACGACCAAATGAAGGATAGTTTCACCCTTAGAGTTAGTGACGTTGACGTCTTTGGCATTCGCCAGAAACTCCTGCAGAAGTAAGAAACCGGCCGTTTCTCTATTTTGAAGACATAAGTGAAGGGGAGTATCGCCCTCTTGGTTACTGACATCCACATCGCATCCGTATTGCAGTAATACATGAAGCCCTATAAAATTATTGATATGGTCTTCATTTTTGGCTAACAAGTGAGCAGGAGTGTTGCCTTTGAAGTTGATGGCGTTGATATCGCTGCCATGTCTCATTAGAAGCTCAATGTCACTTCCCAGATCATCAGTAGTAAATTCTACCGTTGCTAGCCAGTGCAGTGCAGTATTGCCATTTTGCGGTGTCGTGGCTCTTACATCGGCTCCGTGCTCCAGAAGCAAAGTAATAACTTCGCTAGAATCTCTTTGAGCTCGAACTGCCAAAATCAGGGGAGTTTCTCCTTCCGCATTTCGAGCGTTGACGTCGTCGGCATCGTTTTCCAAAAGCGATTTAACAGGACTTATGTCACCGTCGAAGCTTCTAATCGCAGAATGTAAGGCGGTATCGCCACTGAACATCTTCTGTCACACACTTGAAGTTTGAATTATGAATAAACACTTGATCTGATGATACACTCAGCACGACTTTACTACGACCACGACCACTTTACCACGACCAACAAATCGAAACTGTCCGATTTTTCTGACAACGCTGTGTATTGTTAATCGAATTTTTTAATGTAGAAATTACAGAAGTGAAGCTATAAAACTTAATAGTTACAAATCGAGATACTTATACTACGAAACGTGCCGGTACAGTATTGGGAATCTTGGTACAATCTTGCTCAGTCAGTTGGTTCTGACAGCTTGTCGACTCTGATCTTTCTCGAGTTCTGTTCGATGTAAGCTCCATCAAGTACGCTTATTGGCAATGCCATCTGGTGACACATTTGTAATCTGCTTTCTAACAGAGATCCTGATTGGCTGATGTTAGTGCCCACCCCGGACTCCTGCAGTGAAGGGTCGTTTCTATACCTGGAGCTTAAGGAAGTACCCTCGGTACAGAGCTAGTCAAAATGAGTGCATTATTTATTTTTAGTTTATTCACGATGTATAGTTACTAAAATAACTGTATGGGTTAACTCACACCAAACAACGAGCATGCGTTAGTATTAAATTGCTTCTAATCGTTCTAATTCTCAAAAACAAGTTTCATAAAGAAGCTGATTTGATTCACTTTTTAAGGTTCAACGTACACTTACGACAGATAATATTTAATTTCTAGTCTTACAGGTTCTGAATGATAATTTTGAAAGTAGCTATGGATCAGAAATATGTACAATTTAACATCTCTCAGAATTCTTTCAGAATAGACAGACCAATATCGAGGACCTTTTATACTTCTACAGACACGTTTTCCCGACATTGTCATAAATATCACCTTTATATCATTGTACCTCTGCTGCGCAGGCATAATATTCTCGGGATTTTTCCTCAATGTACACCTAGCTTAACGACGTAACGACACACCCCCGGCGCCGATACACTCATTAAGAACTGGACCCAGACGCTATACCTGGGTGCCTACATACCTGGAAACACTTTTCTCCCCCTAGCCATTCCTACCTGCGCCACCTATTTTACCGAATCTCCGCCAATGAAAGGCTCCGTTACTGCACCTGCACTAATTTACTCCGTCTACCTCTAAGTTCAACCTTTATACATATTTTCAGTACAATACATAAATTCAAACAGGTGTGACCCCCACTTCAAAGCAAATCAAGGCCCGCAAATTGTAGTTGCTTGTTGCTTATAGCGACAGACTTGTCGTGACATTTATTGCAAGTAGCTCGTCACCTACAAAGTCTACTTATGGTTCGTTTTTGCGAATTCGACGTTGATGAAACTCTGATAATCATGAAGAAAGCACTTCACGTTTAAACTTATAACTATAACAATAATTAAACGTATGAATTATTGTTTTTTGCTAACGATTCTATTCACATTAAGAGTGTAATTGTTTAAAAAACAAATACAATTTTTATGAAAGAAAATAATTCAAACTTAGCGATTTTTATAGCAATGTTATGCAATAACGTTCGCAAAGCGATTATTTTTATAAAAATCCATTCTGTTATTTTGCAGTTCAATCGTCATGTTATTATTAATATTAATAAAATTTAGAAAATAGTCATTTAAGAAAAACTTGAAAACTGTATTTTTCATGTATATATTGTGATTAACTACTGTACTGTCTGTACTTATATGTACATACATATTGAGACCATTTTTATACTATAAAGGAGGACTGTTAAAGGAACGAATTCATGTTCAAAGTTTTTATTTTTATCGAGTAAATATATATTTACAGTCAAAATAGTGAACAGCAGCCATACTTTGGGAGTAACTTCATATTACAAACTAGTAAAAATAACGTTTTACATTTATAGAGATAACTTTTTCAATATGTTGGATTTGACTCGCGCTAATTTTGTCTACCGCAGAAAATTATGTAACTTATATTAAAATTATAAATTATAAATGAAATCAATAAAAATTTACGCCTAAAATACTTATGTATAGTTATACAGCTGGCGGGCGCATATCATCCACGGTGGCATAAAATATCATGCAACATTATTAATTATTAATAACTTAAAAAATCACATTTTTAAAATCATAAAATTAATCTATCGCATCGATTGTAATTCTTCGACGAAACAACCTTCTTTATTTCAATTACAATTATATTTTTTCTAAACACAATTACAGAAAACTTATTGTAAAACACCAAACACCATAATTGTATGAAACTGTAACCACCAGTTTACAAAAATAACTTTCAGAATCGAAGTTTGTCAAAAGTACTATTAATCTCTTCCAATTCAGTCATATGCTTCTGACAATATTCTTTTAGTTTTTCTGCTCGTTCATACGTTGATTCATCAAACTTCTTCGGTTGCCGAAGAACAAGAGGCAGTACATCTAGATGTAAAATTGTAAAAATATTTTTTTCTCTGTTGTTGCAAAGACAACAACAAGAAAAATCCTATAAAAAAAATTATGTATTAATTGCGGAGAACCGCGCGGAGAATATAATTATTACTAAAAACGATATGAAATAGGCTCCTTTTATGCTTAAAATTAGGAGAGAAAATTACACATTTGAGCATGTTTCTAAAATGTGTTAATCTTTCCTAGGAAATAAATAATTCATTTCCTTCGCGGCGAAGTAACTAGGGGAAGGGGGAGGGGCTTTTCTAGCGTGGGGGATGTTTAATGAGCACGAGAGTGAGTCAAGGGCACCGAAGGCATTCAACACAGACATTACTAGAGCTAAAATTTTCATCTGAGTCTGATACAGCAACTTTTTTCTTCTTACATATTATCCTTTTCCTACTTAGGTGCGCAAAGTTCGATTTTGCGAACGCATATGCGTAAGTGTCACTTTCCCACACGCTGAGATGAGCGTGCGGGAATGGAGTTGAGCGTGCGGGAATGTAAAACGAGTGTGCGTGCATGCGCGGCTCCTTTGTGTCACTCGCTTCGCTCGTGCACAAACCCGCTCGCGCATGTGCGCACACTAGTTTGACTTCCCCACGCTCAGCTACTTCCCCGCACGCTCGGATGCTTTCACCCATGCTCTTCTTAGCGTCTGGGATAGTGACACTTTTCACGCGTATGCGTCTGCAAAATTGAACATTGGGCACATCAGTAGGAAAAGTAGTATACGATACTCGTGCGCGCGTAGGTCATCCCGCACTCGCTTCGCTCGTGCGGGAACGACCTACTTTGCGCACTCGTATCGTAATGTACTATTATTAATATAGGGAACAAATAAAGGCCTTCTTTATGATTTTGAAACAGATGAGTAGATCAGATTTTTTGAGTCATCTACCGACTTCGTAAAATAGAACAATGAATTTTTTAGACTAACTTATAACAAAAATAATTGTTATTGTAACGGATTTACAAAATTATGAAAAATTCTATACGATAGTCATAACCTAAGTAACACTTCTGCACGGCATAATTAGGACCGTCACTACGCTCGGACCCTAACCTCACGCCGTGCAAAAAAGTGCTACTTAGGTCACTTAATTGCATCGTAATGTACTAATAGTATACATTTTGAAACTTTCGGCATTGGCCTCCGTATCGTGCTGAACACCTTAACCTTATTAGAAATAGCTTGTTTTCTCTCCTATTGTTGCAAAATGTATTGTTTTATAATAATTATACGAATAAGTGCTTACCTTGAGACAGTTGGCGTTAAAGTTTATTTCTATTGCTTCCAAAAAGTACTTTAAAGACTCCTCCAAGTTTCTATTCTTTTTGAAATAGACAAAACCTAATTGTAAAATAATTTTTTGTAAGGCATCTTTCGGCCGATTCTTGTACTTATCCAACATTTGTAGCAAATGATGCGTGACATCAAAATACTTATCGATTTTTTGCATAGCAGTTATGTAATTATATTCAGCCGGAAGATTTTCATCTTTGATTGCTTCTTCAAAAAATAGAGAAGCTTCCTATAAAATACATGTGTAACAATAAAATAAAATATGCAGGAATCTACGGAAAAAGGCGTTAAAAGTCGACAAGATTTCTTATTGGCTTGTATGGCGAATCTCATACAGTATTAGTATAGTTGCATTTTTTGCGTTAGAATGTTATCAAGATAACATATGCTATAAGATGGTAGATAGGAGTCGATAGAAGTTAGAAATACAAAAAATACAGCTGAAAATAACGGACTCGGGATATCTTTTTAGTTCTTTGTATTCTTCGTAAATTTTCGATGAATACATGGAAGCAAAAAATGCAATCAAGATTTACCATTTAATTCGATGAGAAAAAAAATCTTAACTACTTTTCACAACAGGGTTATAGGAAGTAAAAGTTTTGAGGAAAACATACCCGGAATTGTCGCTGCTTAAAATGATACAGGCCTCGATAATGTAAGTACATGCTTTTTCCACTGGAATTTTCTGCTGCCTTATCAAGACAAAATTTCGCTCGTTGAAAATCTTTTAAATTCATGTAACCTAATGCTATTCTCAGCAAAAGTGCATCGCTCTGAGGTTTGTCACGTAAAACTCCGTCATACATTCTCTTAGCCTTATATGTATAATTCTGCTCGCGGTAAACTTGTGCGAGAAATACCCCGTAGACTGGATTCTTCATCATATTATATGCTTTTTCAAAGCAATCTGTTTCTTCAGAATCCGGTGTACCATTGAATTTTTCATCGCGTCTTTCGCGTCGCAATGCCTTGCCCAAAATTAAATGCCAAAGATCGCAGTTGGGATTGTCTGTAATTGCATCGCGTATGAATTTGATGGCTTCTGTTGTTCCATATAGCCGATTGTTTAACCAGGCGATGCTTTTACAAGCTTTTACTGTGCTCGTCTGCTTCTTTATAGATGAATTTATACTTTTAGTCTCAGCAAGCAATTGTTTCAGTTCTGTCTCCATTTTGAGACGAAGGAAAACGTGACATTTGGTAGATCTCAAGATAAATATCACAGCTTCCATTGAAACTTCTCGGTGTGCACTGAATTAAATGCAATAAATGTGTAATTATTATTGTATTCAAAGATAATCTAACAATGCTTGCATAAATTCACTTTACCTTTTTTTAATTTCGTCGATTATGTTATCGCAATCGTTCAACTTATCTAATATACTTTTTGTGTCTTTATTGTCGTTCACGTCTCTATACACCAGCACGATGCATCGAATTAATTTCATCAGTGGAACGAATTCTTCATAGTCGTTAGGAGTGTACTCTGTGATTGTGCATTTCACTTCCCTTAATCCCCATGTAAAGGGACATTCCAAATTTTCCATTTTCTAAATTTATAAATACTAATTCGTTTAATGTGTCAGCCTACTGTACATATATTTGTGCAGCTACTTCGAACCCTAAAAATTGCAAATTTAGGTTTAAATTGCAATATGCACCATTTATTCATTTGAATTACGATATTAATTTACAATTGGGACATGCGATAATAAATACAGTATCTTAATTTCTTTATTATTTATTATACTAGAAAATCTAAGTGCGTCTCGCGCACTCCTTATTATCTTATTTTATCAATTATATATTTCCAAAAAGCAAATAAGTATAAGTTTCAAAAGTAAGTACTAGTCATGTGTTGACGTTTTGTAATGTGCCTGTGACACAATCCTTTGTTTTTGACATTATGTATTAGACTTTAAAAGATGTAAACTATTTGGCTTGATAAGGACCCAAACCAGGGACGAAACGTTGCCGAAAGGAGAAATGATGATCGAGATATATTTTGATTTCACCATGGCTTGGCTCTCACTTTTGAAACTTATACTTATATACTATATTTTCCCAAGCATGAAGAGTTCAAGGAAAAATTTATTCCCAAAAAGATTTTAACAGTTTGAAGCGTTTGTAGGTTATATAATAAGATTTGCGTTTCTCATTCATCAATCATCTCATCACAACAAAGCACATCACTTTTTTAAGAGAGGATATAATATACCGATATTGGTTGATCAAGCCCTCAACCGGTGCTCCGATGACGCTGAAAATTATGTATGTAATTCTTTGTTATACCCTTTCTGCGGGGAAGTGAGCTTATAAGTTTTTGTTGACTCTATAAATTACAAAATGTGATTATTTAGTTTCTCCCTATTTCGAGGTTAGTATGAAAAACAAAAGAAATAACATGTTGTTTATTTTACGCTTCTTCCTGACAGCTTTAAAATCGATAAATTTAAATAATCATTTTTGATACACAGGGCTCACGAAGGCTTAAAAGCCCGCTTCCCCGCAGAAAGGGTATAACATAACATATATAATTTTCAGCATTATTGGTGCACCGGTTGATTCAAAAGTTGGGATGCAAGGAACCGCTATTTTTCTCGCTTATTGTATAGCTATATCTATACTCCCGAGGGCCCTTAATGCAATCAATTATAAGCATTTCTTTTCTTTTATTAAATAATGTGTCAACACACGCAAAATCCATTATTATTGATTATGCGTAATGTTAATGATATAAAAAGTAAGCTTATCAAGTCTGTTTTCATTCTACAAAAAAATCTATTTTTATATGTGTATAAACTCACTTATAAGCTTTCACAGATATTTTAGCCGCGATGAATATTTACTACACACTGTTTTCCATCCAATAACTGCTAACTGCTTTTTTAAGATTGACTGTCCCACTCTGTGATAAGACTACCCAATTGGGATTCCCACGTTTTGTGCAAAAACGAGAATCACAAGCAGCGCAACCTATTGGTAATATGGTACTAATTATTGCGTGCTGTAGGTAATGCAGAAATACATCAGATAATGCAGCCAATGCTGGAGTCGTGATATCATGCGGGGATGGGTGGATGGCACGAGACGCCTGAAGTTGGATATAGCGGAACAACACGACACTTCAAACCACTCCGTGCTTCAAACTCTCGGTCCTCGGAGTACTTCAGGCAGCCTTGGCTGCGGAGGGTCGCTTATATTATATTGAGGGGGGGGGGGGGCGAGCGATATTCTTCTGACTCGGCTGGTCTCAGTATGTCTGCTGCAGAATCTGCTTGCGCTTCGAGCATGGCGCTGGCTGCCCTGATGGTATCGCAACATACATACATATGTATATGCAATTATGACGTTGGCCGTGTGCTAGCTCAGAAGCGCAATATTCAAACAGAAAGAAACAAATTCATGTCTTTTTTGGCCAGTCACAACAAAACATCGTCGCACAGCCGGGCCATTTTGTCATGATTGCCAGAAATTCACAAACTCACTGATTCTTGAACATTGAACATCCAAATCATCTCTGATTTCAACTTGATGTCTCGTTATTCGTAGTGTTAGGTCTACAGCGCCCCCTTAGTAAACCATAACGGACACGCCATAAGAAGCTTCCTATATATAGTCCAGCGGCCACAATAGTGGTTCGTGTCACTTTCATGTGGCCGCTTACACCGAAGTTTTTTTTATGTATTTTGACCCCCTGAATCCAAAAAACTTGGGTGTTTTTGCCGCAGGTGGTCACATTAAAAGTTATTAACAATTTTTATAAATTTCACCCCGGGAACAACTTTTTTATGTTAATTGGCACATTCTAAACAAAAAATAATCACATAAATTTTTTCGTAAAACGCTTAGTTTTCGAGATATACGCGTTTGAAGTTCAAAAAATCGCGTTTTTTTGCATATTTTGGCGGCTTATTGCCTCGATCTCATTGAACATTTTTTAAATCTAAAGGGCTTACACTGTTCGTCTAACATTCAATTTTGATATTATATGCACTATATTATAAGATATAGTTTACCCTCAAGCGATTCATTATACCGCAGAAGCTCAGTCGCGCGCTTTATAGCGCGAAAACGGCAATACACGTCGCTCAAGCGCTCCAGTACGCGCGGACTTTCGGCTTTCGTAAGAGCCGATAAAATCAAAATCTTATAATATAGTGCATATAATTTCAAAATTGAATGTTAGACGAACAGCGTAAGCCCTTTAGATTTAAAAAATGTTCAATGAGATCGAGGCAATAAGCCGCCAAAATATGCAAAAAACGCGATTTTTTGAACTTCAAACGCGTATATCTCGAAAACTAAGCGTTTTACGAAAAAATTTATATGATTATTTTTTGTTTAGAATGTGCCAATTAACATAAAAAAGTTGTTCCCGACACGAAACACTATTGTGGCCGCTGGACTAATAATATATTCCCCGGATTCAAAGAGATCAAGGAAGCTATGGAGTGCCCGCTATTGCTTGCTAAAACTGTAGTAAGCACATACCTACTGCAGGGCGCTGCTGACTTATCACGACGAATATAGGTATGTACTGTTTTCTGTTTCATCATGTCGTTTGTATATTAACTAACTAACTTTATAACTAACTTTATTTATATCTCAATGCAATTTTTGTATTCATCATTACTGCCATCCTTGTATTCGTCATTACTTCATATCTCTATTCTTATACCTTGGTAAAAACGTTCACCAACCGTTTGCATCGCTTCGACATTTCTTAAAGAATTGGAGAACGATTTCAGTATCGGTTGCCCAAAAATCTCTATATTTTTCTCACGATTTTTGCTTCCTCCTCAAGAGGAAGCTTTGTAATAGTAAAATTTTCAGTTTGGCTAATACTTCGTGGAAACGCATTTGGAGGTGTTTGGAGTACGAATCATACGTTTTTAGAAAATGTCCGTGCGGATGGCTGTGTGTGTGTGTGTGTGTGTGTGTGTGTGTGTGTATGTACGTAATACCGCCATAATTTTGGAACCATGCGACGGGATCGTAATAAAATTTGACATGCATATATTTTTTCTAATTCTGAATTTAGGTCATTTTTTGTTTTATGATTCTGACCGTTTTATGGCCATATTATAGCCATTTTTCTATTTTTGAAAAATATTTTTTGCTTTTTATAATGATATGATTTATACAATATATTCAACAATAGGTGTATCTAAAAGAAAACATAAATTTGTCTACTTTTTCCGCAGAAATTTTCTAGATTGCTGATCTGTTCATTTTTTATGAATATAAAGGTAATTTTTCGATAAACATATATAACTCAAAAATAAATAGTTAAATGTTTTGAAAAAATTCATGACAATAAAAAACAACAATATCTACTAGTTGTAAAAATTTTAAGTAATTTTGGCGACTAGTTTTTGAGATAAAAATCAAAAACTAAAAAAAATGGTTTTTATGTCGTAACGATTACGGGAGTAAAAAGGTTTAAATTTGTGTTGAAATTTTAGGAAAAGATTGATCTTTGAGCGGCTAGGTCTTTTTGTAGCTTATGAAACTTTTAGTTTAAAAGATATTAAGATATCAAATTCTTCAACTCTCACCCTGTATACTCTGTGTGACTGAACATTATTATTTTTGTTAAACCATATAATTTGATAATTAAAGCTTAGTATATTTTGAGAGTTTTCATGGTTTTATAAAATGTCCGTGCAGATGGTTTTGTCTGTGTGTGTGTGTGTGCGTGCGTGCGTGCGTGCATGCGTGCGTACGTATACTGTTATAATTCTGGAACTACATGATCGATCGTAATAAGATTGGACGTGCATATATGTTTTCTGATTCTGAATTCGAGTAAACCTATCCTTTTAGTATCGAATAGTAGCGAATATTTAAATCAAAGAATGAGTTGATTGTCCCATGTAATTATCTTCCACTAGCAGAATAGGAAGAAGCTAAGTGCCAATGACTTGGCAGCGGTTTTAGTAGCGGTTGGGTGACCGCTGATGACATTTTTAAATCGTAAAAAACGTCCAATAAACTTCATTTGCATCAGCACAAATAAAACGCATTTACAATGTTGTATTATCGATGAGCAAACAGTATATCAACAATTTACCTACCTTACACCGCGAAATCAGTAAATTAACCAATTGTGTATACCTAGGTTAGAATTTGGAGTTATATTATAAGAGCGCATTTTATCGGAAGTTCAATTTTTCAATTTCTTCATTTCTATCCTCATTGATGTCTTGATATTTTACACATAATAATCATTGAGGAAGATATAAATAGGCAGTTGAGGAACAGTATAAGGTCAGCGGGAGGTGAGGGAGCGGTGCAACATCGTATAGGGACCACTCCTGAAACGGCATTTATACATAATGAATTAATTTGTTTAAAACGCATAAACATCAAATGAAAGTACTCTTTTATTATTTATTTACTACAACTACTTGTTTGTTTGTTTACTTTTACAAAAGAGACATAAAAACAGTGATGTACGACAAAGCTGTTTTCATTATCTGGAACACCATAATGCATAATATGAAATGAAGTATACACCTATACGTACACTCGGCGGTAAGGTATTCTGTTAGAACGTTTTGAACCAAATGGCAACGTCGCCTAATTTTTTACGGGTTTTGACGGTTTTTGACGATTCTGACGATTTTAGATTTGCAGAGGTTATATGGGCCGGTACCGTCAAAAACCATGCGACGTTGCCATTTGGTTCAAAACGTTCTAACAGAATACCTTACCGCCGAGTGTATATGTTTAATGCTACACGTTTAATTAAAAAGTACATTTATAAGTTCAAAAAATAATTACAAAATGAGTCTGCCTCATAATAGCCACCTACTGCAGTGTACTTTTCTTTTACCCTTATAAGACGTTTTTTTATTGGTTCTTCTGAAGATTGCTATTTATATCTAAAATTTAAAAATAGTTATAATTTCAAGCTACTAATTATAGTAGACGTCATCGATTGCGATGATAAACTGCAATTTCATATGTCATCCGCAATTTCTTGACTCTTCTTATTGTATGATAAGAACCACAACCATTTTGAGGTTTGTGCAGTTCGAATCACATGTTTTTAGAAAATGTGTGTGTGTGTGTGTGTGTGTGTGTGTGTGTGTGCGCGCGTGTGTGTATGTATACCGCAGTATTTTCGAATCTAGGCTATGCATATCTACGAAAAAATAATTTTTCATATTTGTATATACATTAGATGCGGGCTTATTATAGACAGACGTAAATAAAATTTTATTAAACATGCAGCACTTAACATATTACAAAATTAATCAAGTGGAGATTTTTTTACTTACAATACTGCACGTTTTAAAACTCATTTCGAATATGCTAGCTTTCATAAATATGTGATCGCCACTTCGCAGAAACATGAATTTTATTAATTTTTGAGTTTTTAAGGGAAAAAAATACCAATCAGTCAGATAACTGAAAATGAATAGTAAGTTTGTGATAATACATATATTAGTTAAATAACTTTTAGGAGTTCTATTATTGACTAACGTAATATCGACTATATATATTATCTAGTACTACTGTAGTAGATATTATTATACAGTATGTTGTTTAATATCAAAATCTTATACGATATCATACATAGCGTCAAACATCAGAATGTTCATAAAAATTGTTAATGTATTCTCAAAACTGAAAGAGAAATACGCGCACCTATTGGGATATGACACGGAAGCTTGTCTAATTAGATATAATACAAATTGCATTAATAGTTCAGGCCATATTGGCTTTTAAGCCAATCACAGTTGAGACTATAAGCCCGCTACCAGAGGTCGTGGCAACAGTCACATATCCCAATATGCACAGGTTATACTGATCTGATAACATGGAATTATATATGTATTGTTATATTTTACATACTCAGCTACTTTTCTAGGAAAAAATAATAATATATTTTGCAACTAAAGAGAGAAAAGGGCTATTTCTAGCACAGGTGAGATTCTAGCCTAAAATTTCTCCCTCGCTAAGAAATTTCCCTCACACTCTCACATTTTGAGTCGCGACTAATTTTGAGTATAGCAGGAGCTCGTTCGAAATGAGTGGCTTGCCATACAGTTTAAATGCATGAAAATGGGCCTCATATTACAGACATATTATAATGTGTCTTAATTACAGAGAGGGGGATCAAAATGTATAAACTAGAATGTATAAAATAACATATATATGCAAAGTTATTAGGGATACATATACTAAAAAACATACATAGTAGTAAAAATTTCTTCGTTACTATCAATTATTTTTTGTCCTGGCCAATTAAAATAAAATATGTATATTATAGCAGCAACAAAACAAGGACCTAGTTTCATTAACATAAAAAAATCGTCTCTACTAAGAACTATCTGTAACACAGTAAGAAAAAGTATTAGCTAGTTTCTAATTATAAAAACATATTAGTCATAGCAATATTTATTTTTTTTGCTTCAACTCTTTATATATGTTCTACAAAATGTTTCTGACTTTCACAAAAAATTTTTGCGCGATTCCTTCACTAGTTTCCGAGTTACAGCTGCTCAAAGTTGGGATTCTAGTCAATTTTTGCATTTTTTGCCCTTTTTTAATGTTTGTAGCTCATAATGGGATGCATTTTTAATAAAAAACAAAATACTTTTTCTTTTTGTTAAATTTTCTCATCTTTTCACTAAAACTACCTTTAGAGTCATATATATATATTGTGACGGACCCCCGGGTATCGCCTAAGATTTGAATTCGGCGCCGAGTACCCCGTCGCCATCTGCGTGATTAGGGGATTTTGATCGCGTGATGTATGTGTGTATGTGTGTTGTGAGAATGAATAGCGACGAGTGAAGTTCGATTCGCGAACAGAACGCTGCGAGAGGCCCAGGAGGACGCTTCGGGCTCTCGTATAGTCAGGCTAGTACAACGCGACGCAAGCTCTGCAAAAACCCGAGAAGGGGTAAGTTTTAAAGTCCTAGAAATATAGATAATTCGTGATGCGGCCGACTAAATCGCGATTTGAATAGTTTTTGCGTAGGCTATTTTGGCAACCACCGAGCGGTGCGCAGTGCGACGCTCTCAGCACTATTTGAGCAATTCCATCATCAAGATATATCAAAGACCAATCGAGGTCTGGGCTCATCTATACATAGACGAAACAACATTGTCTCTCGAGGTCGCCGGCCGTTTGTAATCACCTGCACAGCAATATCCAGGTTTGCCAGCCGAGTTTAACTTGACCGCCGAAAAATCAATTCGAGTTGAAAGTATAATTGCATATTTCATCTGTAATCGGCGTCGCGTTATAAAACGAAGAGGTTGCATATAATTTGACAAGCACCGAAGAGCGCGAACTAATCTATTATTTCTTTTCTCCGGATTCCGAGAAGCCTAAGCTGTTGTGTATACGACATAGATAATCACCGACCAAATATTGATGTACAGTGCGAAATTGTGTGAATTGTGTGCGTGTGAATCTGAACTGTCGATGCTCCGTTGTAGCCTCGCGCTAGTCGCAAAATTATATTACCTATTTAATAAATATACATATAAATCAATCTACGATTTTTACAATATATACACACACACACACACACACACACACACACACACACATACACACTACCTTTAGAGTCATATATATAATATATATATATATATCTTCCTATATTATATAGTCATTTTGGCAAGACTCCCCCCCACCACCCCCACCGACCCCCACTAACCCCACCCGACCCCCACCAACCCCCCACCTTGGTCCCCCCACCAAATAACGTAAAATTCTTTCATTTTTATGTGATTTTTGAAAATCTTAAAAGACCCCCCCACCCCCCCCAGCCCTCCACCCCCCCCCCCACCAACCCCCACCAGCCCCCACCAACCCCCCCACACCCCCACCTACCTATTCTTCACAAATAACGCACAGACGTTAGGTCAGGAAAAAGTGCAAATTATTATTAGAATAAGAAAATTAACTATGTACTATTATAGACAGTTTTCCACACCACCCAAGGGTACTGTCGAGAGCATATTATATTTTAGTTATATATAATACAACATACTTCGGCACGTTGATTTTTTTTGTTTTTTTTTATTTTATTGTATAAAAATTGCCGATAATTTCAATTAATTTCAGGCATGATGAAATTATACAAAATTATGGTTATTGTTAAAAATGAATTATGTCTAAATATAATGCATTCAAAAAGGAATATTTAATTGTAAAGATAATTATTTAAAAAATAATTATTTCAATCTATTCAAAAGGAAATTAATTAATACTGATCATTTTTATCAATTAAAATTTGTATACAATAATCTAAAAAAAAACCGTGAATCATCGCCTGGACCTTATACCACGGGAGTCTTAGATACCAATCCTCCTCCCCTAAGACTCACCTCATACCATCCTCCGTCCTACAGCATCACTTTTACTTTGAAAAATTTTTTGAAAAAAAAATTTGTAAGCGTACACATGTTTATTAATTAAACACCTGTTCAAAAATATGATTTTTGAACAGGTACAATTTAATTACAACATTTTCATATGTAAAAGTGTACAAATAATCATTAACTATTTTTAAATTAACTAAGTATTATTACATCATGTCCTGTAATAATACAAAATTAACTTACTATATTTGCTAATGATTGTTTTGTGCCTGTTCTGTACTGTTTTTGTGTTGTTTGTGTATGAAAAAGGTTTCTAAAAAACGGTTTTCGAATGATATTTAGGAATTTATATTTTTATTGAAAAATAATATTTGAAAATGACGAATATTAATTTTGTTCTGAAGTTGAATCTTCGATAATATTTGTTATTTAGATAATTGTGAATTTACATAAATAATTGTAAAATATTTTTACTTTCATAATCAGACGATTAATTTTGATTGATATGATTTAATGTTTAGTATTAATAATATATTCAACATAAGCTGCACTATCATTTTTCAAGTTATCTGGAAGAAGATCATGTGTTCTACTACGACACTTTAAATCGATATAATAGTCAATGTAGTTTCAGTTGAATTTGGTCTAAACTTGTTAATTTTGAGGTTATTTGTACTTCGTCACGAGATATTTCAAAAAATTGAATTTGTAAATGTAATCTTTTTAATCGATCTTCGTCATATTCTCTTACAAATCATTTAAATAACGTTCATAATTTACTTTCTAATTCATGTTGTTCAATTTGTATTTTTAATGCTGTGTCAAAAAGTTTCCATGGGCTTCGTTTTCTATTGGAACTAAGAATTCGAGTTGGATCCCCATTCCATTTTTATTATTGTTAGATATAGCTATAATATAAATAGAACAAGGATATTTTTTTTATTAAATTTAAAAAATATCTATTGCTCTAATCGAAAATTTTCATTCCACACTATATTTTCTATTTCGAATTGTTTTTCACTTCATTTTGAATAAACAATCGATTAGGATCTTTGCATCTAGATAATGATACATACAATTGTCCATGAGAAAATAACGGTTTTTTTAAGTATATTCTACATTATCGAAACTTTGTCCTTGAGATTTATTAATAGTCATAGCATAGACGCTAAGACTAAAGTAAATTGTTTTCTGTATAAAATAATGCAATGAAGATAAATTTCCAGTATTTAAGTAAATCTAGGTATGAAAACTTATTTCCGATTTTTTCCCCAGTTAATATTTCAGCTTCAATGTTGTACTATAGTTTGCGTAATTTTTAACTTACTGACCGTTGCCATTACACAAACCGTCCTGTTATACTCAAGTTTCTTATTAACTAATAATAGCCCCAATTTTTAAATGAAGTTCATGAGGTGGCAATCTTCTCGCGAATGCTATTTATATTTCGACAGGAATATTATATGTAAATGTTATCGTCACGATTTATCAACACCTTGATAGGCTTTGCAGTATCAACACTGTAATACGTTTTTACCTCTCCTTCCATTTCATTTTAAGATTTTATTATTTCAAAAAATAAGTATATATTCATTGCTGAGAAGTGAGTATTACGCTATTAATGTGAAAAATTTATGCTGTGACCAAAGATTTTTTTGTACATATATCATTTGTTCCATTTTTCGGTAATACTAAATTTTTGTATCTTCTCCCTACTTCTAATAATAATTTTGAAAATGTTCTATCAAGTGAACGCATATTTATGTTTAAGTTTTAAAAATATGGAAGTGTAACCAAACGGTATGCGCTTTTTATAGTTTCTGCTAATTTTAATAGTTCTACTACTATTTTTTTTACAAGTGGTAGAATCTTGCCGAAGTCTCCTCCCAAAACTATCTAATTTATTTCCAAAAGGTATATGTTGGTATCACATAGATCACGTAAAAGTTTAATCAACTATTTCTAGAGCTTTTTTTAGGAATCATAGAAGCTTCATCCCAATATAATCAAATCTGCTTCTCGTAACTTTCTCAGATTCAAACTTCAAAGCAATCAATTTTTTTAATTGTTAACTCTAAAGGGAAACAATCAGACCTTATTAATTTATTTGATACACAAACAAATAACAATACGAAGACTCACTACAGAACAAAAAAAACTAATTAGTTGTCTAGTCGTGTGAACACGAGCCGGCTAGGGTACACACGTGACTGGTTGTATAAGGGCTAGGTGTTGTTGCGCTACATGGTGGTTCTGTGTATAATAAATCATATGAGAGAGACAGGTGTGCTTGATACGGTCTAAGCTTCGCCACCGTATCATTCTTCTTTCTTTAGTTCGTAAGTTAAAAATCATTCAAACGCTTGTCTTAGTGTGCACAGCAATAACTGAAATGGGGTTGGCGCGGCGGAGCGAGCATGTCGGGGGCGAAGCCCTACTAGTATTATATATATATATACTAAGACCACCTTATTTGCATTTTAAACCTTGCGGACCTTAGGTAATTTTTTACCAAAAAATCGAAAAAAAAAATTTATGGCGTAAAAGTTAGTATAAGTGTGGTTTAATAACATACTAATGCAATTTGTACGTTAAAAAATGTATTATAAAAGTTACACTTAATTTTGTTTGTATATCTTTTATTCCTAATTTTCGTTTTTTCGTGATTTTCAAGTTTTTCTCAACATTTAATATTTATACCTTAAAAGTGTTCGTAGTGCATACCTATTTTATGAATCTTTCTCAAATTTTTTTTACATATTGTTATAACTATACTAAAGAAAAGTAAGATTTTTTAGAAGGCAAATAGAATTTAAAAAGTTGTATTATTAATTATAATTGCTAAAATGTGCTATTTTTATTATCATTTTTAAATAAAAAATTTGTTTTATTTTTTATAAATATAGAAAATGCTTAACTGCAATATAAAATCCCAAGTTCTATTAACGAAGGGTTCAAAAGGCTCTCAGAATTTTTTGGTGAGCTTTAATGAAAAAGGTATGCGCAAGGAACTTTTTGTATAAGATCAATTTTCTGTAATAAATTACCATGTTTCTGCTTTAACTTGGAATTCTTGCAGTGAAAAGGGCTGAAAGTTGATGAGTAACTCTCTTTTAATGTTATAAAAAAGTGATAAAAATTTGGTAATGATTACAGATGAGGAAAAAAACTTTGTAAATCACCAAGGTGATGTCGCTAAAAGCACTGTTTTTCTATTACATATAACTTTCCAAACAAATTAAGCTTGCAATAAAAAAACCTGTTCTGAAGCGCCGTAGTGTTAGGTTTAATAAATCATTCTACCAAATGAAATTTCAATCAGACTTTTTGTTTTTCTAAAAGTTTGAAAATACAAAATATCCCGTGGCGGATTTGCCAAGCTTTAGCTAGGACATCCCCTTAAAATGTGGAAATTTAAGAGCTAAAATTTTTTGTGGGAGTTATAACGGGGTTCTTGGACCGATATATTCGAATATGACGGGGGTCCGCACCCGTGTATTATAAGCGATCAGTGGCGCATCCACTGATCGGTGAATATGCGAGAGGAAAAGGATGTAGCAGCTCGTTACAGGCTTCTTGAAGGCTATGCGAAGCCTGGCCCGTAGCGCAGTATGCTGTACGTGCACGTCCTCGTGCACGTGAGCCCGCGGAGGCGTCGTGAGTGAATTGGCTACGTAGCTAGTTCGCAAGTTAAGTTAAGAGAGAATCGCATAGGAATAGATAGAGTCAGGAGCAAAGTCACAGAAGCCGAGTATTAGCAAGGTTTCTCTTTATGTAAAGACTCGAAATAAGTACAAAAGCAGCGCGGAGTAAGAGATACGGAGCAGAGCGACCGCGTGGTCAGCGCAATCTCTCTCCCACTCTCTCTCTCTCTCTCTCTCTCTCTCTCTCTCTGTGTTAAAGATGTCTGCTCCTCTTACTTACCTGCTGCTGAAAGCAATGTTTTACAGAAATGTTTACATATAAGATATATTTATTGTAATATTATGATATAGTATAGGAGAGAGAGAGAGGGACGTAACGAGTGCACACAAGGCAACTCGTTATAGAGTCAGAAACGTCTTGTAGAACATATCGTCGCTCCCTACGAAGACTAGCACTGTTCACATTTTCCAGCGAAGAGTAGCACTGTTCAGATTTTCCGCGAAGACTAGCTCTACTCAGATTCATGTTATTTGAAAAGATTTATTATTTTTAAAAGAAAAACAAACGTTATTATAAGACAAAGCAAATAAAATTGAAATAGCCTTCTAAATGCCGAACAATTTTAAAAAATTTCAAAATTCCAAACAATTTTATCGTAAGTGTATTTTTTAATTAATTTTCAGTTTTAAAGTTCCGATAAAATTGTTTAAAATTGTTAACAGTGCTAGTCTTCGTAGGGAGCGACGATATATAAAAAGTATGAGCGAAAAATTTTTTTCCGCGCTCGATTTCACAGAGAACCATCTCTATAAATAAATATAATATTGTTGTGACACACATATATATATATATATATATATACGTGCCTATGTGTGCGCGCGCGCGTTTGTGTGTGTGTGTGTGTGTGTGTGTGTGTGTGTGTGTGTAAAACTTACATCAATTGTAAAAATACTCAAACCACTTAAAACCAATGAATATAATGAAAAGTGATACACGTTATACGTACTGTCAATAAATTGAATGAATCTGAAATCAGCAATAATATTTTTATTGATACATTTTTTCGTTAGATTATTTTAAAAATTGATGTACCCACACACACACACACACACACGCACACACGCACACACGCACGCACGCACACACACACACACATATATATATATACTAAACTGAAGAGCTTTTATGTGAATTCTTACACAACTCTTTATATTATTATGTATAATTATATCACCTTTATGATTATATTTTGACAGATCGTAAATTTTAGATGATTGACTCAATCGATACCTAAAAAAATAAAATAAATTTTTAAAAATTCCGGTTAAACAGACAATTTCTCCTTCTTTTTTCTATTTCGTAAATTGGCAAATAATGACAAGTAAGTTTGATTAGGGTTTTGTAACGAGAATTTGAAGTATAAAAATTGTATTCATGCTGCATGCGACCAGAAATGTGCGACTGTCCCTTTAGATTTATAATGCTTAAGAAGGGCTTTAATTAGGTCTTAGTAAACAGAAGCTAATTCAATTTAGCTTGATTGGTTAAGATCTGTTTTAAATCGACATAGTGCCTTACTAAATAGTATAGGTATACTGTGTATTAAAAGCGTAAAGTAGCTTTAAGCGGGTTGTAGAGATCACGCGAGGTCATACGGTGTCAAAAGGCCGACTCAATAGTGCACAACATATTTTACAATGAAAGTGGCATAATTGAAATAAATTTAGCCCTTTACAAAACAGCGCGTAGCGAGCGAATGTAATTCAAGCATACTTACTTCAAAACTTTTAACAATCCAATAGTATGTTGCACGATCAAAACAAATGTTGTATCAAATGTGGTAAAAAGAAATGTTGCAGACAGCGCGCAAAAATATAAATGGCTACATATGTAATAGAAGTTTTTATCCTGATCAACGAAATACTCGGCATAGACGACGAGCGTTTTCTTATATGATGTATTAAAAAATGTATTCAAAATCACTGGAGATAAAATGGGTGTCCATACCATGATGAAAGTGGTAAACTGACAATAAACTGTAAAAGTTATTGTAAGTATTTACAAAAACATTTGTAAACAAAATTATGCGTAAATCATATTATACCGAAGTAAAAAATGCTCAGTTTACGACCAATATTACAAAAACGTTGAAGAACTGCACGCTCCCCTGAATCGTTTATTTCTTCCCAATCCCTCGTGATCTCTTCATAAATATATCGCATCTGTTGTATAAAATTCGTTATTATATTATAATACATAGTCTTTAAGGGGATGTCGTCGCTAAAAACACTGTTTTTCTACTACACATAACTTTTTAAATAAATATTTATTTAGTTTAATGAAAAATCGAGTCTGTATAGCGCTGTAGTGTTAGGTTTAATAAATCATTCTACCAAGGGAAATTTCGATCGGACTTTTAGTTTTTCTAAAATCTTGTAAATACGAACAGCTGATGTTGACGCGTACTCACGCGATTACAGCGCCAACCTTAAAATCTAAAATTTTACATAAAACTTTTTAAATAAAGCTTGCAATGAAAAACCGGCTCTGAAACACCGTAGTGTTGAGTTTAATGAATCGTTCTACCGAAGGAAATTTCAATCGGACTTTTTGTTTTTCTAAAAGTTTGGAAGTACGAAATACCCCGTAGCAGATTTGCGAAGCTTTAGTGACGACATCCCCTTAATATATGACTTATTTAAGTTTTATATTCTTTTGTTATCAGCTATATTATGAGAAAATGTCCAACCGCCGTGGAAGAAAGTTGACTGAAACTTAAAGAATTTGAATTTATATTGTATTATAATATTATAACTAGAAATGAAACTTAGTGCCGTTTACAAGGTGAACGAAAATCATCGTGCTTACAATAATAATTTTCCCTACTTACGTACGCAAAGTTCGATTTTTCGAACGCATTTGCGTTTGCAAAGTGTCACTTTGCGTTGTGCAATGCATCTGCAAAATCGAACATTGTGGACATCAGTAGGAAAAAAATCGTAAGATACTCCTGCTCCAAGTAGATGTACCCCACGCGTGTGGGAACCACCTATACTTTGCGCGCTTGTATCTTAATGTACTATTGTCGATTCCAGTAATTGGAATGTAGCTATTTCAAGCAAAATATGTTGTGCATTCGATTGAGTTCCATCTTAATTCATACAATCCTTCAAAAGCTAGATAAAATAAAACATGCATGAAATGTAATCCAGCCATCAAATTACCTCTGATTCCTGTACTGTCAGCATTACCAATCTTGCTAATATAGCTGCATATAAAATAACACTAGATACACATTCAATAATAATAGCCAAGTTCACGAATTCCGCATACCACTCCTGGCAAGCTTTTATTATCTGTAATAAGCATTCAATCGTTAATCAAATTAAAGATGATCGATTTTTATTTTGTGTGTATTAGTTTTGCAATATTCTATCGTGCGCAAGGTTTTATGTAAATCAATTTTTGAGTACAAATTAATAACACTGATTAAATAAAGTCTTATAATGGGTAACTTGCATGAAACAATTCATTAAGTCCGTCATGTACAATATCGAAAATTAATCGACACGTATTTTTTCTTTTTTCAATTAAACGATTAAACGATTATTAACAAAGATATAGAGAGTTGAAATGTATGACGTCACTGATTCGGACTGTGTATAGTATATCTATATCGTCCAATTCAGTGACGTCACACGATATTTCAACCCGCTGTACCTTTGTCAATAATCGTTTGATTAAAAAAAGAAAGAATACGTGTCGATTATTTTTCGATATTCTACATGGCGGACCTAATAGATTTTTTCATGCAAGTTTCCCATTTCAATTATGCTTATTGATATAATATATGTTCTATATATACAAATGAAAAATGCATATTTCCTTTCATCAATCCATGTTTAATCTGATGAAATTTAATGGTTTGTAGCACATACGTTTTCTTTAAACTCTACTTTGCTTCTTGCCTGTAAACACGAATTTTCTCACATTAGAAAGAGAAACTTATACTGGTAAAATAAACTGAAGGCTACAATTTCCTTTTTCCGAAGGAAGGCGACAAGGAGGACGATGACGAGACCGAGAATGAGCCAACACTGAGAAAAGAATTTAATGAGATATCCTATAGAATGATGAACCAGATATTATATTTAACAATACCCCAATGCAAATATATGATATAATTATTACAAGCATGATTTGTTAACTGTTAAGTACCAAATATTTGTTTCGCCGTATCTAATCAAATATTTGGTAAAAGTAAAGAAATCACATTTAATGCAACCAAACTCTTATCTCAGTGAACGTGGTCCTAGGAGATCTGTAGACCGGAAGCTAATCAGCTGCTGTTGCCGACTATCAGGACCCTCTTGCTCCAGCTGATCAAAAGTGCTTTAATTTTTTAAAACAAGGCATGAAAGTGAATAAAAATTGAGCTGTGTGCAAACGCGTACCACAGCGGTCTGTTTGCAGTGTATATCTCTGTATATCTCTCCATCGCATTAATCAAGTAATCGATCGTAGTTGTGCATTTTGATCTCAAAAATGCATGCATACATAAAAATATTTAAAAATATTAGGTACCTGTGGTATCATGACCGAATATAAGCACGCGGGAAAAAAAATTCTCATAACTCTTTTTACCCAAACACTCTGGTAAGGCCAAAGTCCAACCAATTTCAACAACTTCTTGTTAAATATAAAGTATTTATTACTGAAAATATCTTCTTCTTTTATTTCTGTATTTATATTCATTTCTGCGTAAAACCCTGTGTCTTTTCTCTTGAAACTGAAAATGGTCACTGAATTGACGCAGAAAAAAATGTCTTAGCGGTTTTTTATTCTTATGACTATGCAATTATTTAAACTGCTGCGATGATGATTGGTCTTTGCAAAGTGATTGTATTACAATTGAATAGAACGTCCTTCTTGAATAATAAATAAAAATTTTCCTTTCAGTCGTGCAGACCTTATACGCGTTTTCAATTATAATAGAAGCTAGCTCAAATTATATGATAAAGCTAAAGGCGAGGTGAGCCGAGGGACAAGCCGCATTTACATACACAATTATTTTTTAATTAACTTTTTAAAGTTAATAATGTCTAATGTTAATAAAGTTTTTAATGTCAGTTACGTTTGTTGTTATATGTACTGTATACAAATCAAACATAAATTAAATGGTTTGTAACGCATGTTTTCCTTAAACTCTATCTGTCGCTTCCTGCCCGTAAAAACGAATGTGAGAAATAAGTATAGCAAAGAACTTACAATGGTGAAAACATAAGGAATAACATCAACTAAGGACTGCAAGATCTTCTTTCGTTCAAAAACGAGGAGGAGGCTGGCCTGCCGCGAGCTTTGCTGCTGTTGCCCATCAGCCCTATCAAGACCCTCGTACTACAGTAGATCAAGTACTTTAATTTCGTAGAACAGAGCATGAGCTTGAAGAAAAATTAAGCTTTGCGTTTGCAATAGAGACCGCCGTACGAAAAAGCGCATGAGCTATATCTGTTTGCAGTGTAAGTAGGTACGTTTCTGTTGCATTGATCAATTTTTGAAGATACATACATGAATAATAATGTTTAAAAAATATTAGGTATACCTGTGGTATCATAAACGAGGATGTGCACATGACAAGTGAAATTCTCATAGCCTTTTTTTGTCCAAACAATTTCTTAAACAATTTCTTCTTTCTTCGTTAAACTCCGTATGTCTTTTTCTCTTGAACTGAATATAGTCATTGAGTTGACGCAACAAAAAAGTCTCGTGCGTTTGTATTACAATTGAACAATGCGTTCTTCTTGAATAATAAATTAAGCGATTCTTTTGAATCGCGCAGGCCTTATACGTTTTCAGTTTTAATAGAATAGCTGGAATTATATTTATAAATCTGTAGGCGAGGTAAGCCGGGGGACAATCCGTATTTCCTATATACAATGATTTTTTAACGAACTTTCTAAAGTCAAAGTCTAAAGTTTAAAGTCAAATTTTTACTCTATTGTTGAAATTTCGTTTTTTTTTTTTTTTTTTTTTTAGAGAAAAATAAACAGACGTTTTCTTGTACGAGAGATACCGAGGTATCCTAGATGAAATTTGTTTTTAATTTGTTTTTTCATACCTATATAATAGGCAAACTTCACTTCTTTCGCAACACGGGAAAAAATTTCGACAGGCGCCCCTATCACATATTCTTAAGTTTGCAATAATAGCCTTCAGTCCGGGTATCAATTACATAAAAATATAGATTGACCAACTGTTTCCTCTGTAGCTACCCAGCTAAATGTACAGACAATTGTAGAATATGGTGGTTAAACAAACATCAAATTGACCTAACCGCGCTTATTTAATTATTTGATATTTCACGGTGTAAAGTACGTTATTTATTGGTCTATTGCTTGTTTGTTAAAATATGACGTTGAGAATGCGTTATTTGGGCTGCAAGCGTCTATAACCGGTACTTCTTTTTTTAATCTTAATGAATTTTGACGTA
Organism: Pteromalus puparum; assembly: GCA_012977825.3. Classification (NCBI taxonomy): domain Eukaryota; kingdom Metazoa; phylum Arthropoda; class Insecta; order Hymenoptera; family Pteromalidae; genus Pteromalus; species Pteromalus puparum. The sequence continues at coordinate 15,174,729 of CM053170.1, read as the reverse complement.
TCACCTACTTCGCATCTATATGAAAAAAAGTTTTTTCATTTGGTCCTTAATAGAGAGTAAAAATTAATAACGTTCGATTTTAAACTTATAAAGTCACGCGCATATAAATTTTTTTTTCAAAACTTTCTATCGCTGCGTTTTTGGCTAGCACGAACCTTATACATATATATAGCCACCCGTTATCGAGAAACTCTCGGGCAAAGACGCTTAATGATAACAATACAATATAAAGTTTTAATAAAAAGATACCATAATCAAAAATTAAGTAATACGATACTCCTGATTTAAAAAAGTCGTTTTCATATAATTCAGCACATATAGGTAATAGGTACATTACCAGTTTTTACTCAAATATCACTCAGAATACAAATCCCACCGGAACAACAATCCATTGATCAACTTTCGCAACTCGCCACCCGCGGAGATGAAAAAAAGGCCGTGTGGCATCACCTCCAAACAATAACATAACAGATCTACCCACACACCACGCGGCACGCGCGCGGTTTACAAACAGAGCCGGCGCAGTGGCCAGTATATATGTATATATCTAGGTATACATAATATACGCGGTACGTGCTATTCCCCACGTAAATCTCGCGGCGTCGCGCAGGCCGCTCGAAAACAGCTGTTCGTATACGCCATTTAAATTTCAAAGCGTCGCTTACGATTCATATAACAAGTCGCGGCTCTCGACGGTCCCGTACTAGTAGCACGCGATCAGCCGGACGAGACAGACCCGTGTGTACAGTATCTTACTTTATACACATTCACCGGTACGATGTGCATCACGACAACACTGTATCGTCGTCTATACTACAACAGAATCACAACAAGCAGCAGCAGCAGTAGACTTTCTCGTCGCTCGCGAAAGTTCGCAGTCGCTCCGATATAGTGTGTGTCTTATCTATATACGCACACGCACATCTATATATACTTTTACAATACGGACAAAATTGCGTCATGTATTTGCGTCGCGTCTGGAGCAGCTGTAGACTAGTATCAGTCGGTCGAGTGTCTCGGCGCAGTCTGGACTTGTCCCGTGGAATGAGACACCGTGTGCTCGGCGATGACGAGGTACAGTTCGACGAGTCGGAGTCGTTTCTACCATCGGCGACGACTCTGGACCCGGGACCACCGGTTAATCTGGCAAAATTGATCAAAGAGAAGATCGAGAGCAGGGAGAGCTTTTGCAGTTACGAGCTGTTTCCCACCAACTGCCACGGAGTTTATCAGAGGTATATGTTGTAACAAAGATACGATATTAGGATGTGTTTTATTGTCAAGGGCGTCAAGGCTTTGCGAATGTAATATATAGCATAGGAGTAGAGAAAGACGCGGAGAGAGAGAGAGAGAGAGAGAGAGAGAGAGAGAGAGGGGGGGGATACGAATAGATGTATAGATATACAAGTAGTGGTATATACAGAAGGATTCCGGTTGGTCGTGGAATATTTTCTATTCACACTGGACCAGCAGTATAGAGTTTTTAACGGCTCCGCTGTATCATGCACAACATTTATCTGCTTATGCAGTATTTCAATGAAATAAGTTTTCGTGCGTTATACTTATGCAAATAGATGCGACGTTGAATATTTAGTAGCATTGAATTCTTAGGTATTGGTGCGATTAAAAGAAGCGACGCGTCTAGTTGTACGACACTTTTATGTTAAATTTAATCAAATCAGCGTTTTAATCGATTTGCTTGAAACTCGATTTGAATCGAAATCGAAAATTGAACTCAATTTCAAAAACTTGTTTGAAAAAAATTTATTTCAAACTCGTTTACAAAAATTAAAATTCGACGATTTGTTAACAAACAAACTTCCTTCAATGCAAGTCCAATATTTTAAGGTCGATCCAAATTCCGCGTATCCTTTAGGATGAATTTAACAAGCACTTATACTGATAAATGTTTTTATCATAATTATAAAAAGTTTAAAAATGAAAAAGTTATGAATCAACTGTGTTTTTGTTTACATCTCTGCTTAAGTATGATATGCAGACTCTGGAAACAAAATTATCGAAAATGCAGCTTCAACAATATTATGTAATTATATGATAGTATAAAATTATTAACATCGTCATAAACACGAGCGCTTATTAGCTTTCAAGCGCTAATTATCAATTAATGCGATTTCTGTAACATAAAAATAGATACACTAAGTTTCCGGTTGTATATTTTTAGCATCCTTATTGCGAAGGAAAGGCTATTAAAAACAATTCATTATTATAATTAAAACGATGTTTTATGGATCAAACACGAGACACCCGCGTATCTTACAGAGGAAAAAAATTCGGAGGTGATAAATTAACTGAATAAATATGACTTGCAAAACAAGTGAGTTTTGGAGGATTCGTCGTTCGATGAGTCAAATTTTCTTTTTAATTTAAGATCGCATTTCTCTCGATATCTTACTTAATTAGTCGAAATTAATTTTCATCAGCATCACAATCAAATAAATTAAGCAGCCCAACTAACGACAGAATCGCAAAAAGATTTTTCAGAGACACTCAGATATGCGAGCCGCTGTTCTACGCGCTCACTTGGCACGAGGGCTGGGCCACCGAGGAAGAACGATTTCCATCCTTGAAAAGCGCCGAACACTTTCCCCGAAACACGTTGCTTCACTGCACGGCAAAAGGACTGAAAAAGCCCGACGCCGAGAAGATTTTAACCCGAGCTCTGGAGCTTGGTATCGTTAACATCTTTGCCCTTCAAGGAGGTAAGAAAGTGTGTCACGGTATCGATTACTTTTTGAACGAATTGGATTGCTAAAATACAAGTGTGATTATAATGTGTACATTGTGTATTATGTAGAGGTATTGTTCGGTGACGGTTTTTTTGTTAAGCGAGTTCGGAGGTCAAGAGTAAAGTTGTGATAGGGATCTTTTATCGTGTTAGGGTTAGATAACATGTTATGAAAAATATCGATTATGTTATCGATCAAAAAAATTAATATTAATTGAAAATTACGTAATTCTTATTTTCTTATGTGAATTAATATTTCAAATCCGAAAAATAACATTGCTTCTTATTTTGTTACAGATTCGGGATCGGATGATGGCGATTTCGATCACGCATCGGATTTAGTCAAATTCATTAGAGAACGATATGGCCAACAATTCAGTATCTGCGTTGCTGGATATCCTGAAATGCACCCACATTCGCCCTCCAAAAAACTAGATCTTTTCTACCTTAAAGCTAAGGCACGTTCTAAGTATATTTGTTATACCACGACAAAACCATTTTATTATCCCGACTATCAGTTATAAAAATAATATAATACTTTAATTTTCAGGTCGACGCAGGAGCCGATTTTATTCTAACTCAATTCTTTTTCGAATCTCAGCTGTTCATAAAATTCGTAAACGACTGTCGTAAAGTAGGAATAAGCGTCCCTATAATTCCTGGGATCTATCCATTCACTGATGTCAAGTTACTCAGAAAAATGATCGAAATCTGCCATACCAGCATTCCTGACTGGATAGAGGAAGATCTGCGTCATATCGAAGATAACGACGAAGCGGTCCGTAAATTTGGAATAGATTTAAGCGTTAAACTAATTAAGGAGATTAGAGAAAGTGGATATATTTGTGGGTATCATGTTTATTCGTTGAACAGGTAAATATTTCGTGTCCAAAGATGTATATATTTTGACTTGGATTTGTGAATTAAATTTTATATTTTTGTTGCAGATCTTTCTCGGCAATCGAAGTTCATCGTCAGCTGAATGCACAGTTAGAAATCGATCAACTTGTTGCGAGCAATAACTAGTAATTTATGATAATTTATTATTTTTTATATAAAAAGCGAATCAAAAATTCTAAAGACTCTTTTATTATTTGAGCTATTAATTTTCCTACCCCATAATAACAAATAACATGATTTTAGAGCAATGAGTTTATTTATATTTATAAATACATAATATATTAGTGTTAATGTTAAAACTAAAAATTTTTAATTTTGTCAGTTTTATTTGCAATTACGTAAATAACACATTGAACGATTCTTTTTTATTCTATTTTCAATTAACATTATCAGTAACAATTAATATTTGTTGCTTTGCATTTGCTTGCCTGTGTATATATGTAAGCATACGCTCTGACTAAAGTAGTAGGCGCTCGCGCGCATTTTTATCCAAAAAATGGATTTCCGCGCCTTTTTCAAAGTTGCGCATGCGCAATGCAAGGCAATCGTTCGATCGATCGAAACGTATGTTCCATTCATAGATTCGAATGCAATAATTAAAAATATATAATTATAGTTTTTACATTTTAACAATTACTCTATTTAAAAATATAAATGCAATGATTTAAAAAAATTAATACGGTTCAAACTATTTAACACATTTTATCAATAAATGAAAGAGCAACATTCATATTTATGCTGCCGAAGTGCAATTTTAAATCATATACAACAACCTGTAAGCGAGCCTGTAAGTATATGCGGCTAAAAAAAGTCAACAAACAAACATAACCTTTTCAGTTACCTGGATTTGACTTTTCTTCTTTTTAAGAAATATTCATTGATCCGTTAATTTGTCTTCAAACCATTGGCGTAAAAAATACTAACCCGTAACTCTCCGCTTTTTACGATTTACAAACGGCAGATGTGCAGTAAGGATCCTCGATGTGGAGCGATGAGCATCAGCAGCGTCGACATTCAGAAAAAAGGCGCCATGGGGATGGGGGCAGCTTCGATATACCCGCGCGCCACGGTTTTCGAGAAATCAAGATGGCGTTCGCCGCAATAACTCGCGTTGGCGCGTTGTCGCATGTCGCATCGCTTCTCGAGCAGTAGCAGAGCGTGTGAGTGACTATACTATAGCACGCGCGACCGAAGCCGCCACCAGTACCGTCGTCCACTGGGCGACAGATTTCGTGCAGCTGCCAATCCAGCCGAACCTCGACAAAACAAAAAACAAGCTAGTGCACCAGTGCAGCGTCGTCCCCGGGAAGCCTCTCTCGGTTTAGGTTACTTTCATTGTTAGCCAAGTGAGCATCGTGCGCAAGACGCGACTCGATCGTCGTCGGGATGTCGAAGGCGGAGGAGAACGCGAGCGACGCCGGCGATAATTCTAATGACTCGTCGGCGGAGACTTCCTCGTCGCGAGGTGGTGGTGACTTCGAGACGAAGCTCGAGACCGATCGCAGCAAGCGTTTCGATTTCCTGCTCAAGCAGACCGAGATCTTCTCGCACTTCATGACAAACGCCAAGGATAAGACCAGTCCGCTAAAGGTCAAGCCCGGCAGGCCCAGGAAGACACCTGCGCCCAATGAAAAGCTCCAGCCACCCGAGCCTAAGGAGTCCAAGGAGTCCAAAGAAGCCAAGGACAAGGATGCTGCTGATCACAGACACAGCAAGACCGAGCAGGAGGAGGACGAGGAGCTGCTTGCTGCTGATTCCAATGTTGTCTTGCCTATTACCAGGTTCGAAAACTCTCCGCCGTACATCAAGTCTGGGGAGCTCAGGGACTACCAGATCAGAGGACTCAACTGGATGATTTCACTCTACGAAAATGGAATCAACGGTATCTTGGCTGATGAGATGGGTTTAGGTAAGAATCTGTTTAGACTTTTATAACCAATGATGCAATTACAACTTCTGTTGTAACGCTGTAGCAAATTTGACAGCAATCAGCTGTCCTTGCTAAAGTTCTGAATACTCAATATCGTGTTCTCTATTTCAGGAAAAACATTGCAAACCATTTCACTGCTTGGTTACATGAAGCATTTTAGAAATATCAACGGACCTCACATTGTTGTTGTTCCAAAAACAACATTGGCCAATTGGATGAACGAATTCAAGAAGTGGTGTCCTAGTTTGAGAACTGTTTTCCTTATTGGTGACTCGGATACCAGAAATGCCTTCATTAGGGATGTAATGTTGCCAGGAGAGTGGGACGTATGCGTGACATCTTATGAAATGGTACTCAGAGAAAAATGGGTGTTCAAGAAGTTTAACTGGCGTTACATGGTAGTAGACGAAGCTCACAGATTGAAGAATGAAAAATCCAAGCTCTCTGAAATTCTGCGAGAATGCAAGACAGCCAACAGACTTTTGTTGACCGGTACTCCGCTTCAGAACAACTTGCACGAGCTGTGGTCACTGTTGAATTTCCTGCTCCCTGATGTCTTCAATAGCTCTGAAGATTTTGATTCTTGGTTTAACACGAACAGTTTCTTAGGAGATAATACTCTGATTGAAAGACTGCACGCTGTACTTCGTCCATTCTTGCTGCGTAGGTTGAAGTCTGAAGTAGAAAAGGCACTGAAGCCAAAAAAAGAAATCAAAGTTTATATAGGTTGGTATTAATTATTTTATAATATGTAATGGTTTTTAAATCGTCTACATAACGTATTTTTGTTTCTTTTAGGTCTGAGCAAAATGCAGCGCGAGTGGTATACAAAGGTTCTCATGAAAGATATCGACATTGTAAACGGTGCTGGTAAGATCGAGAAGATGCGACTTCAGAACATTCTTATGCAGCTACGTAAATGCTGTAATCACCCGTACTTGTTCGATGGTGCCGAACCTGGACCACCTTACACTACCGATGAGCATCTCGTCTACAATTGTGGCAAGCTGGTCATCCTCGACAAACTGCTACCAAAACTTCAACAGCAGCAATCTCGTGTACTTATTTTCAGTCAGATGACGCGTATGTTAGACATTTTGGAAGATTATTGCCATTGGCGATGCTATAATTACTGTCGTTTAGACGGTAACACAGCTCACGAAGATCGTCAAAGACAGATCAACGAGTACAATGCACCAGGCAGCGAGAAGTTCATCTTCATGTTGTCAACTCGCGCTGGTGGTTTGGGTATCAATTTGGCAACTGCCGATGTCGTCATCATTTACGACTCTGATTGGAATCCTCAGATGGATCTTCAGGCTATGGATCGTGCTCATCGTATTGGTCAGCAAAAGCAGGTGAGCACATTTTTGTTACTATCCCTTTCCTAAAAAAAATTAAATTTGTTACTTTAAATATTTTTACCGTGCTGCCGGAATTGTCCGAATTCATAATTGTTTATTCCTTCAGGTACGCGTTTTCCGTTTCATCACCGAGAACACAGTGGAAGAAAAAATCGTCGAACGTGCTGAAGTAAAACTTCGACTAGACAAACTCGTTATTCAGCAAGGCCGTCTAGTAGACGCGAAACAAAACGCTCTCAACAAGGACGAAATGCTTAACATCATTCGTCACGGTGCGAATGAAGTATTCGCTTCTAAGGACAGTGCTATCACTGATGAAGACATCGATACTATCCTCCAAAAGGGCGAGGAGAAGACTCAGGAGATAAAGCAGAAACTCGAAAGTCTTGGAGAATCCTCTCTTCGAAATTTCACTGTTGACGCTCCTACCGACTCTGTGTATCAGTTTGAGGGTCAGGATTACAGAGAGAAGCAGAAAATATTGGGTATTGGCCATTGGATCGAGCCACCAAAACGTGAGCGTAAAGCAAATTACGCCGTAGATGCCTACTTCCGAGAGGCACTGCGTGTGTCAGAGCCTAAGGCGCCCAAGGCTCCTAGACCACCTAAACAGCCAATTGTGCAGGACTTCCAGTTCTTCCCACCTAGGCTATTTGAGCTTCTTGATCAGGAGATTTACTACTTTAGGCAAACAGTTGGTTATAAGGTGCCGAAGAATCCTGAATTAGGTATGCCATCAAAATCTGTAATATTTAAAAAACTAGACAAATTTATAACATAGCTCCATCTGTATTCTATACTTTTAACTTACAAGTTACATTTAATTTGAATGATCATAAAAATATTTCCATCAGGCTCCGATGCTGCTAGAATACAAAAGGAAGAGCAACGTAAGATCGATGATGCTCAACCGCTTACTGATGAAGAGGTTGCCGAAAAAGAGAAGCTGCTCACTCAGGGTTTCACCAACTGGACCAAACGTGACTTTAACCAGTTTATAAAAGCCAACGAAAAATATGGTAGGGATGACATCGAGAATATCGCCAAAGAAGTCGAGGGTAAAACGCCTGAAGAGGTCATGGAATACTCCGCTGTTTTCTGGGAGCGCTGCCACGAGCTCCAAGACATCGACCGTGTGATGGCTCAAATCGAACGAGGTGAGGCAAAAATTCAGCGTCGAGCCGGTATCAAGAAAGCTTTGGATGCCAAAATGGCGAGGTACCGTGCACCATTCCATCAACTGAGAATAGCCTATGGTACAAACAAGGGCAAGAACTATACGGAAGAGGAAGACCGATTCCTTGTGTGCATGCTACACAAATTAGGTAAATAATGATGATAATATTTAAGTAATTTTTTATTTATAATCATTCCTTCAACAAATTATAAAACCGTGTTTTTTATTAGGTTTTGACAAAGAAAACGTGTACGAAGAGTTAAGGGCAACGGTAAGATCTGCACCACAATTCCGTTTTGACTGGTTCGTCAAATCGCGTACAGCCTTGGAACTCCAGCGAAGATGTAACACGCTGATTACGTTGATCGAAAGGGAGAACCAAGAATTAGAGGAACGAGAGAGGCAAGAAAGAAAAAAGAAGGGTGGTGGAAACGCAAGTACGAAGCCCACGTCGAAACGTAAGGTTGAAAGTCTGCCGGCTCCCCAGCCCAGAAAGAAAAAGAAGTAAAGTGTGAACGGCGACTGAAGTATTTCGAATAATCTTAAGTCATAATTGAGTGAGTGATACTGTGAAGTGCGACAGAATGTGTCTTTTTGACGGATGCGGGAAAACTTCTTTTAGACTTTGAAAAAGAACCTTTGTGGTAATATGAAATTCGTGTTTTCGTTCAAACTTTTTATTTTGTGTAAATTACTTACGTGATATAACACGCGCGAGTTATGGTGTAATAAAGAACTTAAAGGGAGTAGATAAATATTTAAATATCTCTAAAGCTTTGATTAAAATTTCCATTCACTGTAAGTTTACATTTTATTGTAAATGATTAATTATTGCAATATTTCAATTTGATATTTACCAAATTTTAATTGAGATATTGAATCATAAATATTATGCAATTGTAGTATATTGATCTACTCTAATTTATACTTTCTTTTGCTTTTGCTGTAATAAAGTTATAATTTATTTTTAAATTAGTATTATAACCCATTGTAATCAATTATAGAGTTTGTTACTCCAGTAATAGCGATCAGTTTTAGAAATATTGATCTTCACAGAAGCATGCTATATTGATAAATTAACACAAAGCTCAGTTTCAAAGTTTCGGAAGATGCCCACATCTGTCCAATCAATTTTATAGCTGAAAATTCATAAATTGTGTGTTGACTGAACTGAGATTACAATTGATACACACATAAAACAGTTTCTGGTGAGACATTGTGATTAAACAAAGCGACAATTAAACGCCAATAACTTTTCAATTCATTGACACTCATGTTTCCTTAAGGTTTCAACTTATATTATCATTATTTAATATATTAGTGTAATCTATGTAAGGAATCGAATAATGAATAAAACAAAATCAGAGATTTGCACCGTACATGCGTGCTACTTACATTTATTTTTAATAGCACAACTCCGAGCCTACTTATAATATAAGAAAATTAATTATTGCGAATACAAAACTAACATACATTGTTCATATATCATATTGAGAGTCCATAGTTGATCAACGATTTCTGCATTCCAAACATTTGAAAATTGAATGAAAACTGATTGAAAACTGTGGTAAATTTCAAAATTACGTTAAATTAGCAATCTCTACAATAAATTGTATAGATAAAAATTTATAGCTGTAAAAAATACTTATTTTAAACTTCAAGTCAGTTCAATTGTAAAGATTCAATGAGGATAATACTCTGTAGCAGTTCAACATTTAAATAAATAAAGTCTTTAATATACATGGTTGTAAGCTAATTTTTCAATATCCACAAAAGATTTATGTAAATATTAAAAAAAATTAGAGAAACAAAGTTATCTGATCAACTTAAGCTTCAAGAATTTTACGATATTCAAATTTATTAGTTAATTTAATGAAATTTTATTTTTTGTTTCTTATAAAAAAAAAAACATTTAAAATAACACATATTTAATAAAATTTCTTAATGAAATACTTTTGATACATACTAAAATTAAAAAAAACATTCATAGGAATTCGTTGAATAAAATAATTTTTAATACAAATAATATAATTATAATTATCACTGATGTTGTATTATTAATATATAAGAATAAAGTGGAAATTAAAAAAAAAAGTAAGTGACGCAAGTTACTAAATTATTTTCATCCACTCTCACTTTTTTTAAATCCAAACACATTCTTGCAAATTTATATTTGATTTTACATAATTAAAATTAATTGCAATTCAAATCATACTTAGTTCACTTTTTCGTGTGAAATAATTTTCTTTACAGTACATGGGTGAACAACAATCTGTTTCTGTAAATAGGTTTTTATGTTTCCTTTACATTTAAACAATTATAACCCTTACATTTGCTTTCGCCTTATAGTTTATACGACGATTGTACAGTGGGTAATGCACTTATGCAAATGTGAACATTTTTAATGGTCTGTTTATAATTTGCACACTTGACGAGTTTTTCTTGATCATTTTGATGAATAGCAAACGCAAAATCTCAAACGTTTCAACATTTTCAACTCACAATACGTATACAAATCATCTATTTATAATTATATAATCTTAAGCAATATGTTAGCGCATCAATATAAATTAATTATTCATCAGAGCAAAAATTTTCAACTTATTAGCTGATTTATAAAACTTAATTTATCAACGTTGACATGATGGTTAATATTTTGTATTTTATAATCAAACAGAAGTCATCAATGAACCTACGTGATTCATTTGTTGATCAGTGTAGGAAAAATACAATAAAAATTTTGTTCTAATTGAAACATATTAGGTTTTAAATGTAGACTTTTCTGTTGAATTCATAACAAACTAGACACTTCTGTTACAACTCAACGCACATCTCGGTGCTTCACATCGCAAAATTATAAAAAAAAAAAAACGCGTGAGACGTATTCATAAACGTTCCTTGTCACGCACACACGCAGGTATTTTTACCCTATAGACAATATCAGAGTTTGAAGTAACAAGTTATTTTTTATTTGAACAATTTCTTTTTATATTTGCTTAATCATTAATGACGAGGACCCTAATAAGGAATGGGATGCTCGGGACACTGAATTTGCCTATCTAATGGGCGTGTGACAAACTACTTTTTAGAGAAATCGCACAACTTCCAAGTCCATCATGTTTGTCTCTTAAAGTCTAAATAGTAATTATTGATTGGATAAAAAAAACGACCATAGATCCAATCTTCAGTCGGCGGTAGACAAATTCATAAACATCCAGGAATTATTATAGGAATATGTAAGTAAATAAAAAAATAAGACAATTTCTCAATCTTTTAATTGAATACGATATTGTACGTATATGTTTATTTAAATGAAATTTTGTCGTAATCTGACGTTACACAAAGAAAAATCACATGTAAAAATAACATTTGAAAATATTTTGTGACAATATTGCTCTAATATTCGTCCAATGTTTTCAATTATTTAAAAAACCTACTATCCTTAAGGAAAGTGCAAAATATTCACCAATCTAGGTAAGTTATATCGTGCTACAGAAAATACATTGCCTACCGCTAAAAAACGAAGGTGGCGGAAGGTGAGGAGAAGAAACGAGCCATCGCACATTATTTTAAACGTTATACGCTTATGAATTTTCGTGATTTTTCTATACTTAAAAGTCTGCAATATAATTGATAAAGATATCAATAGTAATACTGGTAAATAATATGGCTTTGTAAACGCATCAATCGTCGGGCGTTTAATTTGCAAAAAGGTACAATATTATTAGCAAGAATTTTGTTGTCCTTACAAAGGTGTGCTGTATTAGAGTAACATCGGCGTCTTGCTATACAGTTCAAAAAGCGATTTTTCGTGATTTTGTTTCCCTGTTCTTAGTTCAAAACGCCCAAGATCGATCGAGCCTTCGGACTATGTATACGCGTGTCGACGCCCACAGCTCGGCGTTATAGTGGCCTTTGTCCTACGTATATAAAAAATCGTTACATCGTAAAGTGAAATACATACTTAGTGTCGGTGCATCCGTTGTGGGGTACAATATTTTTTTACTCTTATTTCTTAAAGAGGCTCTAAAGCTATATTGTGTGGACGAAGCACGCTCTTCTCCACATGCAGTCGATAAGTTATTCAATCACGACAATGATAGCACTTGATTAGTATTACGACTAATTGCCGAAGGACAGATCGAAAATAGTGACAAATCAATCGCTATAAGTATAATAGTTACTATAAAATTTTGCATGATAACATTTTAGTTGCAAGATTTTTAAAAAGCCTAAAAATCTTATGAAACGCTTCATACTCTACGATGACGATTGTTTAAATTGAAGTTTATATGTATTTAACTTTATTATAAAGGTCAGTCGGATTATTATAATTTGATGATTCTGAAGATAGAATTATTTTTGTGCTCTACCAAAAGCTTTAGAACCCCCTTAAAAGACCTTCTGACGCTGAATGGTTGAAGTTCGCTTACGTGACTATAATATGTTTTTAATTTTTTTTTTTTACGTAGTGTTTGATTTACTTGCAAAACGGATCACGATCTCGTCTGCCAGCAGCGAAGTTTTTAGTTTTTTAAAAGCGTGTTTACGGCCTCAACGATCGACAGGCTATAGTTTATCCTTTTTTTTCACTTTGTTTTATTCAAAACACTTTTTTTTCTCTCCATTTTTCTTAGTTTTTCTCGTGATACATATCGCGTATATGTGTAAATAAAAATAGAAAAAAATTGTATCGCTATGCATTAAAAACTAAATCTGACTTTGCGTCTGCTATTTGAGAAAGAGATAGAGAGCGCAGCGCGCCTAATGTTATCATACTTTTTTATTATAACTTAAAAATTACGTGACCGAAATTGCAATATAGCCAACCGTAGTGTAAAATTGATGATCTTAAGCATCCTAAGTCATTTTTTATGCAAATATCTCAGTTGGATGTAGAATTCGGTCGGTCGATTGACTCGTCGAGCTTAAAAAGCGATCTTTATGTTACGGATCGATCTTCCTCGAATCAAATCGTGTGAAATGCAATCGACTTTTCATGAATATCGCAAATATAAAACACAACATTTTTTTTAATTTTAATTTATAAAAATTGGAAGAGCACGTGTGGCATATATACTCGGCTACACACACTCTTCGAGCTTCGGCATAAATCATCAACAATCAAGTTTGTGATTACCAGCTCATTTTGAAAGCGAACTGCGAGTGCAAAGTGGATTTACGCAGAATCGACACGAGGAAGATCGCGCAGCAATAATATTCTAACGATTTTTTATCGTTTTGAGTATGTACGTCTCATCGTCACTCACCCACATTATTTCCGCTTATTATAATCCACCCCTATCCGGAATTTCTTTATTCGTTTCTAGCTTATTCTTATCATCACCGTTAACCGCGCACGCGTATGTCTTACCAAACTTTCATGTCTACTTCGATGCGAAGCGTCTTTATCAATCATTACTAAATCGATTTCTTCAGTTAGTTATTTTGTCGCCTTATGTACAATAGCATATTCGAGCTCCGAATACTCACGATACGGACATACCCAATTCGGGTAAAACGCATTTTTTTAATTCTTTTGGTACGACAGCACACACGCGTTGTTTTCATCGATTTTCCGTTTCGCAATGAAAAAAAAGACTACAGCAAGCTAGCGTTATAGCATAAAATTTTTTTTTGTTAGTTAACGTATAAAACGCAGTTTTGCAGTTATTTTTAAGCGAAAATGCAAATTAAATTGTAAAATCCTTGTAAAGTGATTTCTTTTTTAAAAAATGGGGTTCTTCCCGTGAAAAGAAATAAATAAAATAAAATAAAATTATTAGCGATTTTAGACGGACTACGCGTGTTCTACATTTTCTCAATCTTAACTTATTGGAAAATTTAAACATACGCACTCGAACAGCCAATCAGTCAAATTAAATGAGCTATGACGTTTGTTTCCGATAGCAATAATCATTTTGCATTGAAATATTTTTAGCATTGTTTTAAAAAAACTTGCAATACTATAATTCTGTCTCTCGGAATCAAACTTTTTTCTGTATTGATTCTATTTTTTCAAGTAATTAGCGAAATTTTTGTTAATTTTGGTTAAAACATATTTAAGACAAATTATTTTAACCATTTCATGTATTTTCATTCAATTTGCAACACCGCAAAAGGCAAGGCTTTTACGAGCGATAAAAATAAATACAAAGTCCATTGTTCGCGTATCAGTCTTAATAAATAAAAAATAAAGCTATGTAGGCTTTGATGCGCGGAAAATCAATACAATAATAATAAAAATAAAAAGTGAAAAAACGCAAGTGTGCAGTCAACCAGACGGCCGTCACGGCCATTGTACGCTCGAGCGAAAGGATAAATCGCTACGTCCTCGTTGTATTTACACTTACAGAACTCCGGACGTCAAAGTTAACATCGGAGAGACTTTCCTTTGATATTACGCATGTCATCGTAAACTTATCATTAAACGTAATAGTTAAATTAAAAACGATCTTAAGAGAAATAAATACTTTACAACAGGGTCTGTACAAATATATAGTTTGTAAAATGAAGAACAACAAATAATGGAAAGATGAAAATTTGCTGATTGTTATTTTAAAATTCTCCTGATATTGAAATGCAAAAACCAAGAAATTATTATTTTCAATTGATTGATTAATTCATAGTGTAAGTGCTATAATACGATTTTCCATAGAGAACAAAAAAATAACAGCCAGCAAAATCTGATACACGTATTATTTACGTGCTTCAATCGGTTTTGTACCAAAAGCAGTTGTAAATGCGTCCACGTATTAGTCAGATACGTACAGTAATCACTAATGATCGGAACATTTATAAAGTTGCTAAACAAGTATAAATCTTCGCTCCCACAATCAAGGGAAAGAATTCTCGAATTTTTGACGAACTATGTACCAAGTATTCTTATCACATAAGTGTCTAATTTTCATTACACACTTTTAATTAAATACTATTTTATAACTTTTTTTAACACGTAAAAGTATAAAATTTAGGAAATCACACAGTTATTTAATAAGCAAATTTAAAAATCATTCAGAAGCACAATTAGCGTTATACACATTCATGTAAATATTAAAATTTGATTTTAAATAACACTGAATCTCTCGTAATATTTATTTAAATATTTCGATCAATCGAATATTTAAGCAACATAAATGTATTTTATCACACTTTTTTAATTATCAAAGCAAAAATTTCGATTCGAAAAATTATACAATAATTTTTCATAAATTCAAGTGTGATGGAATCTTACTACGCTGCAACCTTTAACTCAAAGAACATTTCAAAGAGAGCAATGTTATTGCAACTTTATCATCTTACTCGTCGTGATAAAAGTTTCGAGAATTCTTACATCTCAGTCATCAATGTAAAATAAAAGACTACAAAACAAGGTAGCAAAACTTAATGAGAAACAAGAAAGCAGTAGTGGGGCGTAGATGAGAGGATCGGTGAGGATGAAACGCGAAATCCTCGCCGGGGTTCACCTTGACGTCCACAGCCTCGTTTCACGATCGGTTACGCAGCAACAACAGCATCGGCGGTGGCGGCAGCAGTAGCGGCGGCAGAAAGAATCGCGGTGCGCCATCGTCCCAGGGAAGAGGCGCGCGAGCGAGCAGAAGGCGCCTCCAGGGGGGTGGATCAGGGGGTGGAGGCGGGGTGACTGGTTACGGGCGGCAGTGTCCCCGGGGTTTACGGCCTGCCTCGTTGCCGTCTTCGTCTTCGCCGCCACGCTTCACCTCGGTAAAGCGCTCACCCTTCACTGACACGATCTTGTTATCCAGGTAACGTACGAGCTTCTTCGGTTCGACCTTTGGGGCGACTGGCCGGTGCTCGCGTGCATCGTCATCGCGATCCACGTAACTATAGCGGTTGATTATACGGGCCTTCAGCTCCTCGTCATTTACACGTGTTTTATTTCGATTATTTGGCTGTGAAAAAATGCGACGTTATTGACTGAATGATTTGATCAACAAAAATGTCGAAAGAAAATATTTTTCGTATAAGGCATTATTGGCCTTATTTCATTGTAACCTAGTTTTAATTTGTTGAACATTGATATCATTTATAGCGTTTAACTTCGGAAGGCTAGAGTATCCAGGTTTTACTTTTCAATTGGTTGATAATCTTATCTCAAAATGATAAAGTAAAAATATTACGGACTTGAGTAGTATTTTTATATAAATAGCAAAAACGAGCTATTCTAAAAAATGCTCTTAAATTTTTGATTTGTTCAAAAAATATCTTATCTGCAGAGATTATAAATAATTTACTCACTGTGAGGAAGGCAAGATTGCTAACAATACTCTGTCCAGCTTCTTGTCTATGAAGAGCAAGCTGAGCTGCCTTTGCAATATCACCCCCAGCTACTGCTAAGCAGTGACGAGCTTCTGCAGGGCTCGCACCAGGAAACATTTCTTGCAAAAGTGCAACCTGGTCCCAGGAAGACTCCTATTGGACAGATGAAAAAATGTTTGTTATAGACTATCAATGTATACAAAGACACTTATTAGTACAATGCAATGCCTAATTGCTTACCTCAGCAAAATATTCTCCACTGGAATCACTACCAGCATCACTGGTCTCTGACAAATGATGAACTCTGGCAGTACGCTGCGGTTCTGGCGGAAGCAATGCTGCTAAGCTCAAGCAACTCAAAGGGTCATGTTGCTGAGCACCTCCATTGCTTACTTTGCTGTCTTCGCGCAGCTGGCTCTCAATATCAAAGAGCCATTTAGATACCGCATCCTTTTCAATAGTGGAAAATTCAGGAAGACAAGCAGATACCATCTCGCTGACACCATCGACATCCAGCTCATCTTCCAGAGCGCTTTCTTCTACCATGCTTACCACATAACCCAGAACAATATCATCTATCAAACTGTAAATAAAGTATCATGTTATTCCGTATCTTCAAGGCGAAGAGTAACAACAGACTTGATAATATTAAACACAAAATACTCACTTTAGCTGGGCAGTTGGCACTTGCTTTCTAACAAAACTAAACAATGACTTCTTCACCAGCTCCTCCTTCTCATTCATGGTTCGGCTCATCCTAAAAAACCATAAAAACTTTACAATCTAAAACTCACATACCAAATTGCATCGATCTCCAAGAACTGAGTGTAGTCAAGGGCTAGCAAACAATAATCCTTGATTCATAAATTGCCACCTACTACATGCTCTCTTTCAGCTTTGCAGATCACAAATAGCTTGATTGATTTTCAATATACCCTCTAAAGTGTCAAAGTTTTAGCAGTACAATGTAGGCAGCAAAAATAGCAATGATTAAAAATTCACCGTACAAAACGCAGCAAAAACGAACGCCGCTAATCTCTGTTCGAACAATGCTCTCCGCGACTTGACAGTATAGGTGATATAGGCAGTCGTCCGCCCAAAACAAAAAAGGCGAGGAGGCAGCCTCCTCCAAAAAAACTCATGCACACACACCTCAGTCCTTGAGAGAGCAGCGCGCACAAAGTCGAATAAAACGAGGAGACAAAGCAACGCGTTGCAGGTGTAAAAAGAGAAGAAAGGTAGGTTAAGAAATATCGGCAGTGGCCCAAGGGGCTGTCTTTTCGATCGATTTGCGTTCCGTCAACCCCGCGACCGACTGTGTGTGTGTGTGTGTTTATATATATATATATATATATATATATATATATATCCAGGGGAGTGAGAGTGAGCGAGAGAGAGCGAGCACGACCTATCCCATCCCCGGGTCGTTCCGATTGATATATAACTTACTACTCACTATATATGCAGAAAAGCGAAGCCGCGCTGCTCAGGAAAGCACAAATAAAACGCACTTGCGTCAGCCGAACAGAGTATATTATGCAGGTAATACACACACTGCACAACTCTTTGCGGACGCCGTCGCGGAACGACTCTCTCTCTCTCTCTCTCTCTCTCTCGGGAGTCTCGGGGGGAGGCACGGCAGCCAAGAGCTAGGGATCGAACGTGCGCGTGCGAATATGCTTATATAGAGAAAGAGAAGCTGCAGTTCCTGTTTCTAACCTGTTCGACGCTGACGCCGCTGATACAGTCTTGAGAGTCCTGACGAGCGGAGGAACACTGCTCCGAAAAACTGAACGTTCGGATAAGGATGCACGGGATGCACCGCAGCGTTTACAAACAGAGAGAGAATGTGCGGCGCTGCTGGCTTTGACAATTCGCTCCGCTCGCCGCTACTCGACTACTGCTCTGCTGCAGGCTGACGCTTGTCCGCGCACAGTCTGATGGTGGAGGAAAGAGAGAGAGAAAGAGGATAGGATAGAATCTATATGTGTATAATGTATATATGTATATGCGCTGTCCTCGTTGCGCCGCCGCCGCCGTCTCGCTCTGCTGTGCTCCAGATCGGCTGTGACTAGTCTCCACTTAGCCGAGTGTGTAGAGCTATACATATATGACTGCTGTGTATGTATGTGCAGGCACTGCACCCAAGGGTTTGTTGCCGCGCGCGCTGTGATATTGGTGGGGGTGGAGTCTTTATAGCTCTCTCTCTCTCTCTCTCTCTCTCTCTCTCTCTCTCTCTCTACTCTTCTCTGGAAGTCTGCTGCTGCTGCTGCTACTGTGCAGGCCGGGGGTGGAGAAATCGTGTTGCTATCGGGCTTTTCAAGGGACTTGCGGTGTATAATTGTGTATATCCCGCGCTAATTTTACTCTCTGCACTCTGCAGTTTTCGCGATATATATTACATACAACATATTCAAAATGAAATAACTGACGATTTTGCGCGTTTGGCAAATTAAGTTTCTCTTGAATTACATTTCGTTGCATGTATAAATTAGCGAGTAATTCATTTCGGGGAGATTGGCTTTTGGCTTGTCTTATTTTAACGGTGCATGAAATCCGGGGAATCACATGTTTCATTCGCGATGTTACGAAATGAAATATACGAACGCAGGTAATAATAGCTCGTCGTGTTTGTTTACTCGATGTAATAATTGTAGGTTGTAGGTATGCGCG
This sequence comes from Pteromalus puparum, assembly GCA_012977825.3. Classification (NCBI taxonomy): domain Eukaryota; kingdom Metazoa; phylum Arthropoda; class Insecta; order Hymenoptera; family Pteromalidae; genus Pteromalus; species Pteromalus puparum. Next base: position 15,155,662 of record CM053170.1, on the reverse strand, counting down.
TATGCAGTATGTGTGTGATTTTGACGAGATATCTGAGTAATCTTCGAGGATGATTAGAGATCTCGGTGTTTATAATGCAATGTATTATACATAATGAGCGCTATATATATATTAGACTGTGCAGATATTTGTGTTTAATTGATTATAATACACCGCATAGTTATTTTTGAGAAAATTCAAAATAATCACTATTGCTTTATTAGTTTATATTAAAGAAAATCAATATAATTTAATAACTAAATCGCTCATCTAAGTATAGATATTCGACTAAATATCTATAAAATTGAAGTAGTCCTAAATTATGATATTATAATTTGTAATTATAAGTTATAAATTCATATTTTTTAAATAATCATTAAAAACTTTCTAAATACATAACACGTTTTATTAAAAGCTAATGAAAACAATGCATGGGTATTGGGTATATTATGAATTCTCGCTATTTATATAGATCTTAAAAGAGTGATGAAACCGTACGCTGCTGTTGAATAATAAATACTTTATAAATAATATATCATTTATACTTTATAATAATACTTTATAAATACAAGGAAAATAAAGTAGTTCTAAATTCATACGAATCCCTTTAGAAGAAAATTATTCTATGATAATGCATTTTTTAAAAGATTGGATTTATAAGAAGTCTTCTATGAAAAGTAATAACCTGAGTGTAATAAGTAAGCAAACCACGTTTTTTTTTTTTGATTGGCGATCGAGATTGACTATATTATAATTTATATCGTAAAATCACAATCTACATTCAAATACAAAATAACTGATGCAAATTCAGCAGCTCTTTCGAATAAAGGGTGTGCAAGCTTACATAATAAAATTGTTCACTTTAGACATGCAAATTCAAAGTATAACTTTTACGATTTCTAAGTAATATAAAACAAAACAAAAATAAAATAAATATTGTAACTCGAATTTCATCATACAAGATAACGGGTCAAAAGTGAACCTTTCCCTTTTGACTCCGAATCAGCTGCATCAAAGCGACTTGGAAACAATAAGCCATAGTAAGTAAACAATAGCACACTACTATAGCCAGCCCAACAACAAAGCAACGAGCGCAAAAATTAAAAAGTCAGCCTAGCATTCCAGCCAAATCCGGTATGGGCGTTCTCGGCCCACCGTATATAATTACAGCATCCGGCGATCGGGTATATCCGCGTTGGAAAAGCGACAGTATATACTACACACATATACACACAGAGTTTGGCGCGCGGGGGAGGACGTACACACATACAGAGGTTCGCTGCTCTCCTAGAATCCTGTGGTCGCTCTCGGAGATCAATAACCTCTCTCTCCCTCTCTCACTCACTCACTCACTCACTCGTCCCGAGCGGGTGAAGCGGGGATTTTCTCTTATTTATTATTTTTTTTTTTTTCGGAAATTCCACCCCCAAAATCCCGGGAGAAGCCCGGCCGAAAACCTTGACCCTTTGACCTAAGTGCGGTGTGGTTTATGAGATGGCCACGAGGATTTTCGTGTCGGTTATTCAGGCCGCGGCCGGTGTGTAATTTTGCGGAACTATACTACGCTGCTGAGGGCACTATTAATAGACACGGCTGTATACTGTATAACGGCGGTGTATATAGAAGTTTGATATGATGGAAAAAAGGCGACTTGGAGCGGATATTATATTTTTAGGTGCGCTTTCAAGCTCTCGGCGGATCGGATTCGGAAGGGTTTTCAAGGTTTTTACTCGGATATAGGTGAGTTGCGGGCTTGCTTCGAAGTTTGCTGACAGGACTTGTGAAAAGTAGATGTTGCATACTTTTCTTTGGAAAAGTTGTTAGTAAAGATTCAAAGTTCGACGATTTTCGTTTGGCTTTTGACATGAGGATTTGTTTAAAAAATGTATTTTTGAGATTTTTTTTGAGATCGTATCATGAACAATATGTCAAAATAGATTTTAAGAAAAAAAAAACTTATTTCAAATTTTATTTTATAAAGATAGTTTTAGGATTGTCGAAGTTACTTCAGAATCATGGAACGATCAGATTGAGATCGTTCGAAAAACTTTCCGCTGAGATTTTGTATTTCTAAACGGATGTTGTACTTCACTGCAACCTTGATTTACAATTTAACGATAACAAAAATGAAAAAAAATGTAGGTGCTCGATACAAAATCAAAGAATAAACATATTATTCAACGTATTATTGTATAATTTTTAAAATGATAAATATGTTATTATTACAGAAAAAAGTTTTACAGGTTTAAAGTTCAATCATAATTGAAGTAGTGTGACTGATACAAAAGTGATTACAAGAATATAGTTATACTATTAAGAATACTATTGATGACGAATAAAATTATTATCGAAATATTCAAATTTTCAATTTGCAACAAATTTATATTTTGAAGGTACGCGCGTATTTGCCGAGTTTAAAGCGTCGTTCGTGAAAACTGAACGTTATAACAAACCGAGAATCGAAAACTGTTATCGGTGTCTCGTTTTCCGAAGGTCTTTAGCAAGTAAAATACGCGGTTCATGCTCCATATGTATGTTGAATAGCCGATAATTCGAATAAACGTTCTGAGACTCGAACTATACGTGGAAAAATATTCTCGTTGAATTGTACGGTAGTAACGCAGAAATAGAAGTGGTGTAGTGTTCAAAAATAATTAAATGAAGCTTTTTTTATCTATAAAATAAAATTAAGAATTTTTTTTATATGCTTATCCTTGTTTTGTTTTCTTGCTAATACAACTTTAATCAAGAATTTGGTTTAAAACATCATTTTTCGTGATTAAAAAAAAAACGTTATTTTACTTTCACTTTTTTTATTTATAAGTCGTCGTTTCATACAGGATGATGTTCTTAACTTTTGACAATCTTACAAGTTATGAACATTCATTCAGTACTTATACATAGCATTTTTTTCATACATACTCAACTTTAAATGACTCTTAAATAGTCTCTCATTGTTATAATAAGTTAAAGATAGATTTGGTTACTATGTACTGTAACATAGAGAAATATATTCTCTTAGATGTTCTCTGAACGATACACACGAACTGTATGTATATGGATAGTCGAGTTTTTGTAGAGTATAAAATGTAACACTGCAATATACAGGTCTGTAGTAGAACGCATTCAATAGACATTATTTATTATTGAAATTATCGACAATTTACTCTTTAAATGCATAGATTTTATTCTTAAAGCAAACTTTACTACAAATGGCACACAGGTATACACTTCAGAGCTGGTCATTTATTTAACAGATTCATGACATCGCTTATCATGCAATAATAACTTAAAAATCATACACATTGTACTTCTTATTTCAATTATAAGCGCGATACTTGATTAAAGCTACATGAAATCAAAAATAAACTGGATACAAAAATCATACTTTTAAGAACCTTTGCGCTTTGTTAATACAAATAAATTTCCAACTCTGATAAACTAAGCTTGGTTATGAGAAAATTGTAAAATCTGGAGTTTGGCATTTGTATAATATCATATTATCTATCATACGCTCTAGCACATACTTCTATTAGCTAAATAATTCACAAATCATTTATTTTTTACATATACAAACGACGTCGAGAATAAAATATTAAAATGATTCTTCGGCAATACTAGTAGACACAAAGATCTCAAAGTAAAGTATGGCATTTATCTTTATCAAATGTCGATTCATACTTAATAGTAAATTACTGTATGCTTATCGTATTTATTCATATGTACACATAATAATAATATGAAGAAAATCACAATATCAAACGTTTGGCCAACAAAACTGATTTGAAATACAAGCGCTTATTCAGGAATTTCAAAAGCTTAAAAATACATACGAAAAATTCACTTTTATCATTATCTAGCAGTTCTCAAATCATGAATACAAAACTTAAAAAACGCCTCTTAAATAAAAAATTACTGTATGTCAAAACGAAAAAAATAACGTAATTGCTTCGGTGAAGAAGCTCGTGTAAAAAAGTCTCTTAATACTTTTCCTGAGTAATTTGTCCCTTCCGCCATAGCGAAACTACAGTTCACTTCGCACGTCTTTCCAAAAAAGGAAAAAATATATATTTTTACATATATAATTCAGAATGCCAACGATTACGAGCGCATCAACGCCCCTTATTATGTTTTGTCTTTCTTTGTGCGATCTGGTCTCGACTCCTCTTCACTTTTCTCTTCGCCTTCATCTTCTTCCTCATCGTCATCATCTTCATCTTCCTCCTCTTCCTCTTCCTCGTTGTTGTGCTTGGAATCGTCGTCGGTAAACTGTATACTGCTGCAATTCGTCTGATCTTCAGGATCGTCGGCGATATCTTGTTCTTGCTCGAGGAAATCTGTTGGTACAAATTCCATCTGATCTTCGGAATATTGGTTCGAGTCGTCATCGTGGTCTGAAATATAGTGAATGGAATTTAGTTCAGTTGTACCAAAAATAAGGACAATCTATTGATTTTAACTTACCCAATTCGTCGGCGAGTTCGATGTCCCCGCCAGGATCGTCGTCTTCGTGCAGGCCAATGATACTCTCTAACTGTTGGATATGCGAGCTGTTGTCCTCTTCATCCCGATGTTCATCGGCGTATATGCCTCCACCGGGACTTAGCGGGATGTCTAGCGGCTCGACCTTTACCATCGGTGACGACTGGCCTTTGTTTTGAGGTGACACTGGGCGTTGTAAACGAATCTTCGTAAACGGACGAGCTTCTGGTACCTCCGAGGGTATAGGCCGACGCTTTATGCCGCGCTTTGGACTTGCGACGCTGGGTGTCGGAGTTGAGGTAGTAGCAGTAGTGCTGCTGGAGGTGTTGTTGCTAGTCGAAGTAGATGGCTTGTTGTCTTTGGTTTCGTTAGCGATGCGGTTAATTATTTGCTGAGGAACTATTTTTCTGGTTTGTGGGATTAATAGTGGTGGTTTTGGATGCTGGAAAAGGGAACAAAGTTTTATTTATCTCGAATCTTCAGAAGATTAAATGTAACACCGATCTTTTTAAAATCCTTTCGGAGTGATTACCTGTGAACCGCTTGGACCTGCCAAGCCTTTGACCTGTAAAGCTTCGGCGGCGTTGAGCAGCTGCGGCAGCTTATCGTGGGTAACGTTGACCTCGCCTCGGTACATGAACTTGACTAGGGCTTCGACTTCCCAGAATTTCATATCCTTTATGAGGATGATCGGATGTTGGCAGGGATTTTCGCGCAGCAACTGAGCCAGATAGTCGCTGCACGAGGAAAGGATCATCTTGTGGCACTTGAGAGAGCGACCCTCGCAGGCAAGAGTAACGTCTACGAACTGCTCGCTGTCCAGCAAGGACGGGAAGCTGTGCTGCATGTTACTGTGGTAACTGTTCCACCTTAGACAGACCTGGAGTGCAAAAGGTTTACATTAGAATGACTATGATTTCACGTTCAATTCAAATAAAATAAATTCGCAAATCACCTCAGTAGGCGGCTGGTGTGCTAAAAGGGTTTGAGGTACTCCCGGTTGCCCTGGCTGCAAGTTCTGTCTCGCCTGCTGCATTTTGATTCCCGTCGGCGAGATCTGCTTCACTTTGAGCGGTATCGTCTTCAGCACCAGTGTCTTGGTCTGTTGTTGCGACGTCTGCTGCTGCTGTGACTGCTGCGGACTTGATTGAGCGATCGGTGCAGGGGCGATCTGACGCATCTGACGAACCAAATTCTGCGTAGCTAGTCGCAGAGCCTTCGCAGCTTGCGGCTGGTCGTGGTCCCGCTTGCCGAACTCGCTCATCACTGAAAGTTTGCGAGAAATTGTTACGAATAATCCTATAACTCCTACTTATTACTAAAGTAAAATGAAGTCTTTTGCCCATCTACAAACTCTGATCGTTTGGATCTTATTAGCTACATGTAAATTAATGGAAAATCAGTGTGAATAAGGCGCTAAATTACCATGATATCTCTTGCCGATAAGCCTGCCGCCATGGTGCACCCTGAGATGCCGATGGAGATTAGTGGTACCACACTGTCTGGGATTAGCCCCACCTCTGACGACCACAGCTCCACAGATCCGGCACTGGGCTCTCAGTGGATCGTTCGAGCACAGATCGAAGTGTGCCCAGACAGCACTAGGGTTAGCCATGGCTCGAAGGCTTCTCGAGTGCGATCTCACCCTGGTCAACATGGGATAGGTGCCGCGCGGCACACCCCCTTGATGCTGCTGTGGTTGCATCAGGTTCTCCTCTTCGTAGTAGCAGGAGTCATCTTCGTCTTCTGGCTCTTGTTTCATGGTGAGAGTAGCCGCCGTCATCTTCTTCTCATCTTCGTCGTTATCGCTGGGGTTGTTGGTCGGGGTCGAGGTGTTGAGGACTTTTGTCGGGGAGGTAGACGCGGTGTTAGAGGAATTGCCGAAGGCAACCTTGCCGTTGCGCATGCAGGAGATCGTCTTGGCTGCGCGCTTTGGTTCTGTGGTGATCAGGCTCCGGTTGCCGCTTTTTAGAGACATGGCGATGTCGGAATTTCGTTCTTCGAGTTCTGTTGGATTTTTGTTTTGTTTTTTTTTTAGCTTTTTTTTATTGTTTTAAATTGATTTTAAGACTTGAATTGGGGTAGTCTTTCATCTTCAATCTTTGAAGCCTCTATTCATAGCCGAATTCTAAACCATTTGCTTTGGCGTGATTTCGAGAGCTTCGATATGGATGAGAACGTCTAGAAGGAGAAAATTTTACGTGGTTGTTAATTCACAGAAACGGACGATCGAATGCAAAGTAACTTTGTTTCTACTGGCACACGCTTTTAATTCGAATCTGGCTCGATCGATTAAAACCGATTTAGCCATTAGTCGAAAAATTAAAGTCTCCGCTTTTAACTAAAAGGACAGTATTTTTGGATACTTAGAAACAAACTTCCACCGATTCAGTGCACCAGTAAAAACGGTCACCTTTGCATTCTCAAAATTCTAAAAAAAAAACACTTCGCAGTTTAAAAAAAAAAACATTTCGAGCGCGACGACAGAATCGCGACGACTCGCGCTCCGAAATCGCCCGAACGTCGAGGCAAGCCAGCGGCTTATCGGCTTTCGCCAGCCGATCTTTTCAGAAAGCTCGTCGAGTGCGACGTTGCCGGTCTCTCTCTACTCCCGCTATACTTCTGCCCGCCCATACACACACACACACACACACACACACACACACACACACATTCACACATGTATCTATCGCTCGCCGCACGGCTGCCGCGAGTTCTATAAAAAGCAACGACGACCACCGCGATAATTTCCCCGGGTTTGGCCCCGCGTGCCTCGGCAAAATTCACACGCTCTCGAGTACGAGGGACTGTGTGTTAGTGTATAATATGTGACCGCGTGTGTGCGTGAGATGCGACCGAGAGGATCTGACGCTCACGCTGTGGATGAATGAATGGGATTGAGATCGAACGATGATGTCGTCCGCGGTGTGCGTGTGGCCTTGCCGATTTCGTGAACGTATATCGGTTTTTTATTTTTCTTCGACGCGCCGTTTCAACGATCAGAGCTGTCCCGACGTGTGAATCATATCGGATTTACGCTAAAAATATAATTGGTTTCGTTGTATGCAGATTCCAAAGGCACCGAAAATACGTGTCTCGGTCGATACATCGGTATACCAGTCGTCCTTACGTAACGATCGCTTTAACTCGAATATATATATATATATATATATATATATATATATGTGCTTTACAGAACGGCAAAAAAATACACACGAAAGAGAGAAAAACACACACAGTTTATTGTTTATCGTCACCCCGCGATATCCATTTCCGCAATTAGACAGATAACTCGTACACTATCGCGAGAGAGCGAGTCGAGCGACTAACGTTTTCCGCAAAAGTGCTCGCTCCGAAAAACTCGAATCTCACGCGAGTCCCAAAAATATAACACAAGCTTCTTAATTTGCCGAATCGGAGCAACGAGCTTTCGCCTCGCCGTCGTTGCGGCCAAGTGTCGTTATAACGATCGCGTCGGAGATCTTTAAAAAACACGAGCAAAGACGAATAACAAAAAACTTTGCGCACACACTTGTGGACCGATACGACCAAAAATAACCTCAAATATAAAAGGCGTGCTCTCTACTGACTTTCGCGCATATGCAATTTCTGGAGCGTCGTCGAGACGAATACAAGACACGCAGTGTTAGAGGTTTATAAACTCCATCGAAAACAAACATAAACAGTGTGTAGCCCCCTCGACGAAAATAACCTCTGTTCGCGATCTACAGACATGACTCCGAATAAAAAGGAGAAATACCGTGAAAAGGTGCCCGAAAGGTCGCGCGCGACGTTAATTAGCGACACATAACAAGTATTACACGCACGTGAACGACCGAAAAAAAACAATATACTTAAGCCGCAGTTCTTATACATTACAAATTTTCGCGGAAGGTATCTTTATGAGTGACCCACTTCCTTAGCACTGCAGGACCTTTCCGCGCACAGCTTTTCCACGTAATGTATGTAAAAATCTCAACACCTCGTCTTGCGACAACAACGAATCCGGAGCAACCCTGCGCAGACTCCAGCAGCCATTATATTTATATCCCGTCCTGGCATTATATATACATATATACAGACAGGGCGAAAAAGTGCGTTTGCGCATCTGCCACCGCGAGTCGCATCACACGTATATAAGTAATGCCGTGCTCGAATAATCGTTATCGGCAAAGAGCGAACGAACGCGCGCGCGCACAG
>CM053170.1:15054501-15142001 GCA_012977825.3 Pteromalus puparum | reverse complement strand
GTTGTATTATATAATTAGATGTTCGCTATTAAAATTTTAACATTAAGACGAATTATTTTTATATAAAGTTGATAGAAAAACTTACCAATTGTTAAATCGTCAATAGTTGTAGTTGTTTTGGTATATTTTGGAGTATTCGCTGTAGTCTTATTGGCTGGCGGAGTAACAAGCGTTCCATCTGAAATTCACGCATTCTGTATGATTATAAAATACTAAACCCATAATCAAATTGGTCTTGAACAATTAGTAAATTTACAAGCGCCAACCTGGGTTAAAAAACTGTGAAAGTGGCTCTCCGAAAGCCTTGCACTTTTGCCTAGCTACCTCGGCAGCTGCATAATCAGGATGATGACTGTGACACATTCTGACGTAAGGCTTTTTGCATTCGCGATTCGTAATGAGACTGCCGCGGCATTGGTACGTTCGTAAGACGCATCGCCAGCGGATGCTGTTTGGCTGTCTCTTGTGCAAAGTGTACATGAAGCCATTGTGTATCAATTTTGGGCCACCCTTATTTGATATTACTATCTGCAAAGAAAATTGAGGAAGCTTGAATATAACTTTGGGATAATAGGTGCGAAGCTTTAATGCAAATATTCATTGGAAAAGTTTTAATCACAATCATAAAAGCTGAGTAATTAATGGAAATCAAATCTGATGAGGTAAAGCCAAGGGTAAACCAAGGAGAAATAATGAGTTTTTATAATGTTGACGTAAAATTTTGGGCGCAAAACTTTGTATGTGGTTTATAAATTGAATGGGTATTACTTCAATTCGACTATCATGGAATAAAGATTTTAGAGAAATTATAAGAAAAAATTTAATTTTTCTTCAGTTGTTATAGTGATCTCGTATGTTCATTCCGTTAAATTGATGAATTGAATTTCCATCAAAAAATGCATTTAAAAAAATTAATATTTTTCTACGTTTCTCGATCAAAAATACACCTACCTCTGGATCATCATTCATTGAGTGTATATCGGGTGGTACGTAGTCGATAATTTCTTCTTTTATATCTACAGGTGTTATAACATGTTCTGTACCCTGGTCCGTTGGATATGATCTGGTCTTTTTCATGGATTTCCTTGCCGTTGACATTTTGTTACCTGCATTAAAATTGAATAAATATTTAGAAACAATATATCTAACATAAATAGATTGTGACGTATAGCTATATTTTTTTTAGTCTTCGATTTATTGTCTTCATATAAATTATATTTATAAAGGATTATTTCGCGTTCCGCGCCAAATCAGACCCACACGTGCGATTGTCAACCTCGCATATACCTCGAATCAGATCTATACTTCAACTTATACTTTATAAATGAAAAATTAATTTTTTAAAATAGACATACCTGCAAATTTTCAACGACTTTTGTGCAATTTTGATTTATTAAAAATTTGTTCCTTTTTAAGTTATGACAGTTAAATATAGTTACTTAAATAGTAGCCATAATAAATAATGAAGGAAGCTTGGATGCATATTGCAGATGCAAAATCAAAAGAAAGCGCTCGAGAAACTATATAACCGTACTATACTATAGGGCAAGCAGAAGAGGTCCTAAATTCTAATAGCTTGGCCTGCAGTTTATTGCACTCTTCCGAGAAACGCTTGACGGCTTTAATTCCATCGATCCGAGAAGCGTCAGGACAGCTCTGGCATTCATACAATACAGTCAACCTGCTATTTTTTGTAACCGATGTGCTTTAAAAATAGCTTGAAAATTTATTTTATTTTCAAATTTATTTTTCAATAAAGTATAAGCAGTAAAGTTATAAAGTTTCAATAATTTTGTAAAGCATCTTATAATATTCAAATCTCGTGGTGAATATACGTTGCGTGAAAATTGCTGTCATGATACGCAAGGTAACGTAACCGGCAGTGATCCAAGATAACCGACGTTTTCTTGTCTGCATAAAAAATTTATCTCGTGTAGGTACATACATACTTATTTTATCAAAATCAACATTTATCTCTTAGTGCCCACAGATAATAAACGCTTTAATAAATTTCGTATTTTCCAATTCCGTAAACACAAATTAATATATCAATACGAATAATATGTAAACCAAAGAATTTCAGCTCGACGCACACAATTCAAACGAACGACCTTGACAGCGTATTTACTTACGATTCTCAACCGATTCTCCCAATAGCACACGAAAAAGGCCACAAATACCTCTTCCGAGCTTGTCCTCGGTTCTTCTACTTCTAGAACAATCCGGGCATCCGAGCAACAGCTCACGTGGGCTTCGACTGATGGCAAATGGCTAAAAATGGCCAAGCCGCAGCGGCGCCTGCTGTCTGCAGCGCCACGGCGCATCCGGCACTGCGCACTATACTGTTATATAGGTATACACGGTACACTGCAGTACACACACACACACATATATATACACACCCACAGCCCACTCTACTTTATTAATACCTAAGGCAATGAGGAGCTCGTGCGATGGTATTGCGTTTGCAGCACCGGCGGAAACGTTATGGCCCCGATATCGCCTTGCTGAGCGCAGCGATCGATAAATGGTACCCGGGCATTTCTGGGAGTAACTTCCGCTCGCGTGGCTTTTTATATCGAGCGCGCTGAACTGTGCGTATGCTTTTTTTATGCGAGTATTTTTTTTTAGGACGATATAAATAGCCGTTGATTACTGTATATGAATGAAACGAACTCATGCGAGTGCGCGCATGTAATTGTGGTTTGTGGTGATATTTTTGAAGGGGACCGTTAATTGAACGGTGCGGTTGAGTCATTTGCGATCTTGTGCGATTGTAATTGAATAAAGTTGTAGTATAGGTACGATCTGTAAGTGGTGACGTTGATTGGTGACATGGCTTTTCCATTTTTTGGCGCACCAAATTTTTTACATTTGTATAAAGCTATAGTAGCTCGGCTCAGCGGGTGTAGGTATGTGAACATGGAACGTCAATTATACTATAGTTATATATAAAGTTATGCAGTTACCGAAAAACTGTTTGCATGTCGCTATACATTGGACATTCTACTTTTATTATAATATGATTATTGGATGATTGGCGAAGAACTTGAATTTGGTGCACTTGAATAAATGATTATAATTTGCTATACAAGTGAAAAACTATATAGTAATTATACTTACTTTATTGTAATTCGCATAATGGCACGGTCTCTGAACATAAAATATATAGTGCATAAGAATATGAAATCATAAACTGTGTAAGAAAAGAAGCATAATTAATATGAATAAATAAGTAAAAAATTATATCGAGGAGTGTGATATAAAAATAAAAATAACAAATAAGATAAATTGTACAGAAATTGGCATTTAATATTAAACTACAAAATGTAAAACGCAAACAATAACATTACATAATAATAATAAACTCTGTATATATTAAGAAAAAAGTTATTAATGTGACGAAAGTCAGCTAGAGTAGCTTTCTCATATAACAAAATTATCCTTAAAATTAGATAAAACGGAAGTGTGTCGTGTTACACCTGTAATAACAAATAAACGAATTCATCTCGTTCTTGCACTGCTCGACAATATTAGCCTATAATAAGATTGAAGAAAACGAGGCGAATAATATAATACACTACTATAATAGTTTCTTCCCGATGCAGCCAAGAACTAATACACCTACTGTGTACAATTGTACATCCTCTCTTACGCGTCAAAATCGCGTGAAGCTAAAACCCACGTATATGGCTTCCGAAGCTATATGTGTGTGTCGGCAAACGTTTTCCGCGACTCTTTTTTTATCGCGCTTCGGTATAATTTGACTCTAATGTAACAGTGCGTCCGTCGTGAGGAGTTTTGTAAATGAATCAATAAGCCAGTTGACTAAAAATTCCTTTGAAATTTTTTCCATCTTTTCTTTTTTCTTTTTTAATGTATCTCGTGTAATAGTATACAGTATAATATTCATAATTAAATTCATAATATTAAATATTATTTTGTTGTATGCATCGTGTGTGACCGGGTAAGTTACAGGCGAGGCTAGCTGGTGACCTTTTGTAATAGCGCTAATACCGTTTCACTTTCTTTTATTGTTTCTCTTTCTCTCATCGCGCGCGCACACACACACACACACACACACACACACACACACACACACACACACACACACACACACACACCACACCAAACCCCACACACACACACACACACACACACACACACACACACACACACACACACACACACACACACACACACACACACACACACACACACACACACACACACACCACACACACACACACACACACACACACACACACACACACACACACACACACACACACACACACACACACACACACACACACACACATATACACACATTCACGCATTCTCTTTCTCTCCCATGCAAAGTCTTTTAATTTCTATAATTCATTACAATCCTCGCGCGTGTACCTATACACTTGTAACTCATTAATTAAATTGTTCGTCTATATTCCAACCTCTCTTTCTTTCGTTTTGTTGACTATGTGTTCTTGGCAGCGTTGAACGACAGATCGTAAAGTATTTTTCGTAAAAGGATCGTACATCAAGGACAAGGGGCGTATAACTGGATATGGGGGAGAGAAACAGCCGACTACTCCTCGTTTTAAATAAAAAAACACGTATGTGTAACAAGATTCTCGTCTCTCCTTATGTTTCTCGTATATTTCACTGTAATAATGAGAAATAATTAAAAAAAAGCTGTAGGAAGAATAATAATCGTAATCGAATAGTTATGCGGCTTTTGTCCATCTTAAAGGCACAGGAACCAGTGGCACAAAATATACAAATCACCATTTTCCTTCCTCTCTCACTTTCGCTCAAAATCTCTCTCTCTTCTCTCTTTCTCTCTTTGCGGAATGCTGTGCAAGCCTTTTTAATAAAATCGATAAGTTAATTTTTTTGCTGTTTCCTTTTATTATCATAACTTTTCCTTATTATTTAAACACACGCGGGTAAACGTAAACTACAAAATTTGCTCGCATTAAGCTACTTGGCATCTATTCGTTTTATAATATAAAGAAGACGAACGAATTTTTCTCTCTCTCTCTCTCTCTCTCTCTCTCTTTCTCTCTCGCTCTCTATCTCTCAATGTGTACGTGTCGAAAGGCCAAAAGTCTTTTTATTTTTGTTCATCGAATCGCAGGATGTCGACTCAAGCCTGTGGTTTGTTTTTTCTTTCATGTTTTTTTAATAATCGTTCTCTCTTTCACGTATCGAAAGTGTATAGGAAATCGGTTTTCCTCGAGAGCAGACAATCGCTTCTCGATCGGGCCTCTTTTCTTATATAAATGCAGGAGAATAAGAGGCGCGCGGTTTTTCCCATCGATCGAGCATCGGAATAAAGCAATTTTATACTGTTTTACACACGAATTTCTTCGTAATATATAGCTTTCGGCATGACTCGTATGTCGCAAAGCCTAAACTCTCTTTGTTTTATAAGTTAGTTTTTCATTTTTTGTTTTCGTTTCGCATATAGCTCGGTAGAGGATAGGAAAAATCAACGAAGATATAGATATACGTCTAAAAAACGCACTCAATATCGTTATTGCGTGTGTGTATTGAATTATAATGATAAATCGAAGGAAAACCATAATTTACTATGCACATAGTACAACGATAGAGTTTCAGCTTCTTTTTTTATACACACTTGAATTTGAAAACATCGGCGGTTACAAACGGAATCACATATTTATACTCATATACGGAGGAAGAGTATAAAGTGCTTCTGCTATTATCGTAAATCAAAGAACGCGCTCTTTCCGAATCTGCATGTATACTACATACTATAATATACGAAGATAAATCATGCGATTGCCGAAGCTGTGATGCACGAACTCTCGCCGCAAGCACAGCTTGGAAAAATCGTGTATACTGGAATTTTTAATCTGTAACCTTTATTCATATATACGTAATGGTTCACAATCAATAAATACACATACACATAAATAAAATTTCCTCTGCTCTCTTTCTATCTTTCTCACTTATACTCTCGCATTTAAAATATATCGTAAAGGAAAAACTCTATACAACATCATAGAATAATCATATATGCTCGTACATAATTACAGTATGCTTTTGTATAATACAAATACATGATATCATCAATTGTAAAATAAAACAAGAATTTCGCACGAAAAAGTATACAAAGGTTTATCGTGAGATAAAAACACCGTAATATAACACAAGCCCTTTTTATCGTAATAGTATAATAATGATAATAATTTTTTTGTTCTCGCACGTGATCGAAGCTTTTTACGTTTCCGTTTGTTTTTTCGTATAATAATATTGCGAAGCTTATAATGCACGAGCTTCGGCTCTCGCTCCCTCTCCTGACTCGGAAAACCGCGCGCAGCAATAATAATAATATAATAATAATAATAATAATAATAATAATAATAATAATAATAATAATAATAATAATAATAATAATAATAATATCATTATCGTCGCCAAGTCGCATAATAATTATACGGAATACATACGTCGCGATACACTCGAAAATCTTCTCTAAACTCACTCCATCGCTCGCCTCGCGAGAACGAGCTGCTGCAGCGAGGCAAAGTCTTTTTTTGTTTCTTCCTTCACTTGTGTTCTCTTATTTTTTTTAAATTCATTTTCTGTTCCGGACCACGCACATGTCACGCGGCGATGAAAACTGGAATGACGAACGCACTCGATCTCTCTTTCTTTCTCGTTATGTACTTATCCGCCCGGTGTCGGAGGAAAAACCAAATTACAGAGGCAGAGCTGGACGCGTCTAAATATTTTTCGCGAATGTCGCTTTTCCTTTCACTTATAATTGCAGCCGAATAATAATGTTTTAAGACCCTTTCGTTTTTGTTCGACTTAACTCAGCGGTTCGTGTAATTATAGTCATAGTATAGAATAAATAAAATAATAACTCAACGTATATCGAGTATCTCCAACGAAACGTGAAGCAACGCTTGCGTATGGATCTGTATAATAATAATAATAATATAAAGCCGGACACTTGTCACTTCGATACAAAAATCATCCCATATACAAATGTAATCTATAATAAGCTTAACGCTATATGTATGCAATAATAATAAATTATAAAACAATTCGTATACAACGCAGTACACTGTGCACTAAAAAATTATAAAAGAGCTTCTAAATATCCAACGACTTTATAATATCTCCGTAATTTGGCAAAGAGTTTTACGAATGCATCTAGGTGGACGCTCGCGAAGTAAAATAATCAACGACTGTGCAAAGATGACAACATCGCTTTAGCAGTCTCTCTCTATGTAATATAATATCCTTAGTCACTAGGAAATCTGAATATTTTGTACAAACATATATATGGTCATTATTTTTTCGTACGACTTTCAAACTCATAGGAGTAGTGCTATCGTTATAATCTGCTGATGACGTTAAGTTATACAAGTCTTAAATAACTATTATTTACAAGCGCGAACGATATCATAATAATATATAATGTGTGATAACCGAAGGAAATCATTGGCCGAAATATTTAGACGTGTCGATCCCTGGCTTTATCAGACAGAAAACTCTTTCTCTCTCGCTTCCACTTTCACGCTCAAGTATAATCGAGCCAATTATATTTCGTGTCTCAAGTATTGTGAGATTCTCGATGACATTCGTATTTTTTAAATAACTCGCGAGTTAATAATCGGTGTCACTTTACTTTATATATTATTTACACAATTTCATCTAACCATTCTAGTGTTTTCTTTTTTTTACTTCTCTTTACTTCTTTTTATACTTAAATCGTCATTTTTTTCCCTTATTCTTCAACTAACACGAGAGCGAAACTCCGCTGCGGTTTACACTTGTTGTTGTTTTTTGTTTCTCATATACTTCTAATAAGATCAATCGCTGCGGCTTAGTACAATTACACAAAGAAATTTCTTTAGGGAATCAAGGGGCGGGTATACGCGGACAGTCGTTCGAAGACGCGCACGATATCAACGTAGGTATGTAGTAACTATTATGTCGAGTTGCCAATGCCTTCAAAATCGAATAGCGATGAATAAACGATGAAGTGTATATGTGTGTAATATGCATGTCTGGGTATACGTAACGAGGATGACGTTCAATAACATCTCCGACAATATAATAATAGCGTTCTGTAAGATACATAGAGGTATTTTGCGATGAAAATCAAACAACATTATCATTACAATATATACGTCTCCCTCACTCTCTGTCGAGGTATGCGATATAGCTGCTGCTTTTATTATTATTATTCCACTTTCCTCTCTTATATACGCACGTTTATACTTTGTTTAATAACTTTTGCTGTGCTAAACTTTTCTGTTTATACTTTATTTTTTTTTTTACTTCGCGTGCGGTACACACTCGCACGTGTAATGTGTATAAGCGCGGATCGAATGAATTACTCCGAGCGCCGTTCTGTTTAAAAGTGTGTGTTGCTGCGTAATTAGCTCGACGTAATACAATAAATCGCCGGTCGAAAAGTCACATTATAAACTCGATCGCCGCTGCGTCGTCCACGTGACAAGTTCTGCGTAAGTCAATGAAATAGTTTTAACGCCTTCATTATAGTAAACTAATATTTACATCGACTGAAAACGACAAACAAACTGAGGTAAACCAGGTTTAGATCAAGAAAATTGTGCTAAATATTTTCGCTCTAGACACGTGGTGCTTCACGAGTTTGTTCGCCTTTTCATTTCAGAATTGAGAAAAAAAGAAATAAATAATGGTCTTGGACGATCGTCGCGAGAGGAAGTAACGTGGCTTTTCAACATCGAGCTTAATTCGTTCCAAGAACGACGAAAAAAGTATACAAGGAGATCGAGATCTCGTTGTAATTCCCAAAACCAACACCGTCGTATGTCACCCAGTTTTCGCATACGAGAACATCAGCGTTATGCTCGTTATTCTTTTCTTTCAATAATTTACATCTAAAAATTTAATCAATAGACGCTCCTCCGCCTACACTGATGAGACACATCAGGGCGCGACGC
Source organism: Pteromalus puparum (assembly GCA_012977825.3). Lineage (NCBI taxonomy): Eukaryota > Metazoa > Arthropoda > Insecta > Hymenoptera > Pteromalidae > Pteromalus > Pteromalus puparum. The sequence continues at coordinate 15,133,029 of CM053170.1, read as the reverse complement.
TGCGAACAAACGCGATTTATCTACTTATACAGCGCGATGAGCCCCGGGCAAAAAACTCTCTCTCTTTCTATCATAATAAACCTTCCCTTAAACACTAAGCGCGCGCGACAACGATCAAACAACCTCGATACTTTGTTATTATTATTTTTGTTCTATCTCTCTCGCGTTTTTTTTTCATTTATCTTTACTAAATTGGACGTAGCAAAAAATATCCGTCTAGGTATCTTACGTCACGGCGTAAAAGTATAAGAAGAATGTCAGATACCGACAATACCCGAGGGAGCACGACGCTTTTTTTATGAACCGTCGCGTCGTGCGTGCGCTTTATTAAATGTGTTTTTATTATTTCTCTCTCTCTCTCTCTCTCTCTCTCTCTTTCTCGCTTTTCCGCTCGCTCTCTTTACTTTACTTTATTATTATTTTTTTTGTGTGTTATCTCGTGTGTGAGTGTGTATATGCGTGTTTCACGCGGTCTTCATCGTCTCGCGCGTTTTACAAGCGTCATTATAAAAAATTGACCTGGTGCAACGTATGGTATTGTTGTATAAGTATATTCCACTGGTATGTATCTCGTTATTAAACTTGTTCATCGACTTTGAGGAGAATGACGAGCGGGAACAAGTATATTATGCGCGTGTACGTGTTTTGCCTGTTACAACGTGTGTATCTCTTTTTTTTTATTCGAATGCGTGGTGGCGCGGCGCGTTCACAAGTGTGTGTCGGAAGCATAAAATCTGGCTTCTTTCTGAATTTATATAATATCAATAACTTTTTATAACTCGCTCTCTTTCACACTCTCTCGCTCTCTTGCTCTCGGGTTCGTTCACACTCCTCTCGAAAATTTTCGTCGGCGCTTTAAAAACGAACGCTTATAATATCAGTTGCGTATCACGCGCGTGTTTGCACGCGACACTCATATCCTCGTGTGTTTTGTTTACTTCTCATTATAATTCTTTGTTTATAACGTCGACACGCTACAAAAAATGCACTACGAAGCTTGTCAATTTTATTTTATTTTATTTATTTTTTTTTTTGTTAATCTGTTTAAGCATACTTCTTTTTTTGTCGTTTTTATTTATGTGTTTTTGGTACTGGAAGCTACTTGTTTTACCACACTTGGGGTAGTACGATTTTCTTATCTGTTATACTTTACTCTTTTTTTTTCATCAGCCGTTATACCTTAAATAACTCGCGGCCTCATATAAGAATTCTCTTCCCCCTGCGCGCGCGCGCGCTCTATTTATCATATACGGTTATTCCTTCGTTTATACTTCACTATTACACAGTAAGACGCTCCTTCGTCGTCCCGCGGTAAAAAGACCAAGATCCAATTCCATGATTATTTTTTTTTTTCGTTTTATATACTTTTTATTTTTTTCCCTTCGCTCTGAATCGACTCTCGACTCGATCTTCGTAAACGGCCGGCGACGTGCAGCTGACATCCTCTCCGTTGGCCTGCTTTTGTTTGTATCCTGTTGTAAAGTACTGTTGCGTGAGGTTTTGCGTCTGTCGTATCGAAGTTCAGAGAGTCAACAGCGGCGGCGCGGCTCAGGTTGCCATCAGAACGAACGTGAGCAAGAACTTGAGGTCAGGTATGGGTACCCAACCGCGTAAGCTGCTGCTGCTGCTGCGATGAGGTGCTGCTACCTGGAGGCGCATTTTCAGCTCTATCTTCCTAGCCGAGTTGAGTTGATTATTGTTGATAATAGTCGTCCGCTCGAAGTTATCGCTGCTGCTGCTGCTGCTGCTGCTGATGTGGTTGTTGTTGTTGATGATGGTGGTGATCTTATGCGGCACCTTGATCGGCCTCGCGCTACTGCTGAGTCGTCAAACAATCATGCGGCACATGCGCAGCACGAACGACAGGAGGGAGAACCAGGCCCCTCGGGCCCAGGTGCTGTGCGACAACAGGAGCCGCATTACGAGCAGCACTGTGCCCACCTGGACCGCTTTGTGCAGCCAGTACAATCTGAGGGAAAGAAGAGATTGGGAAATTAGTAATTATTTTTGAGGTTAGGTCGCGGCCTATCAGGTATGCGGTACCAACCTCGTGATGTGTGAGCGAGCTGCTGGCAGTGTCTCCGGGCTCTCCTTAAGTATGAACTGCCTGATACCAAGAATGTAATTCTCGAGGTAGGATGGCCAGTCGATTTGCTTGACATCGAACATGAAGGTCTGCCGATCGTCAGCGCTGAGCTGCTGTCCCAACCGCTTGACGTTCTCGTCCTTGAAGTTCCACTGCTGTGTACTAAAGTACTCGAGACACTTGGCGGCCTTGTGGAGCTTCGCCTGGATGCGCATCATGATGGGCTTGCTGCCGCGCAAATTGGCTAAAAGATCGAGAGCGTACGCCGGGACGATGTGCTGGAACGCGACACAGATGCGGTTGAGCGACGCCGAGTTCCGGCATCGACCACCCGGATACCAGATCGCTCCGTTCGTCGGGTGCATGCGACTGTACTTGAAGGACAGGTCGACAAAGTGCTTCCAGGTGATGGGATTCTGCTGGCCGGTGCTGCAGTTGTATATGGTTATCTGATCCGTGCGGTGCGTCGCTGTTCGCCACGCCGCAACGATCATCAGGTTGATCACGATGTCCACTGGCACCAGGTCTGCGACCTTATCCTCGTGGCACAGCATCGTTCTGAGAGGAAGGAGATGGGTTGTCAGTAAGAATCATATTATTGAGTATTAAGTATCTTTGATTCTCTCTACAACAAGATGCATACCTGAAGAAACCCTTGCCAGCGGCGGCGATGATACCGGTTGGGCCGTTCCAGTTGTCGACCCATCCGGCCACAGGCTCCCGGAAGGAGGATAGTACGATGGACGGCCTGACGATGGCGACGGGCAGACTGCCGCACTCGGTCCGCAGCATACTCTCCGCCAGGGCTTTGGTGAAGGTATAGGTGTTCGGCCGGTTCGCTATGAGCTTCGGCGTCAGCTCCTCCACGAGGCTGTCATCCATCCACGTAGTGCAGGCGATTATCTGCTCCGGGTCGTGAGGTGCCGGGTAGATTATCTCCTCCACGTCGGTGCGATCGCAGTTGCAGTACGCTGTCGACACGTGGACCAGGGCCTGCATCGAGACAATCGAGTTATTTATACAGTTTTTTTTAATGCGTTTTTATTCTCGTCGGTGAATATCCGTCAATCGCACGAGCTGACTTTGATTGACGAGATTTTGTTGTGGAGCTGTGTTTTTGGAAAAAAAAATGTTTAGAGGTGAGTGATTGCGGATCGAAAAGGGCTCTAGCGCTGTCGAATATTCTTGAACGTATTGCTCGTCATTAATGCATGAGCTCAACGTCGTTTTCAGCTTCACTGCCTGATATAGCCGTTGCATATTGAAGTAAATAATTTTCGACGAAGAATTTTTAGGTGTAGTCATCAAAATTGGATAAAGAATATAGATTTGAGTTATACGGAAATCGATCTAGAATTCGTAAAGTAGTCAAAGAAGCGAAATCTCCTTTTTTAGAAACTATTACTTATAATTTACGTATTATCGTAATTACTTTTCCTCAAAGAAAAAAAAATGACCAACGAACAATTTCGAATTACGCGATTAAGACAGAGCAGAGATAATTACATCATAAGAATTCAAGTCAAACTCAAAAGTTTACCTCAAGATTGTGCATACGATGGCAGAGCTGAACGAGACGCTTCGTGCCGAGCATGTTGATGGTAACGGAGAGCTTGAGGGCCTCATCGAATTTGACGGTAGCAGCCGAGTGGAAGACCACAGAGACACATCGTATCAGAAGCTCCTGATCGGCTTCCGAAATGCCCAGTTCCGGCTCCGTAATATCCCCAGCCACTGGCACGATTTTCAACAATTCATGTGGACAGTCTTGTCGGAGCTTTTCGAACAGCTGAAATTTCAAGCTCCGTTAGTCTCGCATAAATAATAATAATGATCTGGCAGCACATAGTATTCCACACGACCGTCGGCGTTTATTATTAACTCTCTGTAATTATGACGAGCTTTAATTTTCGCGCTCTCGGAACACGGTTTTACACGCGCTTGGCGCGCATCGCTCTTGGCATAAATTCGCTGCACACCCAGACCGTATAGAAAATTACGCAACGAGAGACAAAGACCATCACTATATGTATATACTCACGGGAGCGTTGAGCAATTCCTGCAGTCTCTGCTGCACACCCTGGCCGCGTTTGGGCCTCATAAGCAGGTAGATGTTCTTGATACCAGGACAGGACCTCAGAAGCTTCTCGACGAGCACTTTGCCCATGAAACCGGTCCCGCCGGTGATGAAGATCGAGCGGTCCCGGTAGAACTCCTTGACGGATGTGTAGCCGACTCCCGGCATCGTCGTCGCCATGTTACACTTGTTCGCTGCTGTGGAGCGCCTGGCCGTACGGCACCTGCGCTTCCTCACCCTACCGTTATTACTGCTCGCGCCGCCGCTGCTACTGCTGGTCCCACCGCCACCGCCGCCACCACCGGCTCCCAGACCAAATTCGTCCGGCCAACCTATCCTTCTTCGCTCTTTTTCACTCTGAACGTGCTCGGTTGCACTTGTGTGATGTGCACTCGTGTGTGTGTGTGTGTGTGGTTGAGAGGAAGATTCGTTTGCAGAAGACCAAGTTTTTCTTTTCAGGGGAAGAAGTTGAAGGTGCGTTTTTTTAGCGAGGAAGACTATTATGCGTGGAAAAAGACGTCCCTCTGATGCTGCTCCTCAGGCCTGCTGCTGATGGTAATCGTTGACGTTGACAATGCCTTGGCGAGAAGATGATGCTGCTGCGTCGCGATGTTCACGTTCATTTCGCACCAGCGACTATCCCGCGCCTGCAAGCACAGCGGAAAAATTCAAATTAGAAAATATTGTATTGTACTTGTGAGTATATGGTTCTAAAATTAATTTCACACACATTTCCGAAAAAAGGAACGTTCAAATCGCGGACTTTGTTAACCCACTTCGGATCCAGCCGAGTTGATTCGTTTAGCGATTTAAGCTGTCAGTCAAGTGAATATACAGTATAGTCAATGGTTCAATTAAAGCGGCGCCACGGAATTACGGAGAGTTGTGTGTGGGCGACGAAAAAATATGGTAACTATGTCAGAACGAACAGGTGCGATGTCGCGCGTAATTGCTGCAACTCTGATGAAGGAAAATGTTAATCGTTTGTCGAATGTCAACGACGTGTATAATTTCGAGCGTGATTAGCGGTTTGAGCAGCGTTAAATTAATATGTTCGGATATGTATAGAGCTTAATACAATACAATTATAATAGAATTGTAACAATTCAAGAAGTTTATAATTGCGTATCGTATATAATTATTCTGTTTATGTTTCTCGATTAATGAAGCTGAGTAATGGGAATTTTTGAATCAAATAGATGAAATCACATTCGATTTTTTACTGGCAACTCAAATCTACCAGAAAAATCTGCACAAAAGTCGAACAATACATCGTTCAACCCCGTGGATTAAATTTTATTTCTACAACACCCAATACGCGATTTCCAGAAGCGTATGAAAGCCTCTCTCCGATGATTTCCCCGTGTTTTAACATTCACCTCATTAGCGGGCCTCGCGTGACTTTCGCAGAAATTCAATCTTTTTCGCAGCCAGTTGAATACCTCATTTAAAAATTCGACAAAATTCTTCTATAAAAAATCTTCACACTTCACGTCTGCATTCAATATACATCGAGCGGAATGCCGGAAACCACCGAAAAACCCAGACTCCCTCGATCTCGTTTATAACCAATCTCGGAAAAATCCAAAGCTCGATGTACACTCTCTCACGCAGGCGCGTCGCATCCGCATGCGCTACTCGCCGGTGCACTATATACAGCATAGAGCAGTGGATGTATATGTATATCGTATATATACATACAACGCGATCGATCGTCTATACTCTGCAGCTTAGTCGCCTCGAGCGAAAATCGGAGTCTTTCCAGTAGCGCCGCCGCTCGCCTGTGTCTTGTATATATATGTGTATATATATATATATATATATATATATATATATATAATCGCGGAAAAAGGCGTGTGCACGAGGTGTTGTACGCCGGTGCTGCTTATCGTGCGGCTACATAATAAAGACCGTGAGTTTTTTATTTGGTGTAGGTGTTGCGAGTTTAGGCTGAGGTATTTTGTGAATTTTTTCGTGCTCGAATATTTGCTGAGAAAAAAATCTCGTCTGATTTTGAGAATCAGAAATTTTTTTATAAAATATGGCTATGTGAAGCCAAGTGAAAGTGAGAAGAATAGTCGCAAAACTGTTATTTTGTACCTATTATACAAAGGTACTCATTATAATTACTGAGAGACAGAAGCATACGTATACGAATGAGTTTCAGTTTTTATATTCGCGACAAAACAAGAAGTCACTGCGCCAAGCACAGCAATTCACAATTTTATGCGGAAGTGTAAAAAAATTCTTAACTACATGAAAAGTACGCCGTGTCAAGTGTAACTGCAGAGGCGGATGTCCCTCGTAATTGTGCGAATATAAAGACTTTATTCTCTCTTTCTCTACTGCCACGTGTAAAGCTTCACTTTTTACGCCGTCAACGCGCAGTTTATCGTTTCCCTTAAACTATACACTCTCTCTTTCGAGTCGAGTAAAAATTACGTTCGTTTGAGGCGAGGATGAGATGAAAAATCGTCGCGTCGTATATTAATCTTAGTTCTGCGGAACTTAACTACATAACTCTGGCTCTTAACGCGAAGTTTGACTCGAAGATTTCCTCGCGCTAAATTGTAACCAACTTGGCGAATTTCATATCCTACCTAGTGAAGAAATTGAATTCGCAGAAACTACGCCGAGACAGGATGTAATTTAGTTTGCTTGTAGTTCTTGAAAATACTGCATGTATGTAATGCGTACTTGATTTCAGAAAATTATACCTACATTTTTTTTAAAAAAAAAGCTTCTTTTTATCTTCACGAAGCTCGTCAGGCGACGATTCAAACGTATACCGCTGAAAATTTTCTTTCGCTGCGGAACGTGTATTTGCATATAGTCAACCGTGTTTCGCGACTGAAATGAGCAAAGGCCAATAGAGCACATACGTATATTTGTACAAATAATACCTCGCGATAACCGTACCGAGAGTTGTCTCCATAATTCAAGCTTTTATCGGAAACGCTTCTAGTCACATATACACTGTTATTCAAAGTCCGATTACGCGAATAAATAAATAAATGCATAACCGAGATCGAGAGATAAATGTTAAATGTATCACGCACATTTTGATATGCGTAAATAATTTTTATTGATAAACAAAGCTTCACTACAGCTACACTGTATTCTCAAATTAATTAGCACATTTCCACTTGGAAATCGCTCGTTATAATTGTACAAGTATACGTAGTGCGCGAATTGAAAAAAGAAGTTTAAATCTCGCGGGCGATTTTTAATCACATTACAGACAATAATACTCAACGCACACGCGACTTTTTTAATCATCTTGATATATAGCGGCTGATCAATCGAACACACTATATACACACTCGTATAATTATAACAGCGGCGAAATTAAGCACATCGGAAGCACGATAATAAAAAGCCAGCGCAGCAGCAGCGCAAAAAAAGAAAGAAACGCGAGACCGAAAGCTCGCGCGATTATAACGAGAGAAGAAAGCGCAGAGCGCAGCGGTGCAGTTATTAAACGCGAAGCACTGGGGTGTATGTTATACAGCCGAGCGCATAGTCGAAGCAATAATAAAAGCTCAGGAATATAAAACAGTCGACTTCGCAAGCTCTTTTCAAACTTAATTAGCGCGCGCTTGGCGATGGATCGCCACACCGAGTGATGGCGTGCGGCGCAACGCCGAGAGAGATTATACGAGTTTAGACTGCAACTGGATAATTCAAAGATTACCGGATAACTGGCTGACATTCTTGGGCTAAACTTAATACGGTACTTTAGGTCGAAATGTAATTTATGCACGGGGCGTAGGTATAATAGTCGATGCGTATCGCGTGTGTAGGGCATGTGATATCGTCGCTTGTTTCAACAGCTTTTTTCCTAATAGTCTCATTCTAGAGTGTATATGAAGCAATTGTGCTTGATGCGACTACAATACCGTAGGTATATAATCGAGATTGAAGTTTGTTATAACACGACGCTCTTAGAATATAATCCATTTATCACTACGTATTAATTCGAAATACATCAAATCCACAATTTCAACGAGAGAGACTCTCGCACCCAACAGCTCCTTATTATATATATAAGTAAAAGAGCAAGAATAATCGGTGAGGAAAAGAGAGAAGCGGATTTCTCGCTGGCGCGTGCTATAATCCCCGCGGAATTCTAGGCCGGCGCTCTCGGTCAGGAAGGCGACCCCGTTCGCCGGCCGGAGAGAGAGAGAGAGACAGACCCGTTATGCAGCGTCGCCAAGAGTGAGTGAGAGAGGGAGAGAGAGAGAGAGAGAGAGAGTCTGCTCGGGCTTTTGTAAGTACAGAGCTGGCGTTTTCGGGGGGATAGACGTATATGTATATAGTACACTTAGTCCGCGACGCGCTTGCGCGTATAGTTCTCCCTCTGGGATGGTCGCGAGACTTGCAGCTTGCTCTCAATGAAAGTGCGAGCGGCGGGTTTGGAGAAGAGAAGCGATCGATCGAGATTTTGATGAAAGAGAAGATTCGATTTTTTTTTTTTTTCGTTTTAGGTATATGCATTGCGGTGCGAGCGTCTGATCTGTGTGTAGGGATTAATGGGATTCGATTAAGTAATGCGGTATTATTTCACGTCGTTCCTTCGGCTAAAATCGGTGAATTATCGGATGGTAAGTTGAGACTGGGACGGAGGAGATTTAACGGTTTTAAATGAGGCTAGATTATTGAAATTCAGTTTGGAGTTTACTGCGTTATTGAAAACATGATTGATTTTGCTTCGGTAATATTTGGAATATTTATCATAAACGTGCTTGCAGTATGTTTCTTTGTAGTTATGAACAATTTTTTGCAAATAATTCGCGCAAAAATTAAATCACGAAAGCTTTTTTTTCTTCAAGGCCGAAACAGTTCATTAGACCGAACAGTCATTAGTTATCAAGCTCTGTGCAAGCATCCTAAGATGATCGGACCCAAATAACAAAAGAAATCCAGCATCACCTACTTGCACTAAATTTCTCATTCAACAAGGTTCTCCAAATACAAACCCATCACACAAAAACCTGAAAAAAAAATCAAGCCGAATGACGATCATCAGCTCTTTATACGCACAGGAGATACATACACACACATTGGAGAGTCGACGTCCTCTCGAGAAGAACAACGTCGGCGCGCGCACGTGGGTATAATACACGCTGCTCTTCGATCGCGCGCACACGAGGTATGTACATATTGCAGCGCTCCTCTTGACGCTTATACGTACGTGACGTCGGGCGCTGTATATATGTATGTGGGAAGACGAGTCGCTGTAACATTCTTCGCTGTGCGATAAGAAGAAGAAGAAGAAGAAGAAGAAGAAGAAGAAGAGACGAAGAGGATCTTCAACTTTGTCGCCAGGCGCAATTATAGCAGGCGACGCGACAAGTATGTGATGCAGTTAAAATTCGAGCGAATATCAAGCCTCTTGCATATTGAATTGACGTTAGACACGTTAACATTGCGGAACGTGTCTTTAGAAATATATTAACACACGACACGAATCACTAGCCGTCGGTCAGAATGCAACGAATATCTGATCGAAGGCATCAATTTTTCTTCTTTTTCGTCGCGTAACACTGCGTTACACACAACCAATAAGGGGGTCACGACCAGCGAGTATGAAAAAAAAACTTTTGCAAGCAAGTAATTGCAGCTGTGCGTGAGTGTATCGCACGATAAAACGTTAGGAATAAAAATCTATGTAATTTTTGCGGGAACAGCTCGATGTGTATTGTGCAAGAAACGTCGTCGCGTGTCGGGGTTCTCCCCGCAGCTAATTCTTTATGGCGGAAACACACGGAATGTGCTGTGTGCGTGTATAAGCTCGATGGGGAGGCACTAGAAAAAGGCGCTTATTTTTGAGAGAGACCATCCGTGAAAATATGTGCCGCATTTAATCGATACCGGCTGTATTATTGTGTCAGCATGCGAGTGAGGTTATTCACGTCTCTCTGCTTCTTATATATGTATATATATATATGTATATATATATATATATATATATATATAGTTGCACGAGAGGTATGTGATATGGAAGTCTGATCCGCTGATTGCATTCGCGAAACTTTTATTACGCGTTATTGTTGTTGTTGTCACGGGTTCGGACGATACGTGCCGAGAGCGCTGGTTGTGTGATTTTGCAAGACTGTGTGTTTATTTTGTGTATACGTTCACTTTCGCAAATTTTATATTACACGATCATCGTTGCGAAGACCACATCCGAGAACGTTTAAATACCATAGCGAAGAATACAGTAGACGCAGACGGCAATATATATATAGAGAGAGAGAGAACAATGAAATCGGAGTCGAAGGAACAAAGGTACCCGGACCTACTGTCAACTCATCGCACTGTCAACAATTACAATCACAAGCAGCGAAATAAAAATTGCCTTACCCGAATGATTCGCTCTCGATGCAACGCAAAGAAATAAATAAACACAAACACATACACTACGGACACCCGCGAGTCTCGAGTATTATAACGTTATACAGAAAATCGAAAAGCTGCTCTCGCGTTATAACGAAGCGGCGGCAGAGCAGCACCACAAACTGAATCCGTAAGGGCCCGGCGAACCCTCTTTATTCGACGTCTACTATACGGGAGAGATTCTCTCTCTCTCTCTCTCTCTCTCTATATATATATATATATATATATATATATATATACACTCGAAAAGCCAGACAGAGACGGAGAGAAAAAGTACCGCGTAGAGGGGGTAGAGCCATACGGTACACGTGTGTGTATGTATGCGTGTCTCGTATATATACACACACGCACACTATACTGTATTATGTACGGAGCTGCTCCGGAGTCAAGGAAAAAAGAGCTGACGGTGCTGATATGCAGTGCATCTACTGCATCCACTTGTGCATCAGTATTACGAATTTTCGTGGTTTTTTGCGACATGCTACTGGACGATAAACGAATTGATGGGTGTGTGCGCGGCGAGTGCCTTGACGATTAGAAAATGGGACTGGCAGCTGTTATTTGGAGTAGCGTAAGACTCTGCTGCGAAGCGGAACTTGTTTTAATTGAAAGATTGCGATAGCGCGCTGATGCGCTATCGTGAGAAAAGATTACTCGCGATTATTTTGATAAGCGACAATTGTTTTATCGCGGCTCGTGTCTGCTATGTATCCCGTTTTTTTTTGTTTTAAGTGCTTGATTAATTGGTAAACAGCTCGTCGGTGTGACAATAAATTCTTTTTTTTTTTGTAAGTTTGTTTTGGAACGTTTAACGAAGAATGTACGAGAATCGAGTTAACACATTCTCCTATAGAATCGAATGTCGAATTCCGAAATAAATTGTCTTAAATTAAAATTCATATATATTATTTTGTGTCCAGTATAAGATTCATTAAATTCAAAATTATTCCACGTCACGAAATCGCAAATTTAACAAACTTAAAACACTCTATTCTAATATTCAATTCTCCCAAAAAACTTCTGTACAGCCGTCCCAAGCAAATAAACTCAAAAAAATTTGCACCTACTGCTCCGTTAAAACCAACCATAAGCAGCAATATTAAAATTTCAAAACGCAATATAACCGCCTCCGCATCGTGCGTGTGCTCATCTAGCGTGTACACGCGAAAAGCCGAGCTCCCACATTAATTCACCGATTTTGGATATTCGCGCGTGAAACTGCGAGTTCAAAGGACTCGAGCTGCTGTGAATTTCAAAGTACGCGATAAATTTAACACATTTTGGGATTTATTCAACGAAATAGGAGCTATCTCGTGTTCGTTTGATCTGACCGAGCGGCTGTGTATATAGTCGAAGTTCACTGCCACATAAGCTGTAAGCGATGATTCTGCGCTTTTTTTCACGGCTAAGGAGAGCCTACCTACATATACGCATCGATAGCGATCTAAACCTTTACTGTTTTCTTCTAATCACACATCGGAGAATCGTCCAGTCAGAGAACAAAAACTCAAACACCAATAACGAAAAAGAAGAGCAGCATCATCTCCGATATACAATCCAACAGCGTAACAAACATATCTCTGCAATACATCGCAGTAGCGATATTTCGCGAACAACAAACGGGGCTAATCACCACACACGCCAAGGCGTTTCCTCGCGGCAAATCGTCGCGCACGTGTGCGCGCAAACACACACACACACACACATATATATATATATATATATATATATATATATATATATAGATCGACGAGTGAAAGAGCGGAGAGAGTAGGCGGAGATCGCAGGCAAATACCGGCACTGCTATATACTGCACTGCACACCACAGAGAGCCCGCGAATGTATGTTAATAACCCCGAAGTGTGTCGCTCGAGGCCGTTGACGCGCTCGAGTCCTCTCCGTAAGCTGGGATTTTTCGTATAGTCACTGTATACGTATACATACCTATATGTATATATACTGTATAGCTGGTTAGTGAGGATGTAGCGTGAGTGAGGAAGAGAGAAAGGAGAACCGCACCTGCATATACGTGTGCGTCTCGAGGAATGCACTCGAGAGGAGATCGGTTTCTGAGGCTGCATCAGCCGTTTATATTTTATGTAACATCCGACGAGAAGCTAGAGGTTATCGAGTCGCGAAAGTATCTAACTGTACATATTCTGCGAAGTATAAAGGATCCCTATTAGCCTACTTTTGAGAAATCATGTGTTATACATAACGGAGCAAAGCGACTAATAATCCGAATAAATCGCCACGATTACCCCTGTCGACAAACAGAGTGAGTCACCTCGAAATTATCCAGTGTACCTACTGTCATCTCACTCTCTCTCTATCTCTCTCCGACTGAATTCGCGCAGTGTTATCAATAAAACGCGGAGTCGATCCAAGCTTCCCTGCATCATTGGCACGGATTCAGCTGTTCGCGCACTGTGGATATCGCACTTCACTGCAACACACGAATTCGTTTCTGAAAAAACGATGTAGCATCACCGAGTCGCGAGAGCTGCAGACTGTCAGACTTGCACGATCATCTCCGCAACCTCGCGCCAGCTCTTATCATCGTTAATTAAGTCGTCATGGTTGTTTTCTGATGCATTGTATAGAGACACGATGCAAAAAAAAGAGCGGGAGGAAGTCGTGGCCGCTTAACGACGTGTCATCGGAAGTAATAGGAGCTTTGAACCGAGCCCACCCACTGTACAGCCTCGCCCCCCGAAACTACACCGCTATATACTGCTATACTGCAGGTGTATTGAGCTGCTACTGTGTGTTACGTAATTGTGGAGGGACGACTTCATTGTTGCGCGAGACCTTTTTTCTCGCGGTATAGTATATATATCTCTTTCAGAAATTTTATCGAGAGATTCGAGTGATAGAAAAAAGTCGTTGGCGTAAAAAGCTTGTCATTTTTGTTTATGGGTAACCGAGTTTCAGTATAGCGGATTCTGACGATGCGAGAGAGCTTTTTTTCAGTCATCGATCTGTTGCGGACTGCATACTCTTTAATTGAAACGCGCCGAATTTTAATTTATTTTTCACCAATTTGTCGCAGGCGACTGCGCTTCTCGCGAAAACGAATTTAATTGGAGCTCAATTAACGAAGGGAGATAGAGGCGGAAAAGTTTCGTTCGTTCGCGGAATACCGTCTGTGTGCGAATTTATCTGGAATACGCAAAACAACGAAGTACATAGTACACGGCTGAGCTTTTTGTACTTGACATTGTTTGTAATTTATCGATGCGATAACGCAAGCTGGGTGTAAAAATTGACGAATATTTAAACAGAAATTGTCCAGGTGTACGAGAGACGAATCACAAATCCAACCAATAAAACGTAAAACGATCAACGTGGTTCGTCATTACTCACATCCGCCAACAGAAACGTATACCCTCGAATCAGCCAAGGTTGATTGCCGAGATCTCTCGTGCTCAGAATTCCCTAGCGATAAAATCGTCGATAAGACTCGGCAATCGATTGCGCCGTATGAGCGTTTCATATTTTTTGGCTGCACTACTTTGCAGACTATGGATTCGCGATAAGATTAGCTGACGTAGGTAATTTCTGCCGCTGACGGATGGCTAAAACGACGTGCACGGGTAGGCGCAAAGGTTTACAATAGATATGGAATCTTTCGTTTGATTATGAATTTACGGGTGAAGAATCGAGCTTAATTTCGTTTTTTTCTGTTGTATAAATATTAAATTGACGAGATTGCGCCGATGAATTAAAAAAATCAGTCGACTCGATTCAATTTAACCAGAGAGGTTTAGTCTTGCACGATCAATGTGTATATATGAAATCTGAAACGGATAATTGATCACCTAGCATACAGTAAGTTATGAGGATGTCGTTTTAAATAATGAACGAGTTCAAAGACCTAATCCATAATCCATAAAAGTCAGTAAAATAATATTAATGCAGTGACCCGAGGCTGTATAGCGTTCATAAAGAACGTCTACATGACTTCAATTATGCAAATACGATCTTTCACCTAAAAATGGTCAAAAGAAGCAAAGTGTAAGTTCTGCTGATTCACGAGAATAAGTTAACTGGATTTTGCCGAAATTTATTCTTATCAAAAAAAAAAAGACTTCGATTTGCTTATCGTCTGCTCTGACGAATCTATTAAAAGGCTATCAACACTTCGAGGTGTGAAAATAAATACACACGAGCACTCGTTTACTTCAGTGTCGCTTATTTGCATTTTTAAATTATTCAACATCGAAATGAAGAGTTTTTCACCGATTCGTTCATTCAAAATGACATTTATATAAAGTACAATTTTTTTTTTATATCATATTATACGCAGCTCATGAACTAGAATTCATCAAGATTAGAGATCCGCGAAATACATCGTACAGCCAGCTATATGTATCAGAAATGTAAAGCAGTCTTTTACTCTAAAAGCCTACTTTACTCATTCGGCATAAAAGTCAGCGCGTGCTTTCCTTGTTTACTTTCCTTGTCTCAGAGCAAGTCGGTTCGCCGTTTTTTTAACGAATCAACTTCTATACCCGATAAAAAAAATCCTCCTCACCTCAGTTCCATCCATATGGAATCTCAATTTCCAATTCCCTCACACCATCGCTAAAAAAATATCGCATCAGCGCTAATTAAAGAAAAGGAAAACTTCCTCTCCCATCAACCAACAGCGTCATCGATCTGGCCCAATTGCATATCCAATCGGCAGCTCTCGACGCGAAAAATAAAACGCGAACTCTCTCTCGACAATGAGGAAAGTGCATCCGTTTTCTTTCCCTCGGAAGAAAGGCGCAAATGCAAACAAGCCGTCGCGCATTTCAATGTACGCACCTGATGTGCAAACTCATATACGCCGACGGAAGAGAGTAAGATATATGACAAGTATAAGGAAGAGTCGGCAAAGTGTGCGTGTACCGTTAGAAACGACAGTAACAGTATAACAGTTTGGTGTCACAGTTACTCGGACACACACACACGTGAGCGCCCGTGACCGATTATTTTCGCCGCGGGAGAGTCCGGCGCGTTATGTGTCTCTGCGCCTGACCCCCTTTGCGGCGCTTCTTTTTTCTTTTTCTTTTGGCGGCTCTTCTCTGAAGTGTTGCGAACCTGTTTTGCTAATTTTTTCTACCTCGCTTTTGAATTTTTTTTTTCGAGCCGTTACTGCATACACATTTTTTGTCTCGATTTCATTACAGATTTTCACTGCTGTCTGTACGTGCGTATACTATGTATTCGGGACAACCGAAAGTGGAGATCGGTTATATACGTGTACGTCATAAAAAATACCGTTTATTCGGACGTGTTTATTTTTCATTCGTCATCGCAGGCATACAGGCTTAGAAAGTCAATTTATCGCTCGAAAAAATCATTGCCTTTTATAAAATGGCTTTCTACAAAGCTCTTGATTCGCACAGAGGTGACCGACGATCTGTTTCCATATTAGTCTAAGCGGCGGATAAATTTCCGGCGCTACTGTTAACAGAGCTCGTTATAAAGCCGCGAGGATGATGCTAGTTTCGCTGATGCTATACTCTTATTTCGTTATCTGTATTTTAGAAAACAATCGTAAAGCTCTGTACGAGCTTGTAAAGCGCTTTGGCGTTATTATAACGCGAGAGTGTGTATAAAAGTGCGTATGCGTCTGTGTGCACACTTTGCGGAATAATTAAAAAGTTTTTATTACGTCGGCTACGCTATACGACACGCGTCGCAACATCGATGCTGGCTGTAACGTCTTCGAGTGCTTTTAATTAACGAGCGTGGAAACAGGTGTCAAATACAAGTGCTAATTAGATGCGAAATTTATAATTGTTGGAATAGAGGAGTGAAAGAGGTAAAAAAGGGCGAATCTACAGCTTTGTAATTAGCTAGTATACAGAGTGAATGGAATTCCGAAAACGAAGCCACGCGCGAACACACACTTTGTCATGTAAATAAGGAGTTTCTATTGAGAGGACCCGAGTGGTTGTACCTATACCGTCGTAGGTGTTTATGTATATTTTAAATAAACATACAGCTCTGCGGCCGAAAGGGGTAATATTTAATTATAAATCTGATTATTACAAGTCTATCCATCACTATTGAAAGATCATAGGTGATCGAATGGTAACATTTTATGCCAAAATCTTACGTACAATTAAATTGAACTATCATCATCAGTGTGATTAATAGAAATTACAGTTATATAGCAGATTTTTGAGTAGTCCAAATCGATAAGTTAAAAGTCGCCTACCAGAACAGTCGATCCACGAAAAACCCGCCAAAGTCCGGTCGCGCGATCATCGAAAGATCAGCTCTAAAGCGCAAATTTAACACTGCCCGCTCGATCCAATTACATTACGTACACGAAAGGAGAGGCGCTCAATCCAGTTACATCGAGAGCGTTCCGGTCTCGCGTGGGATATCATCAGCCTGCTGCAGAGCGGTATGCCGGCGAGTGCATTATACAGAGTTCGTCGGCCTTGCGCCGACGAGAGCTCAGTCACGCTGTAGGTGAAGGTAAAGCTTCCGTCGTAGGGCAATTACCGAGACGCGGAACCGATCATCATCACCATAGGTATATTGCTAATTAATACAGTCATGCGCGCGTTTTGGATGGATGAGTACGAGGCTATAGGAATATATTGTCATTAAACCTGATGCTGCTTATAATACACCGGATGTGTGATTGTTGCTTTATGATCGGGTGTATACGTAGCTGGACGATCGTCAACGATAGATTGAGGAAGAATCGTCGTTTATTTCGACGGTGAATGACGTGTGGCTTGTGTATATTAAACGTTTACCGGTGATAATACGATGAGATTTTCCGGTAGAATACAATTTGTTATTAATGTTTTAATGAGTGACTATTTTTCAAGTGTCTTTCCTCGTTTATCGCTGAAATTATGCGCTTGAACGGACTCGAGCTTTTAGGATCGATGACCGGTCGTGCTTTTACATGCAGCCAATAATAGCTGTATGTAGGAAATAGAGGTCATTAAACTTTAACGCAAAACTGTGTTTTTTACAGTAAATATATGACGTGCTTGACAGTCTGCCGTAATGAATTCCGCGATACAGTCGGACGTAAATTTTTGATAAGCAAAAGCTTTCGTTTATCTATCTATATAAGGATACGAAACATTTACGTTTGTTTAAAACTGAACGACTTTACGAAGAGAAGAGACTGAAATTCTCACAATGATTAATTGAAGCATTTGAATGCACAAAGATTTAGCGCAACATCCGACGAAGAATAGAAACTTTTGTGCAAGCTTTCAAGCTTTTCTCTGTACATATCACGACAGTTAAGTTCGAAATTTTTATTTCTAAACTAGAAACTGCTATCATGCAATAAATTAATAAAAGACTAATCTTCAATATAAAACAGCATAAAGGATAATATATCGAAATCGAATCAATTAATACATAGATTTGTAAAAATCTAAGCATATCACCCACCGGACAGTCTCAAGAAGACATACCTAGGTACAGAGAAAAACGATTCAAAATAAAACTTAAAAAAAGAAAAAAAAAGAATTCCAAGCGAGCAGGCGCGGCTTTTTTTTTGCGCGCGAGCAAGCGAGCGAGCGAGAGAAGACGAGCGGCGCGAGAAATGGTGTCACGTCCTACTTCTGTGCACACACAGTCCCCGACAATGCGAAAGAAACAAAAAAGAGGAAGGGGCAAAAATGCCGTAGACGCGTCGCACAATGGCAGAACCGACGCTCCTGTGTCGGCGAAAAATCTGGGGAAAAAAAGCGGAGATTTTCTTCTTCTTTTTTTTTTCGTCACTCTAGCTTCGGACTAGGATATATAGGTATATTACAATAAGAATCGGACGACTCGGAGAGAAAACGCAACGCCGGTATATTAGGCGGCGGAGAGAAACACGAATCGAGAACGTCGCTTTTGTGCGCGAGCAATGATGCTCCGATAGTTTGCGGATGTCACGTGCCGCTGCGGTGTAGACAAAATTGCAACGGTAAATTATGTGTAAAATGTGCGATTAGGATTCCGTTCTTTTCTGGTTTAATAGATGAAGAGATGATTATTATAATTATATGAGCTTTTGATAAAACTTTTAAGCGTTGTTTGACTTTTATACTTACATTTTTTCAACTCAAAAAGAAAACGTCAAAGTCACGTTTAGCTTTAGTTTTTTCGAACCTTTGAAAATAAAAGTTCCGATGATTTTTGAACGGCGGCGTGTATAGGAAAAGTGCCAATAACACGATTCTAAATAGAAAGTTTTGTAATTATAGGAATTCTATATACCTTTCCAGATGTACGATTTTATACTAGCAATACAAGTTATTCTTCTACGTATAAAAAGTCATCTCGATTTCGAGAACTACTCGACTTTCTTTTTTAATTATTTTCTGCTTCGTCATCAAAACTATCTATTTTTGTACGTTTCGTTGCGTATAAATCTAGTATGCGATCGCGAGAGTTATTTTGAAAACTAATATCTTTTAATGTATCGTAAAAAAATCACAGTTTGAAAGTTGCAACGAGGCTATAACTGGAAGAATGAAAAAATAATGCGATAAGAAGTTAACGTTAAAAATGCAAGTACAGGAACTTCAGTCACGAGTTGACCAGTAGATCCAGTTTGGACTTGTTTCTGGTCAATTGGCTGCGCGCTTTTGTGTAGAAGTACACGAGGGCGAACTCGTGCTGAATTTAAAAAAGTTGGGCGATTAAGAAATTCGGTTATTGCAGAGCCGTAATACACCCAAGTACAAATTAAGAAATTTCCGCATAATAATTTGCACGTTCTTTTTTTTTTTTTTGCTCTGTTGACCCAAATCAAGATTTCCAGATTATCAAATGATCCAATATTGAAATTAGCCTGCCGCTGAGTTGAATTTTATATTATCACACGGTGACATCAGAGCGTCTCAGAAGGGAATCTCCTTATCGTAATAATGTCAGTTCTGATGTAGACTAACACTTAGTCATAATAAAACGGGCGTTCACCTTATCAGTAAAAAATGTACGAACTCCAAGACAGCACAATTGTTCAGTATATACGGTACCGAGATCGAATCAAACGTTTTAGCACGAGTGATTGGCTTCGTTAATCTAATTCAATAAGCTTTACTGTATAGAAAACTATCACCAATAAAATATTCCAGTCTGTACAGATCCGTTATAATAGCGAGCGAATTAATCCCGCAGACATATTTCAAAAGCATATACGTGTACGTGCGATGATTTTTCGGCTCGAGTAAGAACGTATAGAGAGGCGTGTTATATAGGCGAGAACGTAACGGTGTGCTCGAGTTCAGTGCCATGGCACGAAGAGCGAAAGAGAAAGATGAGATAGCGAGACAAGGCACGGCCAAGCTCGACGAGAGAAGAAGCTTATATACATTGTCTATCTGCGCGCGTTCGGGCTCTGATGCGCTAAATAGCCCATTTTTCGAGGCATGATAAATTCACCAGGCAGCGACAGACTTTGGTAAGTCACGCGATTTTGAATTTATAAACGCACAGCTCGTTTTTGCCTAATAGAATGTTTATCTTGATATTCAGTATCGATCGTGCCTCGTGCTTCATTATTTTTTGTAACGAACGCGTGCGTAAAAATTGACTTATCGACTCGACGATAAACATAGTGGGAAAACGTTATCAGTGGTTTACACGGAATACATACAGTTTGATGCGAAACTTTGTGCAAAGTGAGTCGATTGTTGTACTTGTCGCTTCAAAGATTGCAAGGTAACACACGTGGCTATGTTTGTTTATCACGACCTGCGTCAAGAACTTTGTTTGAATTTTGATAAGTTTGCCTATGCTTTGCAAGGATCTAAAAATATTCTCTCTTGAGTGTATCTCTTAAAATCACAGATGTCTTGTATTGACAGCTACATATACGAACAAATTTCAAAGGATGATGTATATTTGAACCTTATCGCGAACATTTTTTGACTTTTAGCGCGCTTACGTGTTTCAAAGATAATAATAGTCTACAACGATCGCGAAGAAAATACCTGCATGGATACTCCTACACTTGAGAACCGACACACATCGAGTCATCGAGCAAAGCTCAATAAAGTTACATGATGTCATTTTTCGCTAGATGCAGCGGTATAATATTATAACGTCATCAATCTAGTCGCAAAGCTGCGCGTCTCTATCACTGCAAACTCCGTTAGCACATACTTACCGATCTATATTAATTTTACAAAAAAATATAAATCGTTTTCGATCTAATCATACCGATCTTTCGCCTGAAAGTATAATAAAAAATCAAACTAACCGATTGGCGTTCATCATCTCAAAAGGTCGAAGGTCCCAGCAAAACTGCACACCAGCTCAAGTCTCACAATATTCAAATCAAAACCAAAAACTTCACACAAGAACGTGTGTTTTATGTATCGTCGTTTTAAACGTGCAAACTGTATTCGCGACAGAACAGAGATAAACTGCGAGTGGAGGTGTATACAATTGCGCGTCTCGGAAGCGCCACAAGCCGGTACTGAAGTCTTGGGCCCGACGCGATATCCCTTATAGCGGACTAATGGGATGCGCCGCCACCGTCGCTGCCGCGGCCCCACCACCGCGACCTGCACCTTCGAGACGCGTGTGCGAGAGAAAGAGATATACTGTGTATGTATCGGTATATGCGAGGGAGATGGCGAGAGAGCCTTTCACGGAAATGAAAATCGGAGCTGCGACGTTTAAGATACGCACAATATGTGCTGACGAAGATGTTTCTGGAGATTCGCGAGTTTTTTTCAAAGTGATGAATGATTGGTCATTTATAGTTTTTTTTTTTGTTCGAGGTTTTTTGTATAATTACCCTGGCAAAAAATTCACCAGATTTTTCGGTTCTTCATTAATCGTTGCCCATGGGCAAACTTTTGGCGACAGCTAGTGGGCAGATTCTGGCAAAATTAAAATTTGAAGTTAGGAGGTTAGAATAAGCTCACACATTGATTTGGGATAACTACATTTATTCATTCCAGCTAATAAATCATATTGAAGTGGTCAATTTATTTAATTTAATACAGCTCTACACTAAAGCTCTACAAAGATTATGTAGGCGTATACACTAGCTAGTCTTGATTACACTGAACCGAACCATGTCATCAACTTTTATTTTATTTTATTATGCTTTCTAATTAAATAAATTAATAGTCATTTATATTAGCGTAGTAATAATGGAAAATGTTTTGTTTAACAAAACTTATCTTAATTTTGCTAACATCTAAGTTTTGCTTGACATCAGTCATTTTGCCAAAAATTACAAATCAGCCAATTAAAATGATAACATATAATGATTTGTATTTTAACTTCTGTATCAGCTCTTGTATAACGATTACGAACAATTAAAATCGAATAAGGTATCCATTATCAGTTATATAATCGTTTTAAATACATTTTAATGTCATTTTTAGCAGGGTTTCTACCAGGGTAATGGGTAATGGCTTGGTAGTGATTATATAATGTGAAAAAAAGATCAAGAAAAAAACCTATGATGTCCGATCGTTTTTCGTTGTTATTTTGAACAACGAGGAGTTTCATTATTTTTGGCAGGCGATCATCAATCATTTTTTACGACCTTTTTTGTTTACATTTTTTACGCGGAGGTCCTGGAGGACCCGTCACTTGAAACTAATTTATTTTTCGAGCATTTCATGTTGATGGCACAAATTTTCGTAATTTTTATGTAAGTGAATCTATAACTGAAGAAAGTGTTGGAAATTTTACTTTTTTCTTGCTGTTTCAAAAGAAAAATTAACATAAAAAAATACTTTTGCTCGAGAAATTCTTAATGGAATAGCATACTTTAGGTCGTAGAAGTTTTAAGTGTATCGTTGAGGAATAATGATTTATTATAACAAAATGGTATAGTCATATATCATATTTGTATTTACGAGTGAACATAAATAGTGTAGGAAAATTACTAATAATTTTACATCTTTTCTACATACAACGAACTCAATAACTATTTTTTTCCTATGAAAATAAAAATTCAAACGCGAGCACGAGTGAAACATTTCTCTCAGCAAGTTTAACAACTATATAATACAAGATACGAAATTAAGTGAAAATATCGCGCGTGCCGAGAAGAAAACGTCGCAAGAGAGCTTCGAGAAATCCAATATAAGAAGTACCTCGTGTGTGCCGTTTGGCGACACGTTCATCCTGGGCAAAACCCGTACAAGGGCTTATGCGAACGGCGACGCCTCGGGAAATACCGCAGAGAAGAGAAAATCGCAGCAGGGGTAGCCGAGCGAAAACGTCTGAGGTGAAAAGCGAAAGAACCAGAGTCTCTGTACGCGTGCACTGCGCACTTTGCGATCGACGATTTTGCACTTTCACGCGTATACGCTGGAAGCTTCGAGCGAATTTGTCGAATATATCCTGCAACTCTGTTCCTTCTTCGTAGATTTGATCTTGAGCTGTAATTTTTTTGCTTCTTTTTTTGACTTGACGTCAGATTCCAATATTTATTAAATCGCGTATGTAGCGTATAAGTGTGAAAAATTTTTACTAATAATTTAAAAAATTCTCGCGGTCAACTGACGACGATTGCGTCATTTCTTTAGAAGATGTTAAATCAATGTTTAACTTGATAAAAAAATTGTAGGTTATTACTTTTACATTTTTCACGATATTAATATTTATTATTTGAACTCATTTGCGATTGATCAGCCGTAGGAAAGTCCGGTGTTGTTAATATCAACGAACGTCATTGTTGATCAGGTGATATTAACACTGAATATTTAAATCATACTTATATACTGCTGCTGTATGTATGCATGTAAGTATTTTCCGATTTTATTGCTTCCTCCTAGAGGAAGCTTTGTATTTTTTCTCTACTATAAAAATGACATGGTCATCATTATATTCGTCCTCTGATTGGCTATTTGTTTTACCGTGCAATGGCATCTGCGTATTATGTTAGAATTCCTAACTTCAAAAAGTAAAAATTGAAAAGAATGATATAACAAGTGGTATATTAATTATTATCTATTATCGCGGAAATCTCGATTTTTTAAAAACAAAATTTACTTATGTACCAAACATTTTTATTTTAAAAACCCTGTTGCGAGCCTAAATTAAACTTAATTTTAATGTATGTACACATATAAGTGTAGACCACTAGAGCGATATTAATTATTGAAACAAATTTTGGACATACCCTTTCATCACCGCCTAACTTCTGCGTGTCTCTGGCCATCCAAGATAGGTGGCGCATAGGCACTTTTCCATTACCCACATAAGAAAATACATGCCAAGTCTAGATATAGCGGTGTGCCACTAATGCTAAAACTACTTTGTTTTGGCCTGCTGCTTTGGCCGCTCATGCTGTAACTGTGCGCGAGATGGCCGTATATATCTGACCTTATTGAAAACTACTTCCATATCTAAAGTCGCTACTACCTTAAAAAATGCATGGTGCCTGCAATTTGTAACGGTTCCTATCATCCCTTTAATTAGCTGTTCGCTTTCAATTTTAAAAACTGGCAATAAAATTAACACGTGTTTTATTTATTTAACGATCAAATAAATAACTAATGAAAAAGTTGAGTGCTACGTTATAATAAATAAACACGTGTTAGAAGTTGAATATTCATGAATTCATTTTTCCCTTAGGGAATCACGAAAATAAGACCATTATTTTGAAAATTCTGAAGTCATAATTTAGGCTTTTAGCATTCAAAGTTTGATAAGGCTTTTCGAAACAATTACAGTGCATTTTCCATTGTAATACTATCTAGCTTAGTTATACACATCGGCCTCGTTGTGATCGATTAAATAATATATATTATTACTCATTATACTACATTCTCGATGTTTATATAGGATTGATAGCAAAATAGCTTTTTGTATACGCGTATGAAAAAGGCCCACTTTCATGTCTGAGAAGCGAATAGAAAATCAAGAATTTTCGTTAACTTTTTCTCACTTGGAAATTACATTTTCAAATTGCATTTTTGATGATAATTATTAAGAAAATTCTCGACGCAATTAATTTTTGATAATTTTAATAAGTATAGAAAATATTCCTCCTCGCAGTTCTACAATGTAATCTCCAGCGTGCAGTGTGTGATAAAATATTCAACGTTTTGAAACCTTCGACCAACCTAAAATGAAGCCTCTGATGTGTGTAATTAAATCGATTTTTTCATTAAACCAAGACCATATTTGATTCCACGCAAACAATTTCGACTTTATTAGCCGAAGCTTTAACTCGTGCCGAGCAAAATGACGACTAATCGATTCAGCACCCTCGAGTAGCTTATGCTCCGTAATTCTCGTGAGCTCTGTTATTACAAGTGTATATATAAACGCAAACTTTCCAACTTATTCTCAACGAAGCATTATACCACCTGTAATCAAATTACAAGCCGCAAACTCGTAGTACAGCTACTGCTTCTTCGTAATCAACGAAGACGAAAACGCGTCCGAATGAGATAAAACTTATTCCTCCTTTTTGCCCAACTTTGAAAGATCTACTCTCGCACAAAGTGAGGGAAACCCCAATGAAGAAAGTATTTAATGAACTGGCCGGTGAAACAGCGGAGGAGGATAGAGTTTCGAGGAGAAAAAAATGAAGGAACGACCTGCGCACAAAAATGTGCGGAGAGACTCTCGGACAATTGATCTCCCTGGGTGAGGTAAGACAAAAGCTCGTCATTTTCTTTCTCCTCGTATAATATACATCAGGAGTTTTTTTGTGATCCGGACTACCGCCGCTGTTTTCTTCATTTTCACCCTTCAAATTTTTCATATCTTTCACTCGCTCGAGTCTGCACTTTTCTCTCGTCTTTATTTCTGCTGCGGCGCTGCTTTCCTTCGCGCGACACATTTTTCACGGTGTGTTCTGTTCACCTACCGGCTTTTATAGCTACTGTGCGGCTGTATTCATACATTTTTTTCAACGACTCGCACGCGCGTTGCTCTATCGTAAACTCAGTTTATTAAATGTTTTATTCGCCTGTCTTTCGGTTTTATTGCAAATTAACGTGTAATAGACTCGCTTTTGTACATGTTTTTTCATGCAATCATCATTTATGCATAGATAAGAATAGCTATTCCGTTAATTGGAATAATTCTGGCGTAAGAGCGTAAAAAGCAAGGTCTATATGAATTTCGGAGCTAATGCCACAATAGCATGTTTGGTGCTATTCATACGTGTGTGCGAAGGCTTCGATGCGCGAGAGAGTCGGCGGAGTAAATCCCGGCAGGTTGTAATTTTCGCTCATTGATGCCGTATTAGGAGTAGTAGCCAGCCAACGAATGAATACTGCCCACTGAATAAATAGAACTGCTTCGTGAATCGTGATTGAACAAGACGGATATGCTCTGATTTCGTCGATGGAATGTATAAAATAGAATATTGTTGCTATTATATTATAAACTATTTACACTCGCATCGTTACGCGTAACAAATTATTGTTAAATATTAATTAACAAATTATTGTTTAACATTAGTTAAATATTTTGTTTACAATTTTATTATAAATTTGATCTGAAACTGATTGATAACGTTTCCTAGAAATAATTTTTAATAAAAACATAATACGCTTTTATTGCTCAAAAGAAAATACACCGCATATACTCTACAGCAAAATACTTTTCGGAACCAATGTGTGCACATATGCTTCTCGTTTCTACTACCTCTTTTCGCCGGCTTGTTGTGTGCTGTACTCGCAGCTTGTCTACCTACTGCGTTTCTGCTCATATTCTTCTTATATCTTTTTTCCGCGAATGTACACACTTCGAGACCTGCATCGATCTCGTGCGACAGACTACGTGCTTTACGGGATTATCACGGTCTATATATATACATAGGTATAATGCACACCGTCTTATATTTTTTCAAAAATGCGCTATGCGTTTATATACAAGATAGTGGCTGAAGCTGATTTAATAGAGATCGATATTACACATATTGTGTGGAATTTGATGACGCATTGATCTCGCTCGCAAACGAATCGGTTATTCGAAATGCGAATAAAGTTCCCATTGAACTTTAAGTACGCTAGCTGTATATATAATACGTTCATAGTTATTGGACTGAATTTAAGAGCTTATCAATTCTGATTCATAATTATTGAAATTTCGGCCGTTCAAACTTTAGAGGCCCCGCGCTTCAGTGTAACCAAGAAACCAAGTAGATAATCCATACCCTGTGTATAAGTCCGAATTTCGTTAATTCCATCTCATAAATAACGAGTCCTCGAATTCAAACGTGTATAATAAAAGCTCCCAATACACACACGCAACTCTAGGCCATTGTGTAACACATTCCTATACATTTATATTATATACATCAGCCAAAAAGCTTTGACGCTAAAACGTGTGCGCAGACCATCAAGCATGAGATCATCTCTCGCGACTCTCTCTCGTCCGTTGAAAAGATAAAAGGCCTCGTTTTATCGAAAGGGCTTCTTTGCGGACGCCTCTGTGCGCTATTTATGCGCGCGACTCTCTTCCGGTATTATTTTACGAGCGAGCGAAATTTTGTTATCGATCGCACGCCAGAGGGAGCAGCGAGCGCTGCTCACGTGCTTTCCTCGGCGACGTCGTGATTTCGGGATTCCCCCTGTTTATTGGGGACTGTCGAATTTTGAATATATACTTTGGCTCTGATGAAAAAATGTTGATCGTATGATTTAACAAGCTGTGTGCTCGAGGCAAAAGGTTCGCTTTAGTTCGATTATAATATAATATCGCGAGCTTCTCGTCGGATGCTTTTAATTGTATGCACGTTACAAAAGGGAGTAATTTTTCATTATTACGAAAATTGGGTCAACAGGCGCTGTTATAAGCGAAGATTTAAGGCGCGTTATTGTGATATATTTTTACTGGAGTACCTAACAATGCAACTGACTTGAATGATATAGTTTAACGACCAATTTGATTTTCGTTGTATTGTGAAAAGTTTTTGTAACGTCTCTTTTTTGCGCAGATAATGGAATCCAAATATTTTCAAAATTTTTTTTAGTATTTTTTAAAACTACTGATAGATTCATAGATATTTGCTATCGCACGTCAGTATTAGTATTAATAATACATCTCCAGTTCACAGTATTTGCGGATCAGAAGACACAGCGACACAAAACGATTATTTCGTTCGGGCATCTGAACTGAATATGTCACTATATAGAAAGCGTCAATATTGACTTGTTCTCCGAGGTGTCTCGACCGCTCTGAAAGTGCATTGGACTTGCTTGTATATCAAGTTTCAGTGCTAGTGAATTGGCCTGTTGTATAAGTTCTATTGCACCTGTCTAGATAGATCTTGAAATGGAAACGCCAATAGTTAGACCTGTAACTAATCTGTGCGCAAATAGTTCAGTTATAGACTCATCATCATTAAAACTTTTGATTCGATTTCGTCTACTTATGTCGTGTATTCAGCAATGATTTGTCGCGATGCATTACGCAAGAGAAAAATATAGTTTCAGTCGATAATGCTTTAGACGTCATTTCATTATAGCTTCTGAATATCAAACACGAGTAAGCTGCACTTGATTCTGACTATCTTATTATCTAACGAGATAACGGCAGCTTGACACGTATAAGGTAATTTTCGTCAAAAATGATCTTTGTAAGACTTCCTTGGTAAAGTCTCTTTTAATATAGATTTCTTTATCCTTCATTTATACTATTCAAACTATTGCTATCGTAAAAAATATATATTTTTTATTGAATTATCATATCATTAACTAGTTTCATGGTAGTAATAACATTCATTGCATAAAGTACTGAACTAGCAGGAATTATCTGTACATTAGTACTTTTCATACAGATGTAACTGAAAGGAATACAAATGCAAATGCAAACAAAAAATAATAGTAGACCCAAACCAAGCAACTAAACAAATCTTTAAAAATTATACATTCACAACGGTGCTCCGTCCATGCAAAAATCAAAATTGCATACGCGTAACTAATTAACATCTAATTACACGGAATTCATTTCCACTTTTCGTTCGGCGCATAAAGGGAATTCATATAGAGATAAGCAGACGCACACATGTCGGAACACAGAAAGCCGAGTGAGGAATTTGGCTTCGGGCAAAGGCAAAAAGTTGGCGCGGCGCGAGCGCAAAGCCAGAGTCGTGAATAGGTGATCATCACGTTTTAAATGCGAAGGAACAGAGTAGGCTGTGTGAATGAGGGAAAATAAATTAAAGGGGCTACCGACGTCGCCCTCTCGTTCCTTTCTATATCGCATGAGCAGCGAGGAAAAGGGAAAGAATCGACTAAGTAGAACTGGATTTGCTACAGAGTTGAATAGGAAATCGGCGAACAACGCGTTCGGGTAATAGTCTTTATTCTCTGGGTGTATTTGGATGATTGGGTTGATTCTCCGCTAGTGTGTTTCATTTGAATTCTTGACGGAAAATCGAAAATTCTCTCATAATTTTATTAAAATTAATTAACATAAATCCGCATCTAATCTCTATTAAGTGGATAATATTTCATCCGCAGTAGCGTGGAAAAAAAAACAAGCAAACAAAACAGCGTTCCAGAGACTGGATAAAACATGAGAAGCCGATAGAGATAAGTAATGGATATAAAGCACACAACAGGGTATAAGTTCATCGTCGATGACTCAGATACACTGCTCTATATCTGTGTACCCAGACACGAGACAATCTAGACGAGTCTACGATATAACACACACCTCAGAGACACAGTCCATCCGTGAAAGACGAAGATACGAGCGAATGAGCAATAAAGTCAGTGAGACGCCGCCGCCGCTTGGACGTTATATAGAAAGAGCGAATAAGAGAGACAAAATGAGGAAGAGAAAGAAGAGCGAGGAGAAAAAAGTGCTAAGAAGTACACGTATATAAACCAGCGCGAAAACTTTCGGTCCTGCGTCGTGTCAGTGTCTCTTGTAAGTAAATTGATTAGAAGTTTCATTACCACAGGGTCGGTTTACTCTTCGGCGTACTTCTTTTTATATATTTATACAAATCGATCTACGAAAGAGAAATATAACGCTAGTGTATGTTTGTCAAATATATACCCAAGCAGTCATTAGTACGAGAGGCCTAAAAGCCATACAAAATAAAAGGCAGTTTAGGCGTAGATGATACACTGCTATATATAATTCACTGGGCGCGAAGATTTAGATGAAGGAAACAGTATGCCACCTATCTTTGCTGGCCGAAAACCAGGAAAGTTTCAGCTGCGAAAGAAAGGCCAGTCCAAAACTGCTTTGATTGACTGTATACTATTGAAATTAAATTTATTTTAGACTTACTGAAAGTTTTTTCTCAAAGTTATACCAACGTTCCGAAACGCCGCTACAGCGTAACTCTCGAGACAATAACGAAACACATACATATATATTATAAGCGCGTTACCGAATATAATACGAATAGTTTGATTTGTAGCACTCTTAAAGTTCTGACGTTCCCGGGAGTGAGGGAGTAAATTTTTATAGCCGAGATAGCGAGAGGAAAAAGTCGGCGAAACAAGAAGTAGCGTTGTTTCGAGGAGGCTATGCTGTTCAGACGTATTGAAATACGCTTAAGTTCAGAATTTCGAAATGAAGAGTCTTTGTTTTGAAGTTTATGCACGAATTGAAAGTATTGGAAAATTATAGTAGCGCATCGCAGAGGGCAGTATGCCAATGCCTATACGGATTAAATCATATTCTTATTTGTGCTCCAATTACTCATTCCTAGGAATATGATAAATAAGTCGGGATTGTCGCTGTACTCGAGAAGATTCGTTCGAAAATAATAAGACGGATCGATATATACTAGGCAGAAAAATAAGCATTCATATTCTCCATAGTTATTATCGAAGAAAACTATGCAATCAGCAATTTTCCATCATGAAAATTACGTTCGAAACTCAGCGCAAAGTGTATATCGTCGCTCCCTGCGAAGAGTAGCACTGTTGAGATTTCCCTTGAAGAGAGAAATCTCAACATCTCATCTTTTCTTCGAAAAGATTCATTATTTCTTTAAGAAAAACAAAAATTATTAAGACAAAGTTAATAAAATTGAAATATTCTTCTAATTGCCGAACAATTTAATTTTTTAAAATTTCAAAATTTTAAACAATTTTATCAAAACCTTAAAACTGAAAATTAATTAAAAATTACACTACACGATAAAATTGTTTAAAAAATAATGAATCTTTTCGAAGAAAATTAATCTGAGTAGTGCTATTCTTCGCTGGAAATCTCAACAGTGCTAGTCTTCGCTGGAAAATATTAACAGTGCTATACTCTTCGTAGGGAGCGACGATATGCAGTGGGTGCATATAAGAAAAAAGCTCGAGATACAAGCAGCGGCGGCAAAAAAAGCTAGGCTGCACACTGCTCTCTCGAGATCGGTAGATAAAGACACGACACCCACGCACATTTATGCCTCTCTCTCTCTCTCTCGCGCGCGCGCAACTCGGCGCTGAATATCGATGACTTAACGAGATTATCGCACGATCGACACGAGACACATAGCTACTCTTCCCCCTTTCTCTCTGGCTCTTCTTCTCTTCCGCGTTCGCGTACGAGCTTTTCGCCTCGTGTGTCTTTTTACTATACAGCGCTCGAGCTTAAAATATTCATGCGTTTTTTGCGAGCTTGCGACGATGTTGACGAGCTTTTCTTTTGATTCCGCGTATGAAGCAATGATGGGGAGATTCTTCTTCGTTGAGATGATGAAATTTTTCGAAAAGTATGTTACTGAGATGAGAGTACGCGAGGATTCGCCGTTATGGATCGATATTGTTAAATCAAGTTTCGACGTGACACGTCCCTGTTACTGCTGCTGTACTATATACGGATACACGTGCAGTGAGCTGCGGATGCTGATTTTCCGATAACATTGGTTTTCCAGTTATGATATGGATTTTCAATTCGTAGTAAAAATAATCGCGTATAATAAACCAGAGTATATAGGACTTGACTTAAAAAAGCTCGAAATAACGTAAATTTTCATAGTCGCTCTATGAAAGAGTTACAAAAATGGTCAGTGAGGATTGTAAAAAAGCTCTCGTTTTCCACGGAATCAAAGCAAAAGCGCTGGTGCACACACCATACTACGAGTAACGTTTGAATTTTCGGACCGGCTTACCATCATTATCCTGCAAGAAATGACCCTCGTTATCGCACCGCAAAGCTCTTTCAAAGAGCACTCCGGCAACGATTTAAAAAGGACTTTGAGACGAGCCGCTTTGCAAAGAGAATCGCTCTTGCGACAAAGACGAGCTTTCGTTAAAATAAATCAACAATGCGACAAACGAAGAGGAGAGGGTGTACACGATTCAAAACTTCAGCCAACTAATGGAACCCGGCAATCCGCAGCGCCAAAACGCCAGGGAGTGCACCCACGCCGCGCTGGCCAAGAAAAACTACGAGTGAGGGAAAAAAGCTCAGTTGGGTCCCAGTGGGAACCGCAAGAAAAATAAAATCGGGGCGCAGCTGCACACAGAGAGTCTCTCTCGAGCAAACACTTAATCGATTAGAAAAATAATAACGCAAAAAGTACAGCGGCGAGTGTGCGTGCACCGCACGCGAGAAGGGGGGTTGCGCACACGAGAGCTTTCGGGGGAGGGGGGGGGGCGGGGCGGGGGCGAAAAAAATTGAAGCAAACCCAGTCACGAGAGACTCGCTACGAGCTCTCGACAAAATGCCAGAGAGAGAGAGAGAGAGGAGAGAGAGAGAGAAAGAGAGAGAGAGAGTCGCGGCGGTACTCGGCAAAAGAGCACCGCGAGCTTGCGAGCTTGCGAAGGACAGCCGCTAGAGCAGAGCGGTAGTATGTAGCAGAGTATAAGTAGTAGGGGATGCGCGGAGCAAGACGGAGCTTGCGCACGAGCTCTAGCAGACGACAGCGAGGCGACTCGCTCTTCTCTCTCTCTCTCTCTCTCTCTCTCTCTCCCTCCCTTGGCGCTGCATCAGCCTCCTGCTCCTTGCTCCCTCTGCGAGATCTGCTCTCTCGGCGCGGAGGGGCCGAAAGAGGCTCCCAGCATTAGAAGGGATTAAAGCCAGGAAAATGGGAGAAAAAATCCCGAGCGAGCCGAGAGAAAAAGAGCTTTCGTCATCTCTTCCCCGAGCGAATCTCTGAGCGATACACGCCGATAGGTGTCCCTCCGTGAAAAGCTCCACAGTCGACCGGGTGCCCCACTGCGAAAGCTCGACACCCACTTTTTCCGAGCCGCTGCGGCAACGTGGAGGGCGCCTCCCCCAAAATCGAGCTCACGCGCTCGCTGAAAAAGCTCGGCCTCGCCGAGGACGGAAGCGCCTCCCGAGAGGGTAGCTGAGGGAGAGAGGGAGAGAGAGCGTTAGGCGCGGCTGCCTATCGAGCGCGTGCACGCGCGCACTCCCAAAGCTCTCTCTCTCTCTCTCGCTCTCCATACACGCCTATGCGAACAAGGGTGATAGAGTGTGCTCGCTCACCTTTTCGAGCTCCCGCTCCCGCGAGAGATGAGGAGCCAGCTGCTGCTGGAGGCCCCAAACGCGCTGCTGCCGCCGGCGGCTGGCTCTCTCCCTTGCCGATCTGAACTTGATGTGGAACACGCTCGCAAGCGCTCGCTGCACTCTGTATAACCCGTTCTTCCTTCGCTCAAGACTCGCTGCACTGGCTCGATGCTGCTGCTGCTACTTCTGCCTCTCGCTCGCGGAAGCTCGGCTGCTGGTCGCTGCTGCTGCTCCTCTCTAGGGCCAGCTCGCCCGCAGCGGCCACCGCCGAGTCGTCCGCCATCTTGGGCCAACTGGCACACTGTGCTGCCGCCGCCGCTGCTGCAGCTCTCTCTCGCTCGCTCCTCTCGAAGCCACCCCCTATTATAGCGCCACCCGCCACCCACCCGGCGACGTCGCACACCCGCACCGCACCGCAGCAGACACCGGCTCTCTCTCTCTCTCTCTCCGTCTGCGTCTCTCTTTTTCTCTGACAGGAGCCCGAAGCGACGAAGACGACGTGCCCGCACTCCACTCGTCCACTGCCGCCGCCTGTAGGAGGCTGGGATGCCCTGCTGTTTCTGCTGCTGCTGCTGCTGCTGCTGCTGCTGCTGCTCTGGATGAGAGACGGAGAGCAGAGCCTATCTGCGACACGAGAGCTTGCACGTCTGCCGAGCGCGCGCACCCGCCAGAGCTTGCGGCGATACTGGCGCCACTCGGCGTCCGCTCGACCAACCGACGACCCTCTCCTCTCCGGTCTTTTTATATGTGCTTCCGCGTCTGCGATGCTGGATGTAGGGTTGGACGATGCGGCGCGAGTGCGTGTGAGAGAGAGAGAGAGATCGCCAGGGCTTTATTTCGGGCTCGGAGCGTCTTCGCCGAGACGAGCCTCGCGCGAGCTTGGACGGGGGAGAGCTTGAGCTTTTGCTTGCGCAGCGGCTGCGGGAGGAGCTTGAATGGGGCTGAGGAAAAGGGAAATCGTGGACAGGGGAGGGATAGGTGGTTCGATAGCTCGACGTAGGGACTGGCTATCTCATCTGTGTGGCTTTTGAATTTCGAATCGGAGCTGATGCGATCGCAATCGCCATTCGCATTGTCTCCTTTGAGTGTCTTCATTCGTTTTTGGCACACCGGGCCTCGCTGTTTGGCTGTTATTCGGAATGTTATACCCGCTGGCTTTGTTTATCGACGAGAAACGAGTCTACGCGATTCGGTTCTATACCTCTAAATAAGTTGACACTGATAAAGTCCGAGGAGATAGTAGCTCACAATGCGATCCCTGCTTTATTGAAAATGCATAAAATTATACCTATGCACTCATTCATAATCAAGAGACGCTCTCGTATACACTCGCCAGACGACTCTGCCAGCATCGGTCCGTACAATCAAAGTCATGTTTATAACATCCGACGAGATGAAATTCAAATCGAGCCAATCCAACGAAAACATCGGGAGATCTCTCGGCGGAATTCATGACAACGCGAGTATACAGGCGACACTTTTATGTACATCACATATTCGTTCAACTTATTCACAGCGCGACATATGTCTCGCTATCCATAAACAAAACGCAACGGAACAAAGGACAGATACGCACTAGCTCATAGAATGGAAATTTTCTAATAATTCAGAAACTCATCAACTATGGAATTCAAAATGTCCTTCACGCACAGTTTCCAAATCGGTCAACGATTGCGTCGCTCATCGCCGTTCGATGCACTCGCTCATTATTGTACGCGTATGGCTCTCTTACGCGTACGCGTAAACACATGTATTTTTTTCTCTTTGCGTTTCTTAATTCCCCTTGCACCGAACGCAGCGCAATAAGTCATATAGTGCGCGGGAAATTTGCATGCAGATATCCTCTATATAATATAATATAAGTTCGTTACACACATCTAAACGACCTACTAACATCGAAATGTCAACTTGCGACAGCTGTATGGCTGTGTGCATGCAAAGCGACAATCGAGAGAGAATATGAGAAAAAAATCTTGGAATTGCACTTGCTCCACTTATATTGCTCCATATGTATATGCGTGTTGCTGTTTGATTTAAGCGATTCGCGCGATGTTATGCGAGGGACTTTGCAAATTCTAGAGGCTTATGAAGGAATCGTTAATAAGTAACCATATAGGATAATGCGCTCGAGATTGTTGTCGAGGATGGCTAATTCGAGTACTTGTCGGAATAATGACAGAACGCGCTGCTCTCATGGTCGAATCCTTGGCGGGCGTATAGCTCATAATGCACCTGACTCCTTTTGTAAAGTCGGCATCGAAAGTATAAGGTGCATCGAGATCAATTTGCTTTTACTGTCATTAAAGGCTGATGTTGTTGTCGTAGGTCTACGTCCAACTTACGTTTGTACACAGGTTATTATTCATCTTAGCGCGTAACCACTTAAAACGACGATTCGAAAAAAAAGAGATTTAATCGATTTTTTCAGTACAAGTACGGAACAAGGCCAGACAATTCGTTCGCTTTGATATTGTAATGCAGAGCCGGATTAGTTTCTCGATCGGTCGGGCCAATAATTGACACATTAACGTCAAATTATTCCGAGAGGTCTTTTACCTATTACGGATTGCAGTTGCGCCCGAGTAGGCGAAGAAAAAGCGAGGAAAAAAAAGAAGCGTATCACGAGAGGCTGTACAATCACCGCGAGCGTCTTTGCGGTTGGCTGTACCGCTAACGGAGATGGCAAAGAGCCACGATCAATTTTTCAGGTTTTTTTTCGGAGCTGGGGAACTTTAATTCTTTTTTATCCCACTTGGTATTTCTCTTGTTTTTAATTTGTTTGTGCGCGTTGTCCTTTTAATGCTTGCAGGTGTTGTTGAGTGACGCTATAATAGAGGCTAAATTGTTTTTCTCGAAGGATACTATTATATGGACAATAATTTCATGGTTGCGGTTGTTGAAGTGCGTTTTGAGAATTATGAATATTTTTATTTCGTGTAGATCGGTAAAGTTTGTTTTGCTTTCAATGAGAATTTAACGGATTATAAACTACTTGTAAGCAGGATCTGGCTTATTAAATGGCAGATCGAGCAATAAAAAGTCATGAAAAATATAAATTTTCATTTAAGAAATTTGCATTTTTTATCCACTAACGATAATAGCATTTTTTTTTTAATTAAACAAACAAGATTTTTCATTTTCATACTGCGTTATCTAAACCCATTATAATAAACTTGCACGTGTATAACAATGTAATATGTAATCGAATATTCATAGAAGGCATTACTTTTACCTGCGATTTCAGATAAAGCGCAGAAGAAGGAATCGACTTTACCTGTCCAGGAACTCGCGACATCTGACGTCAACGTGTTTCATTGCAATGAAAGCTTGTAGAAAACTTCACGTGTTCGGCGGATAAAGTCGGCGTTAGTCGTACCAACTTCATACAACATTATTTAACATCAAAAACTATCTATTCTATCAACTTTTTTGAGATTTTAATAAATTTAACCTTATGCCTTTTTAAAACTAACTTTAATAAGAAACGTTACTATATAATTAGCGAAAAATATGTTTTCAGAATCTCCTATATCGCGAGTGCACACCCAGTGCGGTAATCAGCGTACGTACGTACGTACACATGCCACTATGAATCATTTCAAGGCACGCGGCTCTCGTTGATTACTGGCTTATTTGCTATGTACTCTGCAGACATCATCGCATAAGCAGCGCAAGTAGTCGAGCGTGCAACGGCGCAAGAAAATCCTACTTTTTGATAAAAACAAAACGAGACGCAATTTCGACGAATTGATTCTCCAATCTCAGATCTAAATTTATTATAAATAATAACTCTATTCACCTAACGATCTGTTGTATAAAATAATAAGCAACAAAATAACTACTCCCAGTTTTTAATACGGACGTACTAAATTCAACTCTGCGTCCTCTATTAATCGATTACAAGCGTAATCCTGATCAGCCTCGACATCCTATTATCATCGCGAAACTTGCTCAATCGACATCCCGCTCGCAAATCCCCCTCCCCATCCGTCATTAGCGATTATATGAATCCAAGCCCAAACCGTACACACCATTAGCATCGCAACTATAACGTCAAAGAAATTCAGTGAAAGTCCGTGACTCAAATCTCGCCTCGTGGCAATCACCAAAACCGACTCTTTTTCCTATCGGAAGTTTCACCGGTTCGCGCGCGAGGCGCCTCCTCCTTTTTTTTCAATATTATATTTATACACAACGACATAAACACAACGAATCATGCAACAGGGGGTTACACCGTCAAGCGGTTGCGCAAGCTATATTCCGCGATGGAAAACATCACGCGAAAAAGACCAGCCCGGAATTCGCTCGGCTCTGCACTTCTCAAGCGCACATCACATCTCTGTTGCATAAGAAGTTATACCTTACCGCCGAAACTCGTTGAGAGCCGCCGCTGTTATAGAAACGGGAGAAGTTGCCGCGCTTATTTCGATCTCTCTCTCAGCTCTCTCTCTCTCTCTCTCGTGTATTACACTAGTCGTTCAGCGGGCCGCGATAAGCATTCGTTTTGGGACTTAGTAGCCCGGAGGAAGCAGGCTTTTCGTTAGAAAGTCAACGCTGCTCGGAGGAAGCCTTGGGCGCGTCTGTGAGTCGTGGACATGGATTTTTACAACCGGCTGAGCATCGTTTCGGATAGCACGTGATCATTGTGTGCGTGTCATAAATTTTGAACGTTGTTCTTTTTTTACTGTGATATCGAATTCTGTGTTGCTTTTACCGATAAAACGAGAGAAATGCCTCCGAAATCGATCAGCGAGATGACAGCGGACAGCTGTGTCTTCCTCACGGGTGTGACCGGCTTTGTTGGTGGCTGCCTTCTCGAGAGGATCTGCAAGCTCGAGCCTGGACCGGCACGTGTCTACGTACTCGTGCGCCGGAAACTCGGGGTCGAGCCTCAGAGCCGATTGGAAAAGATGTTCTCGTCGCCGGTAAGTTTTTGTTTTGTGTGATAATTGTTCGAAGAAAATATTTCGCGGCGACGTGTGAGATTTTACGTATAATACAAAAGTTCAAAGCCATTATTCACGCTATATCTGCTGAGCATCGGCAACAAACACCGAGATCCCTCTCGACGCCGTAAACCTACTCGCATGTGCCGTAAAATTTACGATCTTCGCATCCGGAATGCTTGCCGTGCGAGGAGAGTATCTCAGATTGTACACGAAATAAATTACATTGTTACTGGAAGAATGAGGATTATCTGTAAAATTTACCTGTCGCGTTTTATAATATATGACTACTTATAGTGTTTTCATTGCAAACATTAATTTTTCATATTCAAACAATTGCACTTTTGCTAATTTGCGAGTCTTTTGAGTAACCTAAAAAATCATTTCTCATTGCTGAATATTTCATAACATGCTTCTGCGGTACCTACTTACATCCTTATATTTGAAATTTTAATGTGCCTATGCTGATGTAATCGTTCAGGCTTTTGACCTTCACACAGAATAAGTTGCCGTCGTGTACTAGTCGATATAAATACATAACTTAGACGAATTTCTATGAGATTTAAAATAAAACCATTATTTTAAAAATAGTAAAATGCTTTTTTTTTCAAAATACTTATTCTTTTGAATACTTTAACTAACCTTCAGTTCTCATGTTTGAATTCCTAACCCATAAAAGTGAAAATTGATAAATCAAACTTAATTTTAATTTATATATATATTATACGCATACACACACGCGTTGTACACGTGTTGACCGCTAGAACGATATTAATTACCAAAACAAAGCGGTTTGGACTGATCCTTATTCATCACCACCTAAACTCTTCGTATCTCTGGAAGGTGACAATAGGTGGCGTACAGGCACTTTTCCATTTCCCTCATAACAATAGGCGCGATGAGTCTAGAAATAGCGGTGTATCATACCAATGCTAAAATAGCTTTGTTTGGCTTACTATGTATACTTGAGCCGCTCATGCTATAACTAAACTGCGCGCGAAGCGCGTCTTTGAACGGTATAGTATTTCAGTTTAATCACTTTTATCTCAACTTTTTCTGCATAAAATTAAAGAGATCTTAATACCAAAAATAAGCTTAAAATAAAAGACCCAACAACAACATTTTTCTCCCAAAGCTATTCTCAGGCATCCCAGCATCGAAGCTTCAACGCGTCCAGGCAATAGAGGGCGACGTGAGCAGTAATGAGCCTGATCTTGGCCTGAGTCCCAAAGACGTCCAAATCCT
The DNA here is from genome assembly GCA_012977825.3 of Pteromalus puparum. NCBI lineage: Eukaryota > Metazoa > Arthropoda > Insecta > Hymenoptera > Pteromalidae > Pteromalus > Pteromalus puparum. The sequence goes on along the minus strand of CM053170.1, from coordinate 15,093,899 downwards.
GGTGGATAACTGCACGCACGTCTATCACTCGGCAGCTTTCATCTCGTTCGCGGCGCAACTCGAACAAGCCATCAGGATCAATTTGCGCGGAACTCGAGCCGTATTGCATCTGGCTCGCAGATTGAAGAAGATTAGGGCGATGGTGCACGTGTCGACGGCTTACGTCAATTGCACCATCGGCACTGAAAATTCCGAGTTTGAGGAGAGAGTCTACCCCATGGAGTACGACGTTGATCCCGTTGACGTTTTAAATGCGGTGCGTGACGATGAGTTTGCTAGTTTTTATTAATTTGTGTTTACGATTTTTAAAGATTGAATTGAGGATGAATAATTTACGTTATTGCAATAGATGATTATTGATTTTATCTTATTGTAGAAAGAACGATCTCATAATTCTTAAAAATTAAATTCCTACTTGTATTATAAAATTTTCAATACTCACAACTCAAATTAGCAAACAATAACTATGAGCAATTTTAATTTTACGATTGCTCACGTAACAGCATCAAATATCAGAACGTATCAAAAACTTATCCGAATAATTTCCGCGTAATTGCAGGTGACAACCATGTCTCCGCAAGAAGTCGAAAGAGAATACGGCGAACTGATCAGGAGGTATCCAAACACCTACGCTTTCTCGAAACACTTGACTGAGAATTTGTTAGCTCGGGAGAGAGGTCACGTGCCTTTATCAATCGTACGGCCAAGTGTCATTTTAAACAGCTGGCGAGAACCTTTCGTCGGATGGGTCGACAACATTAACAGCGGAGCTTGCGGATATATCGCCGGTGTTGCCAAGGGAATTTTCTGCACGTAAGTTTACGTGCATGACGAGATATCTTTTGACATTGACCTGTAGTCGATAAGTCCAGTAAATTATAGTATGATTTATCTTTTGGGTGAGACATCGGGTGTATTTTTAGCGCGGGTGCGTATAAAAGCAATACTTTATAATGCAATATAGATATACAATAAATATCATTACGTAAATCAGATACAATAATACTCTACGTAATTTAAAGTTTTATTGATGAATAACAATCAATTAAAAATTCTTTTCCGAGAGAGCTTTTGTACCGATAATCCTGCGGATTTTCTCATTTATTAGCTTATACTTATATACAGTTTCCATAAAAGTCGGGGGATATTTAACACGTCTGTAGAAGCGGATCCGCCGCTTCTTAGCTATTATTGTGAAAGACAATCCTCTCAGAAAAAGAGAAAAACGAATAAAGAAGATTCTCTCCAGAGATGCTGCGTAAAGCGTTAAGAGCCTTAAGACGGTCTTTCTCCTCTCCTACAACTTTAACGAACATCCTTGGGACACTGCTTAAACCAACAATCCTCGAGTTTCCGTGATTTGAGCCCCGAGAGTATTAAGGCGTTTCATGGCTCAGAAAACTTTCGAAACATCGTGTTAGCGATCGATTGTAATGTACGTAACCTTTATCTATTTTATTGAGCCACTACGCAAGACTTTAGTGATCGAAGGGATATTTTCGTATAGCCTCTACTGACAATGAGGAATATGATTATTTTTATGCGTGCGACGTCATCTTATTTTAGAGTCTTTTCTCTCTTGTACGTTTCTTTGATTTCTAAAAAATATATTATAATATAGTATAAGAATATTATATTCGTTAAAATATTTTCTATTTTTGCATTCACTGAATTTAAGATACCTAGTATTTTTTGCACGCACCATTTGAGTATTCAAAACTTGCATCAAGGCTTTCATCGAGGTCTATCAAAACTTCTCTTTTACGCGAAAAGTATAATGGCCTCGGGTAACGTTTGTGACATATTTCAATCTTGATTCAAAAGCGTAGATTCAGCCATGTAGGTATATCTCGGCATCTTAATAAAGCGCGCATAGCATTTCATCAAAAATAAAGATAAATAGTATATTGTGCAACTAGGGGGGAAAATTGTGGGCGCCCTCGACTCCCACTCGTGCTCAAAACATCACCCTCGCTAGAAAAAGCCACTCTCCCCTTGTTGCACACCGTACTTTTTATCATAAGGGCATGAATATAGGCCATTTTGCATGCATGTAAAAGGAATAGGAAATTCGAGGACTTTTCAACGCATAGTAAATTTGTGTGTGTGTGTGTGTGTGTGTGTGTGTGTGTGTGTGTGTGTGTGTGTGTGTGTGTGTGTGTGTGAGTATATCACAGCGGGAGGAAAACTCGATTTTCTATTCATTTTACATGCATGGAAAATGGCCTTTTTTATGCACGTGTGATAAAAACAACTTTTTATGTCCTAAAACATTAGAATATTCAAGAGGAGGATTGTAGTGTATAAGCTTTGACTGTACTTCCATGACAATATTTTTTACTATTAGAAATCTACAAACGAGATACACGTATATACTTTAACACTTGCATTTGAATACTAGAAAGACTCAAACATATTTTATGTCCCCATCATTTTGTTTTATACCTCATTATACTGTTTGTATCACTAATGTATAAGTGTCATAAACGACTAAAATAAACATAATCACGCTATTGGCATAGGTATACACAGCACAGTAAACATCAGAAGCACAAAATCATCAATCTAATAATAATCCATCCCCTGCGACAATTATTACAGCTTCCAGGCACGCGCAGACATGGTGATGGACGTAATACCAGTGGACATGGTGGTCTCCACGATCTTAGCTGCGGCTTGGAAGGCCGAGCTCGAACCCGAGCGTCTGCACGTGCTTCACTGCACCTCTGGAACAGCCAACCCCCTTACCTGGGGTCGATACGTTGATGGCATCATTAAAGCCGCAAGGGAACATCCTTGTCACTCCGTAGCATGGTATCCACGTACGACTCTACGAGAGAGTCGCATTAGGACCGAGCTTGTCATGTTCATCTTTCAGATGATACCCGCGATATTCATCCACTTGTTCGCCAAACTCGCTAAGCCTGAGCATTCGTGAGTTTTTTTCTTTTATATTCTATTGATGAATGCTTTGCTTTGATTAATTATTGTGGATTTGTTTTACTCTACTTATTAGATATAGCTTTAAACTAATTTTCTAAATAAGTGTAATTGCAGTTGATAACATTTAAAAATCACAAAATGCAACATGCAACTATCAGTAAAATCTCTCTTTAAAAAAGTGATGACCGGATGTTTCGAAACCGTTATAATAAAACGTTTTGATTGGTTGAGAAACAAATATCCGGTTTGGATATTAGTTACGATTTTGAACTTCTAACCTTAGAAAATCGAGCGCGCGTTGAATTTAGCTAGTCGAAATAAAAATCAAACTCCTAATTCATCCCCAAAACATAATAATATCGTAGAACAGAGCAGAAGCAATCAAAACTTTATGCACAAGCTACTAGTTCAAAACTAATCATGCGACACCGATCGGCCCGCAGGCTGATCGACATCCAGCGACGTTACGCCAAGGGCGGCAAGTACACGTCGTACTTCTCGATGCGCGAGTGGCAGTTCTCGAGGAAGACGAGCGACGAGCTCGCGGCTATGCTACCGGAAGAGGAACTCGATATACATCCTATGGATCCGAGGCTCCTTGACTGGGGCAAGTACCTCGAGGGATGCGTCATCGGCACCAGGACCTACTTCCACAAGGAACCTGCCAAGACCACCGACAGGGCGAGGAGACAAATGGCCAGGTGAGTTGGTTAAAATAACTTTTTTCTGTTTGGAACTTATTAGATGCTGCGTTACAAGCATGCGAAATCTTCCGGTTATTTGAATGAAATGATCGAATTTGCATTTACTGGTGGGGACCGATTTTGTGGAAAGTTTTCTATAGGCTTAATCACAGGTTCGTTGAACTTCAAAAATTCGACTTGGATCGACGGGATGAAAAAATTAATGCGATTCAGCATCCAGTGACGTGAATCTGGTTTTCCGGTTCGACCGAACGTTTTACGAATGAGGTGTGACTATTGCTTGACAGGGTCTTGACAATGATTCAGTTATTTTAAAAGTCAGTTTATAACTTATACATATTGTCGAGCAAAGTGGGTATCTTTCACGATTATGCCAAAAAACTGCGGATATCTTGTTTCGAATGAGGAAATATTATACGATTGCCGGTAAATAATATTATTATAAATCGTAAACGAGGAAATCGCGCATTGTGATATGCAAATCTCGATGAGGTATCAAACTTCAGTCGTATATACAAGGAATTAATTTTTGTACGAAAATTAATATTGACTATTGAGTATCAATTATATGCCTTGTTTGCGAGCACTTAAAATCGAATGCACCATTAAATTATTCATAAATAGGTATGAAAGGGCAGACAACACAAATGTTCTAGTATAAACGATTTATGGTAAAATCCTTTGCAATTCTAAAATATGATATAAAAGAATAAAATATTGCTTTGTGCAAATTTCACTGAATGAATGATATAATAGTTTCATATGTGATACTTGCAAAAGACTAATGTAACAATGCAAATCGACTTTATAAAAGTTTTATGTTTACTTTTATGCAAGTATGTTTATGCTAAAATAACACATTTTTTGGTGTAAATAAACTTGCGATGTGCTACAACAACAAGTTTTATAATTTGAAATCACAAGTACATGGCGCGTATACTTGTTTCACAATTTCTAATACACTCATACCCATTAATTAGCACTTGTTCATAATTCACAGCAGATTCGTAGTCTATAGGTATGTATAGACCAATTTGGCAAAGCGTTGACTAGTGATAATTGCGAGACATTAATTTTATACAACGAAAAATTGCGACAATAATATAATAACCAGAAACCATATTCACTAAATTGTAATATTGGCCGAATCTACTTTATTACGCGAGATAATTTTTATGTTTCTTATCGCCTTTCAAGTAAAAAATTCTGCATCAATTAAATGTCAACTTTCTCTTATTTTATTACCTTCGTCTTTCCGGTCAATCTCTGCGAAATGAACTAGTCTATCATTATTATTCGCTTATGTTTATCAGAGACTTTTTCTACTCATACAGTCTTTTATAACTTTTTACTTTACGTATATGTTGTATGTACCCATCAATTATGGCTGTTTTTTTTACCTTTTTTCATCGCCATATATATAGCACATGAAACCAACAAAATGTTAATCTAATTTTCAAAAAGCAAAAGTAGAAGAAAAGAGCTTTAATTTGAGGGCCGGATAGTTGTAGATTTAAAAAATCGGAGTAAATCGCGGATTTTCGTAAAAAATCGTGATTTTCATGATTTTTCGCTATATTCAAGCCTAGACAACTTTTTTTCTAGGCCACCATTTTTAACCCACTTTGGCTGGTTTTCGTGAATTTTCCCCATGTTAAATTCCCATAAGAGAATTTAAAGTGTCCGGCAAAAAAGTATGGCAAGCGATCGGGCTTGCACGTGGGCTTTTTTACACTCCGGACGACCTATAGAACCGGAAAAAATCGGTCTGGTAGGTGTGCCCTCAATTTTAAATTTCTGACTTCCACCGCCGAGTTGTTTCCAGTCGGCCGCGGATAGTATTAACTCAGAAATATTTCTATATTAATCTTTCGCAAAATCAAAATAAATAACGTTCTTGAACCAAACCATTTTACGCGCTGCCCTCCGACCTATGATGTGCAAAATCAAATCTATTATACTTCTGAATTCACTCCTAATATAAGTACATCAATGTTTCACTCAAAAAATAGCAATCACCATGTAAAATGAAACTTTACTCGTCCAATTTAAAACATACACATTACCCTCACAAAAAATCATCGACACTTCGCAAATGACGCTTTCTACTCGCGGTTATTTTCGTCGCAGCGAGCAAATACACGGCGTCGCTTATAAACTAGTCACGCTTCTCCGCGGCAGCAATATTATTTCCCTCCGCGGCGCATATAGCGATTGTTGACCGTCTCACTTGAAAATTCACTTTTGCAGGCTGCGCGTAATTGCCGCGCTCTCGCCTGTCTTGAGTTTCACCGGGCTCTGCGGCTGTTTTGCGCTTCTCATGGGTATCCACTGGACCATAGCTGTGCCTCTAGCTGCCTTCGTTGTGATGCTACTCGTCTGGCTGTAGATGATGAGCCGATGCGGAGAAAATTATGCGTGTAGGTATTTTTTACTGTTTTTAACACATGAATTTTTATTTTTGGAAGGTAACATTTTTTTTAACCGGTACGTAAAGCGGTGATTTGTTTTTCTTTCAAACACTTATATACGTTTGCTATACGTATTGATGGCGTGTAAATCGGTGAAAATATGAAAAGTCCACTCGACGTAAGGCCGTTGATCTAGAACTTTCTTGGAACTTGTATACGGTTACGAGACTAAATAAAAAAAGACTCGAAGCGAAAATAATTAAGCGTTATCTGAATGGAAAAGAGGAGAAATAGTTTGGAGACCGGCTTTAACGGGAAGCTAACTAACTATAACTGACCTTGCTGCTGTACAAGTTCGTTCGAAGAACAACCGTGTCGTGGTGTGTACACAACAGTAAATGATTACAGAATAACGTACTATGTTTTGTTAAATTGTGCATTTGTTTTCGTTACAGGTTCATTCAACAATTTTATTATTGATGAAGTTAACACCACAATAAAACATAGATATCTTCAGCATGGTCATATATCAAATGCTCAGGTATATTATTGCAAAGCGATTAAGGATAAGAAATACAAATTCATGCAAATCATCCCACATTTTCTGAACCTGAATAGTATTGACGAATAAAATTTTACAATAACATGATATATTTAATCAAGAGCAGAATTGTAGTATTAATTTATTTATACATTATAATATTTGTCATGTAATGTCTCTACGAAACTCTTTCAAAAGCAAAGTAACATTTAGAACATTTTGGATTAGAGAACAATTGCGAAACTTCACGTGAACAAGTCACTTCTCTCGCAGGACGCAGACGCAATTATAACTTGCAGTTTTCACACTTCCATCATAATTCTCCGCAACTACAGCTAATATCTTCATACCGTTTTTTTTTTTAATCTTTGACAACACATTCTGCTGCGTTTTTAGATTTTGTAAAATTGTTAGCGATTTTTAACGATTATAACTGTAAAACTTTTAAAAACTGTTAAATAGATCAAATTTGTTATTTATGTTTTATCGTGCAATGTGTTAAATTGTTTACGCTTTTTTTCTTTTCTTAAATCCATCGTTTAAGTATCAACGGATTGTTTGATTAAGAGCCTATAAGATTTTCACAAAGATAACGTGATTATAACGTGGTAATATTTAGCTCTCAACGTCTATTGTTTTAGATATCTAACAGAAGATGCGACGTAGCGAAAATTTAACGCATTAATTTGAAATCATCGCAAGATTAGCCTCTCTTATACATTATACTTAGAGGATTAATACTCGATGAATTTCTTTTTATCCACCAATGAGCAGTCGTACATATATAATTTTTCGGTTTTTAAAAGAGATCTTTGGATTCAAAACTCATATAGTATATTGTACAATGTCAAATAATTCAATAAAAAGTGCGATCCCAAGGTAGAATGCACGCTATAATTATTTTTCGTTCTTATTATTTTTAGTTCCTTTTTTATTCCATTTTCCTTCTCCGCGCCGCTATTATTGTTTTTTTCTATTCAAGTAATCGATTTATCATTGTTTATCATTGTTTATTAATGATGACGTAAACGTATGTTCTACAAAAAATAAACACAATCAAGTCATGAAATATACTATCAGGATTGCTTGAAATTTTTTTTTTAACGTTGTAATGAATAAGTCAATTAATTAAAAGTTTCTATCGTGCATTATTATATTTATATTTCAGAATTTCTGGGAATCCTCGATCGCTTATCCGTCTATAAATTCTAATTATAAAGCGTGAGCGTCAATGCAAGTGATGGTAAGTATTTCCTATAAAAAACTTTCCCAACGTCGATCTGTGTGCTAACGAAGAAAAAAGAAACACATTGTTCAACCGAGACTCGTATATTAGCGTGAACATTATCTCAAAGTCTCGAAAATTTCTTTCTTCCTTCTCCTCCCTCTCACCTCCTCTGCTTTTTTCATCATCAATTAGCCATCCAGCGCATAACTCGTTTAGCCGACGTGCCATAGTAGCTCTCCTCTATGTTGCCACATCGCTGTATTATATGTATATATACAGCATACCATACTCACCTTGCAAAGCCGTACAATACACAAATTTCTAGTCTCCTCCTCAGCATCTCTCTCCATCCGCATTCTAACCTAAAAATCCTCGGCGGTCTTTCGAAAACCACCGTTTTTTCCATCTCCTCTCTTTCTATCTCGAACGAACGGTACTCCCGCTCCGCGGCAGTAAAAGATGAATACGCTCACAGCAGACGTGAGACGGCTAGTATAGCTACCGAAGTGTAGATATATAGTATACCATCACAGCTCAGCCGACTCGACTACCTAGTCGACTCCTTTTCCATCTCTCCCGACGCGCAGCTGCCGCACTGCTGACGTACTTACATACGTTTTCGCTCGTATTACGCGAATATTTCCGCGAGGGCGAGCGCGTGCGCGGCGATTCATTCGCGGCTCAGTTGGCTCCTGGCAACCGGCGACGCACGTGTGCGACTCTTTTTTTGTCTGTGCCTCGTCTCCTCACTTACATTGTGCTCTGTTTGTTGGACGCAGACAGCCAGTGTTTTTGTTTAGTTTCCTATTTGAGTTTCGTTCCGGAGTACTTAAGTATATCATCAGGTACTTACACGAGTACAGCTGAGCAGCGATGGCATCGCAGGTGGCAGAGTTCTACCGCGACAAGAGCGTCTTCGTGACGGGCGGCACCGGCTTTCTGGGCATCTCACTCGTGGAGAAGCTTCTGCGCTGCTGTCCGGACGTCAAGAGCATTTACCTGCTCATCAGGCCCAAGAAGGGCAAGAGCGCACAGGACAGGCTTCAGGACGTCACCAAGAACTCCGTGAGTTGAATATGTCATGCGCACTTTCGCGCCATTTGTGCCTTTACTCGCAAATTTTTTTTGCTAAGTACTAGACAGGCTGGTTTTTCAGTCGATGCGTAGAGTATACTAATATAGAGACGGTGTGCTGGTCTCGCAGATGAATTATCGCGGTTTTTATCGACGTTTACTTATCTTAATTGCAGTTGCTATACAAGGCGTCTATCGCAACGCTCGCGTTTGTTTACTTTTTTTTCCGCGAGTGCAGCGAGAAGTTAATTTTTTTCGCATGATTTAATATTCGAAGATTTTTAACTTTTAAATAATGAGTCACGTTGCTCCGTTTCAGTAATTTCTCTGCACGCTAATCAATATGTGTAGCCAGTGTAAACAAATCAATAGAGAGCTATTTTAAACTTTGCTCTCAGTATTATAGTAATTATGGAATTTCCGTTTTTGAGTCAATGCTGAATTTTTATAAATATCATAATTGTTTTATTTCAATAATTATCTTGTTATGGAAAAGTTAAATCTTACAGATAAAAATATGTTAACAATAAAAATGAGATCAATTTGTGGAATTGGTTCATTATTAATCTTATGTAGGGTTTTAAAAATTATTTAAAATGAGAAAAACAGCTATTTTTGTTTCAAAAACAATTTCATAACTTTACTCTTTAAGCCAGGCTACTTTCTCCATAGCTACTTAACACTTTCAATTTCTATGCCGAGCTATTTTCAAGCAAGTTACTCACTGGTCACTGCTTTTAGTATTCAAATATAGTTTCTCTTATTTTGATTTGAATGTTTTAAAATTAACAATCATCTTAACTAAAAATTATCTCACTCATTCTGGTTCATATATAATAACTTTGTAATTGAAAATAGAAAACTTACTATTTCAAAATTGTTTACAGGTTTTTGAAAGAATAAAACAAGAAGGAAAGACTGATCTTTTTAAAAAAATAATAGCTGTCGGAGGAGATGTTGGAGAAGAACATCTAGGATTATCCTCTGTAGATAGATTGACTTTGGTGGAGCATGTTCAAATTGTATTTCATTCAGCAGCCACACTGGACTTCGAGGCAGATTTAAAATCCACAGTCAATATTAACCTTCTTGGTACTCGAAGAGTTGTTGAATTCTGTCAAGAAATAAGAAATCTCAAGGTAAGCAAGTTCTAGCTCTTTATTATTCGTTTCTTTATAATATTTCATAATTGCATAAAGTAAATTAGAGAAATGTTCAAATATGAATAAAATGACCATAACATTATTTTCAAATATGTTAAAGCTATAAATAATTAAGTGAAATTCCATAATTTTAAGTATGTATTATATTCTAGGCTCTTGTGCATGTATCCAGTGCATACGTAAACTCAACACTAAGTGAGGCTCATGAACGTGTTTATCCAGCTCCTATGGATGTAAAAGAACTTTTAAAAAAAGTAGAAGAATTGAGTGACGAAGAGTTGAATGCACAAACACCAAGTATTATTAAGGATCATCCTAATCCGTACACATTTACAAAACAATTAGCTGAGCATGAAATAGCAAACTCAAAGTTACCTGCAGTAATTGTCAGACCGTCAATGAGTAAGTACTTCTATAGAAGTTAATTTAGAGAAAATTCTATTTTTTTATTTTATAAATGAGAGAAATGGTTTGCATAACATTATGTGATATTTTTTATTATTGAAGATTAAAATTTTTTTAATATTTTTTCAGTTGTTGGAGCTTGGAAAGAACCTATCCCTGGTTGGACAATTTCTAAAAATGGACCACAAGGATTTTTAATGGGAGCAAGCAAAGGTGTTGTGAGACGTTTACCTGTAGCTAAGAATCTTATTTACGACTATATTCCAGTTGATGTAGTTGTCAATAGTCTTCTAGTAGCTGCATACTCAATTGAGAGAGACAGGTGAATTTTATTTTGAATAATTATTATCTTCAGTACTAATATAAACTCTCATTGAATTTAAAAATGAAAATAGATTTTACTCCTGCATAAAATAATTATATTGTTTCAGCCCGAAAACAGTAAAAGTGTACCACCTAACATCAAGTACATGCATGCCATTCAAGTGGGAAAACGTTACAGATAAGATAAATGTTTACTTGCACAGTTATCCATTGGCTAGTGCTGTTTGGTATCCTCATTTGAAACTTCTACCCTCTCTACTGTGGTTTAGGATTTCTGCATTTTTTGTACACATGGTTCCGGCTTATATTTTAGATACAGTTACTAAAGTGGCTGGAGGAAGACCTATGTAAATTATTATGAATTTCTCAAACATTTAAACCATTCTCAATCAATTGATGCTAACGTCGTTTCATGTTATTTGTAGATTGGTTCGTCTTCATACAAACGTAAATAAATCTTTGGGAAGGCTCGAGAAGTTTATTTTCACAGAATGGAAGTTTTACAACAAGCAAACTCAGGAGTTGCATGATTCACTTTCTGAAGTAGATAAAGAAAAGTTTACCTTGGACATTAGACCGATTAATTGGGAAACGTATTTTGTAGATTTAACGAAGGGCGTACGAGTTTATTTAAATAACGAGCCATTAAAAAATTTGAATAAGGCTAAGAGGAAAGACAAAGTGTAAGATTTACGATTACTTTACGTTCAATTTTTTTTCTTCTAAACTATGAATTAATTAAATCGTCATTTATTTTTTAGATTACTGGTGCTTCACCTTCTGTTACAAGCGTTCGTGTTGACTTTTATTTGGTGGATTTTTAAAACAATCCTTGGAATGACTTGGACACAAACTGGCATGATAGTTCCAATAGCGTACTCCATTTTGAATCTCCTGTAAATTTGAATTTTTAATTTTTATACTGCATTTAGAAGCGTAACGTTAGAATTAAGATTAATTAGTGAACAACTAAAATTATAAAAATCTATAAGAGAGAATTGATTTTTATAAAACATAGAAAGTCTTTGCAACACTATCCTTATAAATCGTTTATTTGAAAATGAATGTAATTTCATATTAAGTTTCATTTATCATTTATGATTGTTCAAATATTCGTTATTATTATTGTTGATGCGCATGATGTTCAAACAAGTATCATAGTTTGTTATAGAATCTTTAAAAAAAAAACTTCTGATAGAGGTTTATGAATCTTTAATTTATTTCTAACGAATGAACAAAGCAATAGATATTTCGTGTTATATTCTATTGATTGGTGTAAGTTGACTTGTGCATAAGTTTTATTGTTTGATTAATTTTTTAGAGTATAATGCTCATTAAACATGATTTTTTGTATACAGTTATCATATTTTGTACTTTATATTGATAGCTCTTGTATTGATTAAAATGAAATAAAAAGGAAATTAATAATTTTAACAACGTATGTACCTAATCGGGGAATTTTAGATTTCGATTTTTAATAGGTTTTTTTTTTTGCGTAAAAGTGACAGTTTTCAAAATATTAACTAATTATCAGATTCGCGATTAAAAATTAAATAATAGGTATGTCCCAAAAATAAACGTGAACAGTATCGCCGCTCCCTACGTAGAGTAGCACTGTTAATATTTTCCAGCAAAAAGTAGCACTGTTGAGATTTCCCGCGAAGACTAGCACTACTCAGATTCAATTCATTTTCTTCGAGAAGATTCATTATTTTTTAAAGAAAAACAAAAATTATTAAGACAAAGCTAATAAAATTGAAATGTTCTTCTAATTGCCGAACAATTTTTAAAAGTTTCAAAAGTTTAAACAATTTTATCGTAAGTTTAATTTTTAATTAATTTTCAGTTTTAATGGGACCTCACCACCTTAAATTGTCTTAAATATTAACATTAAAATGTTTAAAAAATGTATTAAACAAACATATTAACTAAAAAAATCTATAGAGAACAAGAAACAATATTTATATGTACCATATACCAGGTGCAACAAGGTTATTACACTTACGATAAAATTGTATTCAATAAACAATTTTATCGAAACTTTAAAACTGAAAATTAATTAAAATTAATTACACTTACGATAAAATTGTTTAAAATTTTGAAACTTTAAAAAATTGTTCGGCAATTAGAAGAATATTTCAATTTTATTAGCTTTGTCTTAATAATTTTTGTTTTTCTCAAAAAAATAATGAATCTTTTCAAAGAAAATGAATCTGAGTAGTCTTCGCGGGCAATCTCAGGAGTGATACTCTTCGTAGGGAGCGACGATATATTAGATAAGTCCAGTGCAGTTCCCGACATAACAACATAACTTTGCGAGTTTCGATGTAGCAACAAATGTATAATTGTATAACCATATACTATACTGGTTATATCACCGTGTAAACATGTGCATTGACTCTGTTGATTGATTACTTAGTAGTATTGTTGAATTAAGTAGTGTCGCATCTCATCTTTGTTCCGATCTGGTTTTTGTTCAGAAGTGAAAGTTCAACTAAAATAAAATTCTTACCAAAAGAACGGCTGAGGTTCAGACTCGAGCTATTCGGACTAAGTATCAAACTTCACAGAACAAGCACTTATTTTGCCTCTACTGCAGTTATATATTAATATTCTGCTTTAAAAAGCCAAATCTGATAAAAGCTCTCGATTGCAGTACGAGCATTAATTCAGCAAAGTTTGAGAGAAGTGTATAGCTGATGGTCTGAAAAAATAATGCTGATGCTTCTACGAGTCCATATGATTGATACTGCTTAATTATCGCGACTCATCAGGTTCTCTTGCAGATCAGTGCGAACATTATTAAGCAAAAATGTGAAAAATGGACTTAGGCGATCTGATCCGCGAACCCGCATGGAATTATATTATGAGAAATAAATAGCTCGGGCAGTATAAGGCATTCGACTGGTATATGCTGGTGACCTGCGGGTTTGATCCCACCCTATATTATGCCATAGCATAAGCGGCAAGATGGCTCACTGCTGTGATATCATGCAGAGTGTGCGCATTTTAGTGAGACTCAAGTGATCAGAGATCCAGACCTAGAGAGTTTAATCGAAGGAAAGAAGGCCAGTTCAAAATACAGTAATTTTAATATGTATTTACACTGATTTAACAGAAGGTTTATTTGGAGTTGGATCAAGCTTTTACGGTATAAAATTACATTATTATTTACTATCAATTTGATGAAATTCCCTTCAAAATAATAATTATAACAATTAGTATGCATTTGATTATAATACGCAGAACATTCATTTGCTTCCCACTATATCATAAAGATATAATCATTAACGAGATACAAAGACTTTATAACAGTTTCTAATGATGATTTATTTTAGTCTCATAAGTTTAAAATTTGTAATGAAAAAACTTCAATACTACTATAAAAAAATATATCTTCGCAGAATGAACGATTTTACTTCCTACTTGATCGACAGAAGATAAAGCTTGAAAGCAGTGTATGGTTTGGAATTGGATTTTATCGGAAGCTTAAATATGCGTCAAAATCCACTGGGGGCGCTAGTCTATTTATGCGTTTTTTACAAAATTATACAAATTTATAGCTTAAAAGTTTATCATCATGATTAAACTATACAAATTTTAACCGAGAGTAAGTAATGGAAGTAATCTTATTTCAAGAAAAAGAAACCTTTGATCTTCTGTATAATAATATAGATTACAATATTATAGAATATTTTAAAAAGACATCGTATATTTTATCCATTATCTTTATTTTTCACGAGGGGCACGTCCTTGCTTGCTTCGCTCTCTAACCCCTATGTTCCCGTTATCGGTATATAATAACTATTCGATAATTGATTGATTTAAAAGATCTAATAAGTTAAACTTTTCATAATCTTCATATAACTCTTCAACTTCTATATTCAAATGAGGTTCCATTTTTGTAAAATTCCGCAACTAAAATAGAAATTATATATTAGTTATGAGAGCATGAATTCCATCTATAAAAGGGAGACAGCGATTGGTATCGAATTGAAGCTTTAAAGCTAAATTCAGAGCGTTATCAAAGAATTTTATTCGAACAACAGTTGAAAAGGTTATAGTGCCTATGTGCGCGTAGCGCACTTTGCTTAGAATCTTCTTATCAAAAATTATTATTGATCATGGACAGCAACAGCTCAGCAACAATAACTACAGTAACTACGTAACTACAGAAATGTACACTTGTGAAAAATTATAGTTTGTGAGTTTACCAATAGGTGGCGAAAGAAACAGAATGGTTTCCCACGTTTAAAACCGAACCTTGAAGCTGTACCTAAAGAACATCTCTTGCAGAGAACATATTTGTTTCAAGTTTGAACAAAATCGTCTCTTAAAATATTTAAATACTTCCTTAAATGAGACTCCCTAAAAACCCTCTTAACCTCATGTAAATCTGTAAGTGAACTGCTATATGAAAATTTGTAAACAAATCCTAGCTACGTAAATCATTATGCATATGCGATGTTACCGTCTCCGGGGTATAGCCCCTTTGTCTCCTAAATGATTTTGAGAATCGTTGACCGTCGTTATGGAAACGTTGACTACGAATACTGCGATCGAAAAACAAAACAACAGAATATACGGCGGGGAGATGATGTTTGGAATTTGGAAAACAAAAGCTATTGAGCATATATTTCGCATGAGTATCTTTTCTTATTTGAATGAATACGTTGATGCGTGTATATATAGGTATCCTTTTTTTAAACTGCAGAAATGTTAAATTTATAATCAAATACATTTGTGCGTGTGTTCCTCTCTTAACAAAGTGATGTGATTAATTGATTAATTAATTGAAGCATTTAATTGATGTCCAATTGCCTGGTATAAGATTTAAGGAACGCGAATTAGAAATGTGAATATTATTACATAACCTACAAACGCTTTGAACTGTTAATGCTCAGCAGGCGGCAAAATTTAAAATCATTCTGGAAAGATATAATTGATGGTATAATAAGAGGTTCGCGAAGCGCACTGAGATGTCCTAGTGTTATATTATATCTTATTGTAAATGGGATTTTCTTGAGAATTTTTTATCACATAAATCACAAATATATATGTTGCTTATGTTTATGAATCTCGGTTCTGAATACTAATGATGTGAGCCTTGAATCATGATTTTTTCACAAATGTATTTTTACAAATATCGCAAATCGTCGGTCCCTAACGTCCCTCGCACGTCCCAAATCCCCCTCGAAGAGTAGTACTTTTCGTTTTTCGCCGCGAAGACTAGCACTTTTCACGACTTTGCCACGAACATTAGCACGTTTCGCGTTTTTGCCGCTATAGCACTTTTACGAAAACACTAGTAGTTTCGGGGCTTTGTGCTTTAACAATTGATGATATTTATGAACGCCAAAGTGGTACATATAAGTAACATTCACATGCAAAGAGTCAGCTAGTATACAAAAATTATTAAATTATCATAAGATTTTCGTATACTACAAAGAGCACTAGTTTGAACCGTAAAACGTGCTACTCTTCGCGGCGAATTAATAACCAAATGTACTAGTCATGAGTCTGAAATGAAATCTTTGTAGAGATCGACGAAATGTAGTTTTTTATATTCTCATGGGATTTACAGTTAAGTTTCCGTTTTGAGACTTTATATGAAACTCTTTTTAACAGATCTCGCAGATAAACTCTTTTTTCTTTGAATCAAGTGCATAATGAATTAATACCTGACTTTTTTTCTTGAATGTTTTTTCACATGATACACATTCATACTCCATTGTTTACCTAAAAATAATACACGAAGCTATCAGGATAATTATAAAAAAAAAAAAATAAATAAAAAATAAAAAAAAAATGATATGTTTCTGTCATTATACCGTATGATAAAATTTGCTAATCGATGTCTTGCAAACAAATCTTTGCAATGTTCGGCCTTGACGATAATATAATGATGAAATTTCCCATTGGTATCATTGGTGTATTCTATCGTATTACAACTTTTCTTATAAAAAGATGTTTCTGTACGTGATCTTCCAAACAAATCTTAATTTATTGAATCAAACGATTAGTGAAAAGAAAATAAAAAAGGTAGGATGTGGAAAAAAGGAAAAGAAGTCAGAGAGAGGCGTAGAGAGATGTGGGGGGGGGGGCTTAAAATGGCCTAAAATAACGGAAAATTGAACGATTTTTACGTTATTTTATGACGGCACTGTGGGGGTGCGGGGGGGGGGGGGGGCTCACAAATGTTTATATAAAAACATAGATAGATATATGCTGGGTATAAGAATTATTATTTGTTTTAAGCAATAAAATGTATAAATAGTGTTATTGTCATTATTGCGTTTAAAACGTGCGTTACGTTAAAATTTGAATCACGCATATTATATGTTTTCTTTATTAAATTATCCTTACTTGAAATATGTTACTGAATTTTAGCTATTATATTTTGGCAGAATATACATTTTATACATCAATGTATTATGCAAAAGCGTATAATGATACCTTTTTTAGTTTGATTTATCTTTACCATAAATTGCAATTATAAGTGCTAATGACTTTCTTCAAAGATTTTTACTTAAAAACGACGTATTCTTTGCGTCAGTGAATATAATGATACAACATATATAAAGCCTTTATAATTATTGGCATTATTGTAAAAAATGTGAAAATTCCTACGAAGGTAGAGTGACTTCGCACGAATCACTTATTTCCTCTATTCTTGTGCTTTTACTTTCAATACGTAAATGCGTATTACATTCTTTCTTCACCTTGGTATTTTTGTACATGAATGATATGCTACTTGCATCCAAATTTTGATAGTTTATTTGATTATATCAGGAGATACTACTTTCTATAATTTAATACTGATAATTACCCTCGTCTCGAAGAAATTAATGAATTATTTGTCTAAAAATGCTACGTTTATTGAAAGTCTCTTCTTTTCACTTTGATAAATTTATTTATTGTATACATATGGATAAACTTTAATAAAATTTTCGTACATTAAACATTTAGCTTAAACATTCGCCTATTATTAATGCTTATATGCTGTATTATAAAAACTTATTGTAAAACAAATTCATCAACAAATACAAAATCATGTGTAATTAGCCACTCAAACCATGTTGAGTCCAGGCTTTATACAATTACTCACCAGAGTATACACAGCGAAAAACTATTAAAAAGCTATAGGGACATAAAAAAATTCATCAGTGAACCTTTTCCTCAAGGAAAATTCCACTCTCAGCGGTAACAAGTACCTTTTCCTCAAGGGGAATCCCACCCTTAGCAAAAAGAAGTACCTAAACTTTGCAGTGTGCGTGTTTATTTCTCTGCACAGAGAGCAGCGCGCGAGCCGAGGACATAAAGCGCAAGCCGATCGCCGAAGGCGGCTCAGTCACCGGTTGACCGATGTAAGTAAGTACTCGCGCCTCGCATGCCGTTCGCCAGTCCAGTCTCGGCCTTTGGAAGTGCAGTTCTACATATCGCAAGGACCTCAGCAGGTCTTTGCTACGGATATCGCGTTCCTATACGTACGTGTTGCGTAGATATACTTAGATAAGTGCGGGATAGCGCATTAAAGTTGTCGAGCATACGTGCAGAAGTTTTTGAAATCGTAGTTTAGAAGGCTGGAACAATAAATTTTTGCAGTGTTTTTAGTCAGGTATGTTATGTTTCGTTTGTGTTTTGTATATTCATATAAAAAAGTGCTAAGTTATAAGTATTTGACGTATATTCTTCTTTTTTATAATTATTCCGTAACAGCAGACACGGTAACCTTTTGATATGCCACCGTCCAGCAGGATGATTTATGCGCACTGGTGCGACTCTTTCTAATAATTGCAGTTCGAATAATCAAATTTAATTTTTTTGATGTTCTAATCTAAACCGTCCACAATTGACAGAGTCATGTACCCTAGTACGGAACATTGCAATTCATTAATTGGCGAGTATTTTATAAATCGTCTTGAAAAAAAGTAATTACAATAAGCTTAATATTCACACATTTTCATTATTAATTGATTCGTTGATTCAGTAAATTTGCGGGGATTCCTCGAGATACTTGTCTTTTTTTCCTAGCAAATCGCATACTAATAGGAAAATCCTGTGCGTAAAGACGTGTAATTACTATAAACGAGCCTGTCTACCGGTAGGTGTATACTCATATTCTTAGAATAGGATGCGTATCTATTCGGAGATTTATGCGTCGGATTCAATCAGATTCTACTGGCACGTGGTTTTAACAATTTTTTTTAGAACGACACTCTGAAGAGCTTGTAAAAACTTCCGTTCTGTTATGTGCGCAACTATATTCGTGAACGAAATTACGCGACTTGTTTACTGAGGAGAGCAATTGGCTTCGAAGAATGAGATGAAATTCTAGTCTTTTTTGAAGTTGAGTGATGTTGTCAAATTGTAATTGATACTGTGACATCTCAATGAAGCACAGAGCAGGAGTTTTTTCGTAGATCATAACATGTATTTAAATCATATATAGATGGACACACGCTTTTATCATTAGTTACATTTTTTTTGGCGAAACTAAAAAACAATATTTCTAAGAAACATTTTCGTTGTTCTTATAAATTTGAGCTTTTTTTATAAAATTAATTTAGCTATTCAATTTTATTCATTATAATCATGGCTCACAATTCAATCATTTACGTAAAATTAAGTGCGGTTTAAAACATTTGAATCGATGTTTCTTAATTAATTAATGTGACGTTTGGTCTTAATTTATTCAGAAGCAGATGCGTTATCGCGCATGAATCAACAAATAGAAATACATCCTATAAACAATTTAGTTCCAAGAAACTTATGTAATTAACTTCATAATATATGATGGTTTATTGATTTTACTTTTGTGATAAGTTCATAACAAATCGATTTTATTACATCGAGCCAATATACTTACCAATCACAATTTAATGCACCGAAAACGCGGAATCACCTTATCAAACGTCGCAAGCAAATAGGATAATTAATAATGCGCATCAGCTGAATGAAGTGTGAAGATATTTTAATTTGTTAAAATAAGCCAATACGGAAAGGCCAATAAAACTTTTTGCTGAAGTTTAGCGGCTCGAGAAGTTGCTGTATTTTAAGCAAAATTGATTCATAAAAAGCCCAAGTCGATCAACATACTGCTACCGTAACAGCTGGCGCATGCGGAGGCTGTAAATCGGGCATGAATATGAGCGCACTCCGATGCCGGTCAAACGTTCTAATGAGGCAACGCGATTTCAGCCTGTGAAAATCATTGGTGCGTGCACTGTAAGAATTTATACGCGCATACGTATCTATAGCGCAGTCGATTATTTGGACGTTGACGTAATATTATCCGTGTGTGCAGTATCTCGTTGCAGCTGGTTAGAGAGGAAAACTATTCCATAGCCATTCTAGGTATTTCGTTATTGCGCCAAATTCAAATGCTTGTCTGCATGTATAGAAGAATATTTATTTTTCTTAAAGTATTTTAAATTTTATATAATTTAATCAAGAATGAAAATGTAATGGCAATAGCTACTGTTAAACAATGAATTGGCAACGACTTTTTACACTACACAAATTTTCCACTATGCACGGATCATACACTAGAACTTTTAGGCTAAAAGTTAAATGCTTCGTGCAGTTACAGCATGAGCGGCTAAAGTAGCAGGCCAAACAAGGCAGTTTTAGCATTAGTGGCACACCACTATATCTTATGGACTCGAAGCGCATCTTATTATGAGGGAAATAAAAAAGTGCATAAGCGCCACCTATTTTCACCTGCCAGACATGGAGAGTTTAGGCGGTGACGAAAGTGCTCGCAAAAAGCCAGTCCAAAACTGCTTTGTTTTGGTATTGATATCGCTCTAGCGGTCCGCACGTATACATTATGTATATTAAAATTAAGTTTAATTGCTCCGCGCAATTTAATTTTTTGCATTTTTAAGGTTAAGTAGAGCTTATATATACGTGTGCATCATACGTGAATGACTCATTCATAAGAGTCAGGTGCAGACTATCCTTTTTGGTATAAAAGTGAAATTTTCTTTTATTCAGAAAGTATTTTCTTTGAGGTTCTAAATGCATACGTAACAGTTTTATAGGTTACGTCGTGCACTGCTTAAATTTGTAAGATTCTAAATATCAGTAACTGTTTGAATATAATAAAAATCTATCCTAATAACTCTTTTTTTTTGTTTTCCCTATCATTCTTGTAGAATTTAAAATACAACTTCGATTTCAAAATCGAACCGCAACCGCGCGCCTATTTTAACTGACCAATCAGGCAATAAATAAAATTCCTTCAAGATGGAGTGATTAAAACTTAGGAAGGATTATAATGTCTGTACTATATGATATAATTCTATATTATTACTCCTGTTTTCCAGATTAAATACCCTGCAGAGTTACAAAATTGGATACACATTTTAAAAGAAAAAGATGGCTGATGTGAGTACGCGAAGACTGACTATACCAGAATGGTTTCGAGGCAGACAAGTGATGGTCACTGGTGGCACCGGCTTCATGGGAAAGGTTCTCCTGTCCAAATTACTAATGAGTTGTCCAGATATTGACACAATCCATGTAGTGATAAGAGAAAAAAGGAATCAATCCTCAAAAAACAGACTTCTACAGTTGATACAGGTATAAAATTTGGTTTATATACTTTTGTATGTTTTGTACTGTGAAACACGAAATATGTTTAAATAATCTTGACTCTCACCGTCGTTGAATTATTATTATTATGGATCTGCAAGTAATTATCTATAATAACATCGTCAGTTACGGAAGTTAAAATTATTTAAGCATATTTTGTCCTTTGATTGTGTATACCTTTTATTAAAAATAAAATTTTCATAATATTTCTGCAATCATCACATTCTTGTTTCACTTTAAATACATGTTATTTTTCCTCTTATCTGTAATATATATGTCTTGAAACTCGTTACATATACATTTATGATTTTACGCCAAAGAATTTTTTCAAAATATTTTGCATAAATGTTATATTATTTTTGGCTTATATATTTTTAAAATTGAAAAAAAGTTACAGTTATATTTACGACTGTCACTCATATTATAATATTTTAACTTCTACATTTGATCAGATATATCCGATGTTCACACAAACATCATAACATTTGGTTATCCTGTATACTTTTGAACTAAGTCATCGACCTTTCGTTGTCATTTTATGAATACTATAAAAATAAGGAAAAGTAAGCTTAAGAAATATTCACATTCGATTGTGCAAAAAAATCCCACCAAAAAAATGAGTCGATATCCTAATAATAGTTCTGGACAATTTTAAATACAAATAGTTTAACGAATAACAAAGGAAAAAAATAGACCAAATTACATAAATCTCAAGCTACCCGTTAGAGGCATCAAGAAGCAAAAGGTAGCAGGGAAAGGTTTGAAAACACCTTAAGGGGGAACTCCACTGATTTTTGGCCAAAAACTCAAACAAAATTTTATTATATATTTTAGTCGCTTATAGTTTTATGAACATTTTGAAACCAACCCGATGTAAAAACTTAAAGTTATACCAATGTTATGGGTAGTTGAGTAAAATATTTTACATAAGATAGCATACAAAAATAAAACTTTAAACGCGTTTTTCTCGTAACTTGTTCGTTTGACTTTAAAAAGTTCCTTGCGCAAGGCATTTCTATTAATCCTTTTGAAAATTTTTACGCGTATTCTTTAGAACATTTGGAACAAAACTTAATATTTTAAGTTAAGGTATCTGTTTTAGAAAAATTTGTTTTATTATAAATATTAGTAAATTATAGGGTTTTTTCATAGATTTAGTTGTTTAATAAATTCTTGATTTATTACAGATGAACTATGAGAGTTCCCGTAATAAAAAATATTAACTTTTGTTAAGTACGGGTCAAAATGTACGTCCAAATTTTTTTGATTAATTTAGTCGAAGCCCTGTGCGCAAGCAACTTTTTCAAAAACCTTTAATTTTAATGATTATTTTTGGTTTTTATATCAATTCTTGAGTATATGTGTATAAAAATGGCCCAAAATTGCTATGTAACCTTCTTTTATCACCACAATCAAACCCCTAAAATCTGACAATGGATGGGGCAAAAGGTAAGAAAAATTAAAAATCAGTGGAGTTCCACCTTAAGCTGGCAAATTTCTTGAGACATAAAACCACAGTGACGCGCGATACAAGTCCAATAAAACGATTTAAGTATCACCCGAGAGCAACCACTTTGCATCATGACTCGAACGCGGAGGGGGGAAATTTACCAGACGTGCATGAGCAAGCATCTCGCGTGGGATTCCCGGGTGCAGTCGTTGCCGGTATAGTAGCATTAACATCATCAGCGTCATCTCGCGAAAAATACGCAGCACATCCAACGCAGCTTTGATAAAATCATGGAGCCCACATCAGAGGTGCTCTTATACTATACCTTAGCCTTGGAAAAATCTCTTTCTCTTCTTTCATCGACAACAACACAATGGCGCACTTTTACGCAGCGCGAAAATACTTTCACTTACCATCCGCAAAGGTATGGGACCGAGCTATACAAAAATAAAAAAATCGAACACTGTTGGGAGATCCTTGACATTATTTCGGTCGATAAACTGCGTCGGCCTTAATCGCATTGGCGAGCCTATATGTGCACCTGCGGCTGTAGACTTGCTTACTCTTCGACGATGAACAAAACGTTGCTCTTGTAAATACGAGGAATGTACGTGCAAATTATGCGGGTAAAGTGTCGTGTCGTTGCTGTTCTGGGGTGGAGGTCGTCTCGCATCTTGATAAAGCTTTCTTGGTATAATACTTACACATGCTTTGCAGCTACCGGGGAAGTTTGATTTACTATACCTACGCTTAACTTTCGTTCGTCTGGAAAAATTTGCTGCAAGATCAATTATTATTAAATTTCCGATTAAATGAGTATTCTGGAAAACTTGTTGACCTTTTTTTCAAAAGTGCGCGTATTCATACTCACGCTCTCTATGTATAATATTATGTAAACAATAACTTTTCTATACCAATTTACGCGATAAATCATTAATGCCGCAATCCTCTAAGCAAAGAAATCATCTTACTGGTAATTATCAATGTGATAAAATTTAATGTTCAATGAAACAAATGCAGATTTTTAAGTAATTCGTGTAATCATGAGCCTTCTATGAGCAAGTAATGGAACCTAATTGTAAACGCGTAAGACTGTTTGTATAGAAGGAAACGTTTGATTAAAAAAAAATCTATTGGTAAAATAAGCTGTGCACAGCACATATAAAAATTTAAAAAACAGATTTTAAATGAATCAATCAATATTTCAATAAAATTAGTAGTAAAATTTTGAAAAAAGTATCTAAAAAACTGTAATATATCACCAGTCAATCAATATTATAGGCCATATTAAAGCACGAAGTCGCATGGCAAGCGAACAAAGCACAGTATGATTTCATAAGTTGATCTATAAATTGGAACGTACGCGTTATAGTCTATAGTTTATGTCAGGAAACGAGTTTTGAACGGATCTGGAGGTGTTTTGATCCTTTTTCGTTTCTTACATAGTAGTTTACCGTGTTACGCTCATATTGTCGAATAATCTAGGTGAGCGCAAGAATACATTGGATAATAACATACACATGACCAGATCTAATCCGTCGATAACATTTCTGAAATAAAAAAATTCCGAAAGTAAAATATCAAGTGGAGTACCGGAAACATTAAGATGAGTCTAAAGAACTAAAAAAATCATTCATAGTTTTTTTATAAAGTTGATAATAATTGTTCAAGCATCATTTCTGATATAATATAGACATGCACGCAATAACATGTATGCATGAATCTTGCTCATACATCTAATATTAGATCAACGCGTTTTTTAATTCAAATATTTTCTCTAAAAAAAAAAAAAAAAAACTACATATGAATAAATACGTAAAGCGAAAAAAACAGTATTAAAGAATTGCCGGAACACCTTAGCATATAGGAGTCTCACACTTGATTAACCGAAACTAACAAGCAAGAAAACTGTTGAGCAATGTAATTGCCGGACTTAATGACCAAGTGACTTTCTGTTTTCCTTTTCTTTGCCTGGCAAATTTACCAGTGGAATGCCTAACGTATTTATACGTCGGATTAACTCAATAAATCGAAGATGTATGAGGTAATCGGTTAGAAAAACACAGAAAATCGGATGAGAGAAGGATCAGAGATTGAAAATTCTATCGCTTACAGTTTCAAAAAGTTTTATGATGTAGAGGCCAAACGATTTCAGGATGTCGATATACGCAAGTGCAACCGAGAGTCGAATGCATAAGCCATAAGTGACGTCGTTCGCGTTTGTATAATTTCGACGAGGATAGCATCATTGTAAAGTCCACGCGAGAGCGAATCGGCGCGTCCTTCGCTCGTCGTTAAAATTATGCGAGCTTCACGTTTTACAATATTCGCAGGAGCTTTCCGCTCTTTTTTTGTCGGGAAACAAAAAACTTGGGTCAAGATTGGCGAAAGACTACGCGCGAGCATGCGTAGCATGCAGATGATCTCTTTTGTCTTGTTCAGTTTTATGAATAAGCTGTACGTAGAACTTAATGGTTTGAAGTGCATTGTTTTGTGCGCTACGATGTATTAGAATATTTTTCTTATAAAAGCTTGTTAGTAATGGGCAGACAATTTGTAACTGAAATGCTATACAACTATAGGTATACGCATTAAATATTGAATTCTTACAAGAACGATGAAGTTTTTTGTACAATTCTATACTGCGATTCAGATGATCGATGGCTATATAGAATATCTTCCTTCGTCGATTTCAACGTATCAATAAAATTTTAATCATGCTTCAGAACAACTGAATTAGCCGTTAGTTCATTAACAGTTTTCTTTTAACGGGGATCAAAAAATTATTTTCCATATACGAACTTCATCGTTCGCAGTTTTTTTTCTGTCATCGCAACAACGTAAACAGTGAGATAATTGCTTTTGCGTTGTATCATCACGGCAGGAAATAGAATTCGTATGCTAGTCGATTAGAATAAGCAAAAAATGATTTTGATAATGATAGCATTTGATATTTACTAATATTGAATTTGAATTTTTAGGAAGAGCCATTCAGACTACTGCGAGAGAAGAATCCGGAGAGGTTGAAAAAACTAGTTGCTGTCAACGGCGATACGACGTGCGCTGGGCTCGGAATCGGTGAAAAGGAAACGGAGATTTTGAAGAACAATGTCTCGGTCGTTATTAACATGGCAGCCAACGTGCGGTTTGATCTGCCTCTGAAGACTGCCGTTAATATGAATACAAAAGGCACCGCTAACGTCATTGACTTGATCAAACAGGTAAAACAAAGATATTTATTATTTTAATTCCTGACTGAATAAAATGCGTAATAATATACTTCCTCTTTGATAAATTGAATATGCACCGTATATATTATTATATCGCTTTGTATACATTCAAGAAATCACTGGCAAAAGTAAATAGATATTCTCGTTAGAGCAATTTAAATTCATTGCAGTCAGTTCTTAAATACACACATACCATGAAATTATAATATTCAATCGCATGCTTTCAGTTTAAGAAGTTGGACTCGTTCGTCCACGTGTCGACTGCTTATTGTCATTGTGGCGAACCCATACTGGAGGAAAAGTTTTACCCGATGACCTCGTCACCCGAAGAAATGATGCAGATCGTTAACAATACCGACGAGGCAACCCTCAAAGCGATGACTCCAAAGATTCTCGGTGACCAGCCAAATACTTACGCCTTTACCAAAGCTTTAAGTGAGGAACTCGTGAGGAGGTGCGGCTTACCAGCTGGTGTCGCTCGACCGTCGATCGGTAACGTAGATTTTATCTTGCTGTAGATCGCAAACTAACCGATTTTTGCTTCAACCGGTTTCGGGATAACTGATGCGTTTTTGTAATTTAAACGACATTGTAAAAGTACATAGGATCGTCTGTATACCATCGACCGATGGTACAGGTTTTCTATGATATATATATATATATATATATATACATATATATATATATATATATAAGTAACGTATTTATGCCCGCACATTATCATTGTTTTATTTTAAATAATATGATATGGAATAATGTTCCGTTTCAGTAATTATCGCAGCAGAATGTATAAATAACGATGTATTGGAACATATAATTCTAACGTTTTGTATAATAAGAATGTTATGCTTCAAATCATCCATTAGAGAGAGTTATATATACTCCGTATATACGCACGTGTCACGCAAAAATGCTTACATTATTTTGAAAGAGTAACAGAACTTTCACTGTAATCAAGAGGTTTCATGTAAATCTCTAGTCCCCAGTCTCCAGACTCAAATTAATCCTAACTCTCTAATCTTTTGAAAGCTTGAGCAAAAACAGTAAAATTTGAAAAATCATAGCTAAAAAAAGTTGTGCTGAAATTCAGCAAGGTCATTTTTTTATTTTCCAGTCATCGGTTCTTACAAGGAACCAGATAAGGGTTGGGTAGATAACATGAATGGGCCAACGGGTCTGATGATCGGTGCGAGTAAAGGAGTGATCCGAACGATGCTCTGCAACTCGGATTATAACGTCGATCTCATGCCCTGCGACATGGCCGTGAACGCGACCATAGCACTGGCCTGGAAGGTCGGCCTTGAACAGCCCCAAGTGCCTGTCGTTATCAATCTCACCGAGAGCCACGATAATCCGTTGACATGGAAATACGCTCTTGAGACTGGGAAGAAACATGCACTTGCCAATCCATTTTCGGGTAAGATGTTACACCTGTATAATATTTATGATTTATGCTTTTCAAACTTCATGATGATACCGGATCATTACAAGTTATTACAAAAAAGTTTGATTGTTTCTGTTTTGCTTCTCTTTTAGTGGAAAATTTGTATAATATAGTAAATTTAAAATAAATAATATAATAATAACAATTTTGAGTTGCATTCAAGCATGTTTAAAAGTGTTTAGAGTTCAAATTACTTGTCTTTAGAAAATGTCCCAATGAATATGTGTGTGTGCGTATGAGCGCGCGAGAGCAATAATGTTATTTCTAAAACTACACGTTGCCAAAATCAATAAAAGATATGGATTTTTGTTTTGAGATTTCAAATTAGAGAACATTATTTTTAATTTTACTAATTAGTTTGCGTTTAATGGCCATTTTTTGATTGTTGCTAAACATAAATTTCGCAATTTTTGCAATTATGTCGTTTATTATACGATGAATTCGGTCATAATAATGCGTCCAAAAGAAGATAAAATTACTAACGTTGTCCAGTTTTATTTCAAAAATAATACTGTGATGAACAATGTCAAACTCATTTTTTCTTTCATTCTAGAAATGGATGTGCTTGACTAGACTGCAAAAAGCTTACTGATGCTCAATAGTTTTTGAATCGTTAGATTTTTTTCTTTTTAAACTAAATACGGGCAGCTTAATTACCTGGTCATGTATACCTTCAATTTTTTATCGCTTACTTTGACTTTGACTTTCACATTGAAAAGCTACTAGAGTATGTATCGTTAATTGAAGTTTCAAGCTCTAGAACAAGTCAACAGCGTGACTCAGTTTAATTTTTTGATGCAAATCTCAACAATAAACGGTGTTTGAATTGTTATCATTTATTCTTTGTATGTCTATATATGCATTTTAATTCTCTGGCTATGTTCGTTTGATATTTTAACGCTTTGAACTGCGCATTGAAAAGCTGATAAAAGATGTATAACTGAAGTTTTTAGTGCGCAGTAGCGAACAACATGACCCATTTCTGTTACTTGGAGTAAATCTCGACATACTCTACACGTGGCTTTGGATACATTATTTAATTCTTTCTTCTGTTTATATAAAAAGAACACCATGTATTTAGTTTTGTTGATTTTGTTATACCATTTCGCACTATTTTTTGTATGCCAGTAAAACTTGAAAAAATGCGTTGAAAATTTGATTTTTACACTAATGATATATTTATCAGATTTGTGCAAATGTCTATTTTTATTACTTGATAAACAAAAGTGACACAAAGTCGCGCTACAAAGTGTATATATTTGAGTTGCAGATTCAAAAAAGCAATTTAATGATATTAATCATATCTATTTGTACATATAACTTAAAAATTAAAATCATGCATATGTATGTCGCATGGATACTAAATTAATTTTAACTTCTAGGTCCACTGTGGTATCCTGGAGGAGGATTCACCAAATCGAAACTACTTCATTTTATTTCAGTTTTCTTATTTCACACAATACCTGCCTACCTCTTGGATGGTATTATTGTACTAACTGGAAACAAACCTTTCCTTGTAAAAGTGCAAGCCAAAGTTACTTATGGAATCAATTTAGTTTATTATTATACTACAAAACAATGGATTTTCAAGTAAGTAATTAATTTTTCATCATACGTGCACGAAAAAGGCCACTTTCCATGCATGTAAAATGAATGGAAAATTGAGTTTTTCTTAGCAGTGGGAAAAAATTACTCCCTTGGGAGGAAAAAGTCTTTTCCTCCCAAGGGAGTAGTTTTTTCCTCACTCTGCAGACTATCCGATATGTTTTTAAAATTTTTAAAATGTTTTAAAATTTTTTGAAATTTTCAAAATTTTAAAAATTTTTTAAAATTTTTTGAAATTTAAAAAATTTTCAAATTTTAATACAAATTTGTTTTACTTTGAAAAGTCCTCGAATTTCC
Organism: Pteromalus puparum; assembly: GCA_012977825.3. Classification (NCBI taxonomy): domain Eukaryota; kingdom Metazoa; phylum Arthropoda; class Insecta; order Hymenoptera; family Pteromalidae; genus Pteromalus; species Pteromalus puparum. The sequence continues at coordinate 15,064,481 of CM053170.1, read as the reverse complement.
TATTCCTTCCATATGCATGATAAGTGGCCTATTCACGCACTTATCATAAAAAGTACGGTGTGCAACAAGGGGGGAGTGGCTTTTTCAGACTCGCTAGAAAAAGCCAATTTCCCCCCCTAGTTGCACAATATACTATTTTTTCATGAATAATACAGTAAGTGGAAATAATTTCAAGCTTTTAATATCTGCTTAGAAGTGGCGCTCATAATTATCACCTAAAGAGCATTAAAAATCATTATCTAAATAATTTGTTAGTGAAAATCGATGTTTGCTTCCAAAAAGAATTAATAAGTGCAATCCTAAGAAAATTCTAAGTACAAAAATAATAATCTTACAATATTTTTTAATTCAATAAGTAATCATCTCTTCAATGTATTAGAAACTACAATGTTTCATAAACTTAATTCAAACACTACTAATTGCAATATGTCCATTCAATGCTAATTAAAGCTCAACTTTATCATTCGCCCGCTTTAGAAGCATCAGTCGTGCTCACCGAATGAATTAACATTTCGACTCCATACGAAATTGCAATCGCAGCGAGTCATTACAGCTTCATTTATAGTATTGCCAATCCGTCGGTTGCAATTCGTATTTTTCCCTCACCTCTTGATGTAATTGTTCTTTGGTTTTTCCTGCTGTAAGAGACTTGCGCATGAAAACCGCGGCGGCGACAGGTCTCCGTGTCAATAGGTTAATCACCGACGTGGGTCATTTGCAATTTAAAAATAATCGGCGCCCAAAAGAGCGGCTTGTATATGCGTGTGATTAATAAGCGCTTTTGCAAATGCATTTGCAAAGGCAATAATTTTTTACGACCGTCCGCGGGGGCATTGTTATATAGGACTGACGCCTGCGGTTTGTCTCTCTATTCGTCACCTTTCGCGGGAAATTAGCAAGAGCGCAGAGTTGTTATAGGTGCGTGCAGCTTTCACTGCAAATGAGATGAAAAATTGTTTACATTTATTAGGTTTGATCTTCATGGTGCAATTGAGGCATACACAAATACTTATGCAATCAGTGAAAGCGCATGTACGTGAATATCGTTTTTTAGTTCTGATTTAGAAATTAATTTTGAAAATTTAAATTTCAAATCGCTCTCTTTCGCGAAGAAATTTATCAAATTATGCACTGATGGTCCCATTACCGAAAGACTCATAAATTATCGAGCTTAATTTATAATAAATACAAGCATAATAAATACATTTGTACACTAATCAAAAGGTTCTGATAAAATAACGTTTTCATATACCTATATAATCTTTAAGAATTATAAATTCTATAATTTTATAATAATTTTGTTTATTTATTTCAGGAATGACAGATTGAAAGCCTTGCGAGAGAGCTTGGGTCCAGATGACCAAAAGGTCTTCTTTATGGACATCAAAGTGATTGTATGGGATGATTACCTGCTCTCGTACATCCTGGCGGCGCGCAAATATTGTCTGAAGGACGACCCTTCAACGCTCCCACAGGCTCGACGCGTTTTCGCCTACCTCTATGTTGTTGACCTGGTCGTCAGAATTGGATTCGGTCTTTTCTGCTGCTGGTTCATCTACTCGTGGTTTTTATTGCCTTACAAGACAACTGTCAGTGCGGCGCTCGAGACGATGTCAACACACTAGACACGTGTTTAGAATCTATAAATAGACACGTCGGTTATAAGCAATTAGGTTATAGAATTCACGTATTTCTTATTTAAATCAGTTGGAATCTATTAAATTTAAAAAGCTTCGGGGTTTGCCAGACGATTTCCTTTTACTTATGGATACGTTGTGAGAAGATGATGAAAGAAAGAGTAAAATTAGACGATACAACATTTTTCTAATTAATAAAGAATTTAAATTTTAACAATGTTGACTAATGACTTTTATTTCGATCAATTTTTTTATGCAGAAGTTTTTTGTTGAATCATGGTGTCATACTTGTATTTTTGGCCGTTTGTACATACGAAAGAAGTCCGTTAATTTACAGAGTTATATATTGTTGGAATTCGAATTATTTGACTAATGTATCAATATTCATATGTGCGTATTATTGAAAATTAGACTTTATTTGTATAGAGATTTAAAAATATGTATAACCTTAAGCGAAATACCAGTTCTTATTACATATTACTATTATTCAACTAAAAATCAAAACGCAATCAACCCTTTCAGCAACCTTTGAAAATTTCGTAATATCGTTATATTCAAAATGAATTTAACATTTCATGTTTTACTTAGGATCTTTTTTTCAAAGCACTAATATACAGCTTTTATTTTTGTTTATATATTGTATATTTATTGCGTTTTTTCCAGATCAGTTGTAAAGAAATCATTTCTCATTTAGGTGTATAATTGAATAGCAATTATAGAGTAAATCATTTTTGTTATTATTGTGTGCCTAATATCGATATTATACAAAAAATAAAACATTATTCTGTTTTGTACACCATCATATTATAGTTCAATAAATTTTTGGTATAGGTGTATTGATAGTATTTTCATTTTGCTTTTAACATTCAAATGCCAATAAAAAATGTATTACTGTAATTAATTTCTACCTTTACCAACTTTGTATAAGTACAAAATAAGAAAATAAAATACAAAAAATATCAAGATTTAATTCTTGTTTTTTCTTTTTGTTTTTTCCGCATGATATTTTTGTCTGAATTTGAAAGAAAACACTTATTATACTTACATGACGCAACAAGAAACACTTTTAACAATCGTAAAAGCTGTACTACGTATTTATATTTTTTTTACTTGTATTTTTTTTTTTTGTAATAAAGAAAAACGGTTTTAACTATAGTAGCAGGTGGTAATCATGAATCAAAAAATTATTTGGAAGATTAAGTGTAATAACTGCTACAAATTTACCCGGTTTTCTCGTCTCAAGCGGCGAAACACGCGAATGTATGATGTAAAAGGAAAAAGACCCTCGGGCTCTTTTAAACATTTTGAACTACCTTATACCTCCCGTTCGATCAACGTCTCAGAACCTAAAACTATTTTTTGAATTCGTCAGAAAGTCATCGATTGTCAATAAAACTTTGCCTGTAACCAATCTAAGCTCTCAAGGCAGCTTAGTGTAAGTTACTCTATGGAAAATAAATCTAAAAATAACAAAAATTGTGCAAAAAGTCATATTTTCAAAAATTGCTGAATCACGAAGAGAAGACTATGTAACTTTTCGATCGATTATGCATCATTATAAAATCGCAATGCAAAATTTAAACTACAAAGGGCTACTCGTCAAAAGTCGTGAATAAAATCAGCAGTGACGAACGAACGAATGAAAATCTCAAAGAGACACGGCATTTCGTAATGCACTCGTAGATATTCGAATGTGATATTGACACAAGCGCTTACGGAGCAGCATACAAGAGCATATAGGTAATCGTTCTTCCGGCATAGCGAGTTAATGGCACGTCTTGCAACGCGACGACGTCGATTTGCGACGAAGAATAGCGTCCGAATCACTACTTAGTTCTTTCATATTTTTGAGCGTTTTTGGTTAGAAGGTATGACGAAATAGCTTGTCGATGTGCTTTTAGATATACAGTCAGTTGCACTATAATTTCGATTATTGTTATATTCGATTTTTTGTACCAAATTCGACGATGTTGTTAACGAATAAGATTTGAAAAATACACAGGTAGATTTGATTTTATAATTCACCAAAATTTAGATGGTCAATGGTCAATGTATTTTTTCCCAAAATTCTCTTACACTTATCACTTTTTAATAATAGGTAAAGATCAGGCGTTAAAATATCGCAGCAAAATTATTGAGATATTCACTAAAAATTATTCAACTGAAAGTGTAATCTATGTAACTTTTTGAAATAGATCGTGAATCAAAAAACTTTATACGAACTTATCAAGTGAATAACGACTGATACGTAATTGTAATATGCTGCATGTGTCTAACTTGGAATAAGATTTCCGTAAAGTTTAAGATATTTTTGTAATTCCTATATGGATACCTACAGTAGATAATATCACCGTATCATTCGCATTTCGCGCCAACCGGACAATTATACTTTTATCTAGGCTTTTAAATCTGTCTCAACTATAGGTCTCGCAAGAATCCAAACGATCTCCTGAACAATTACACGTGTAAAAATAAAAAGTTCAATTCCGAAAAAACTGACCCTTCTTTCTCCCAGCCATATGCACCTGTATATCGCCACCCAATACTCTCTATAATACACCCATAGGTGTCTCACTCAATCGGCAAACCAAACTTTCTCTCTCTCTCTCTCTCTCTCTCTCTCTCTCTCTCCCGCCCTCTCCCTCCCTGTCGGTCCATACACTCGCGTACATCGGAGAGGTGTGTGCGCGTAAAATCTAAAAGTAAAAAAAGAAGGAAAAAGAGAGGAAAAAGAAGCAGTGGCGCAGAGACTAGATCGCGCGTGGAGAGGTCTGTGAGTGAGCGCGTATAGGTGCGTATGAGCCAGACGTATGGCATCCTGAAATGTGTCGAAACAGCGACTATACACCAACCGCGACTGCGGTCACGAAAGTCCATTGCGTCACGTGCGAGCGCCGCCGCGCGAACGCGGAGGTTTCGATGCTGCTATATACATGACGGCAGCCTGTTGATTCTGGGAGTGGACCTGTTTTTTCTCTTTCGGAGCTTGTGGGGGAATACCCGACTTGCTGATGTGTGTGTGTGTGTTTTTGCGTGGCGGTGTATAAGTACTCATTTTGCGCCTTTAGTAGATTGTTGTTGTATTGCGATGGTAAGAGAAAACAGAGAATTGAATAATATAGCGCGCGGAGAAAAAGAAAGAATTCGAGCACCGAGTAATGCGAGGGGAGTAAGAGTATAGGAAATATAGGTCGATTATACTTGGGCTATATATACATAAAGTATAATGTGTAATTTAAAAAGAGTGCCTAGTTAAATCCTTCCGTTCTTCGATAATAGATAATAAATGATAAAATATATTCTTAATTCTTAATTGATAAAAACCGATAGTATTATAGGTAAACATATAAACATTGTTTTTTCAATAAAGCATAATATGTTTTAAGCTTAATAGAAGTTTGTTTTTTAGCTATTTATCCTTCAAAATACATTCCGTAATTGTATATATTATTGACGGAAAAATTGGTCCTAACAAATGCGTCAATAATACAGCTACTCTTTTTTGGCGTTTTTTTGTGGCATCAGTTCCTCTGAATAGATTTCAGAATTTCGTGTTACGTGACGCATATATGCTTTGGATTACGTGCAATTCGTTCACGGAAATCTGGCGTTTGGTAGAGGTCAACGCGGACCTGAAATTGATATTGTTGAAAGCTATAAGCATCAGGAAAAACCGAAGGTAATCGGAACATGCATCGTGAAAAGAATGACGAAGCTATAACGAGAAAGTAAAAGAAAAAGACTACATGCTTCTATTAACTTATATTGCAATATTTCAACGCACTGACTTAGTTGATTCATCCGCAAGTATAGCGCATGGGGTGGTGCGATGTCTATGACTTAACTGTTTAATGATTTCATAAAATCTATCGTCAAATGATGGCAATATTCGTCTTAAGATATTTTGCATTTATAATCGTTATGTGTATATTCTTCATAATTCAATTTTTTAAAGGTTAATAATGTACTGTTTTACTATGATGGTGTTGCATTTTGGTTGATTTCATTCAAAACCAATGTAATAATATAGTATTATAAGTCCTTATTTTGATTACTGATTAAGACTATAATATTATGTTTTGAATTTCAAATACCACAATTTATTGTATCTATAAATTTTCAAAAATATCATCTTGTCCTTATTTGTCGTTGTCGTTGCAACATATAGAAATGAAGACTTTAATTTTCTTTTGTTCCTTTCTTATATGTACGCAATAATGAGTATGCTCAGAAAGAGTAAGAAATAAATGAAGCATAACGGGGTAATAATATTATAAGCAAGAAAAAGTTCCAGACATCATTTAAAATTTACGTTTCGTTGAACATTTCTATAGTACAGGTTACGAAATTTTCTATTCATTATTATATTTTTTATATACATACATACATACATATATATATATATATATATGTATATAATATTATATATTGTTTATTGTTTATTGTTTATTGCAAAATCAACGGACAGACTTGTCCTTTTTATATACCCCGTAGGTTAAATACAAATAAAATTATTGAAACATTATAAACGCAGAATAAAGAAAAAGTACATAAGAGAATAGGAAGCTATGAATGATAATAATTTGAATAGAAGGTTGTGACCAGCGATCGGAGGCTAGCCTTAAATGATGCAAGAGAAGTAATAGTGGTACTCCGTTGCGGCAGGAGGTTCCACGCGCGACGCAAGCAGGGCAGTGTGGAGTAGAAACCGAAGTTTGAATGATAATGGTTCTCCTGGAGAACTCTATGACTACGTAGATTATAGTTAAGCTGCCTGACCGAGAAAAGTCCAACGACAGAATTACAAATAAGTTTGTGTAACAGTTTGAAAGCTAGTAACCCATCATGGTATCGATGAACGGAGGCAATGCAATGGTCGGAATGTCAAAGATGATGCAATCGGCGTGTAGTCGTGATCAACAGGTGCCATGGGCTGACCGGACCTAAAAGCTAGATATCGCAGAAATTTATGTTGGATCTTTTCAAGAGAATATGAAGCCACCTGAGTGAAAGGTGACCATATTTGAGAACAGTACATGAAGTGAGGCATAACCAGAGTTTTATACAAATAGATAATCGCCGACAAATCAGAGAAGTCAGTAGTAGTACGTTTTACAAATCCGATCAGTCCACTGCACCTGGAGATCACTGTTTCGATGTGATGAGAGAAGGTCATGTGAGAGTCAAAGAAGACTCCCAAGTCCTTGACAACATCAACGCGGTCGATGTCAGAGTCCCCAAGCGAGTAAGATGTCTCTATAACCGATTTACCCTTGAAAAATGAAATGACATGGCACTTGGCATTATTAACTCCAAGGCCATTCTCCCTCGCCCAGCCGCTCAGAGCATCGATGTCCGCATTGAGCAACGCCGAGTCATTAACGGACTGAATCCTCGCGTACAACTTGACGTCGTCGGCGTACAGCAGGATGTTCGCAAATTGGATTCGACAAACTAAGTCATTGATATAGATGCAAAATAATAAAGGACCAAGGTACGAACCGCTGGAGAGACACAATTGTTTATCCTAACCATCTGAAATCGCTCGGTCAAGTACGACGACAGCAGACTGAACACACTGCCCCGAACACCAGCATTCCAAAGCTTAGCCAGCAACCTGCCATGGTCAACCCGGTCGAAGGCCTTAGAAAAATCGATATAAATAGAGTCAACCTGAGTAGAACTCTCCAGAGATTCAGAGACGAAGTCATTGAAGATAAGTAGATTAGAGAGAGTCGATCGACCAGGCAGGAAGCCGTGTTGACGGTCAGAAATCATAAAAATTAATTTTTCAGATAAGAAATTAGTTAAAAACGCGTCAAAGATCTTCGGAATGCTGCTGATGAGGGAAATAGGACGATAATTAGTAACGTCGTGCCTATTACCACCTTTAAAAACCGGAAAAACATTCGAGAGTTTCCATGCTCTCGGAAAATAACCCGAACTTAACATTTTGTTAAACAAATACAATACAGGCTCCTCCAGGGCTGGCCAGGAACTCTTAACGAACAGAGCGGGTACCCCGTCAGCCCCTGGGTTTGCGGAATCCTTAATACTACTGACAATGGAACGCAGGTCACCCGCTGTGACAGTCGCGCCGAAGATGAGCTCCTCAGGGCTCGAGAGACGATCGAGTGGGTCGGCCGCCTGGCCATCGAAGACCGAACCAAAATAACAGGAGAATAAATTGGCTGTCTCCGACTCACCCGTCGCTCTACGATTACCCAAAAACGTATCAGCCGGAATGCCCGATTCCTTGTTGAGGCCATGCACAAAAGACCAAAAACGGCCCATATTATACGCTTGAGCCCTGACTCGACAGAGCTAACATAATCCTTATATTTACGACGCGATAATCGAATACAAGTGGCCCTCAGTCTCTTGAATTCAAACTCATCTCGGGACTCGCTCGTCTGCTTCCATGTCAGATGCGCACGCTTCTTATCTCTAATAGCTAAAATTAACTCCCGATCATACCATTCGGGATATGAAGTGGGTCTAGACCTTGTCAGAGGCACGTCATTGTCGATGCAATCGTTTAAGACCTTGTAAAAATTGTGCACGTTGCTATCCAAGCAATCGTCTGACAAGATCGAGCCCCAGTCCACCTCCCGGAGACGGTTAACAATAAGATCGTAGTCTGCGGGCACGAGGCACATGATGTTCATCCGAGGCTACCAGCTGCTCCTGCAGGTCCAACGGAGACACCAGTTCAGAAGGCGCGAAGATAAGGTCCAGCGAGTAGCCCTTGGCAGGGAGAGGCGGTGTATGCTGGGTAAGGCCATCATGCATAGAGAAACTGTCTCTGACAATTTCGGCACTAAGCCTGTGTGCCGGGTCACATATCCGATTTGAGTGAATCGGAGTGGATCAGAGCTTCATGTAATTGACGGGAGGTTGAAGTCACCCGCCATGAAAAGCTGACAGTCTCTATTAGCGTCAGCCGCCGCCTCGATGACATCTGCAAGCTCCTGGTAGAGCCTGGGATCCGAGCCGGGACGCAGGTAAACGGAACCCAGCAGCAACTTGGTGCCTGGAAGAGAGACTCTGATAAGAATGAGCTCCAGTGATGTGTTGACATTCAGTTCTGAAGAATTGATGTGGTCTCTTACCGCCACCAGGACACCACCACCTCTAGAGACGGCCAGATGACCAGCCAAGTCTCGGTCACGTCTGTAATGATATATATATATATCCTTCTATATTATATAGTTCGTTTTGGCTATACTCCCCCCACACCCCCCATCAGCCCCCCACCGCCCCCCCACGCAATAACGTAAAATCGTGTCATCTTTTAAGTTATTTTTTGGATAATCTCAAGGCGCCCCACAGCCCCCCACGCCCCCCCCACCCCCACAGGACAGAAATAACCGAAATTTGGTATGATTACTCTATTCAAAATGTACTGTTAGTTTGCATAACAAATGTTAAAAGTTGAAAACTATTTTAAATAGCTAACGAGACTGCTCTACGTACGTTATTTTTACTGCTCTCTGAAAGTAAAAGATAGGCCGCGCATTAACAGTCGCATTACTCATGGACGCGAGTAAGTGAGTCCAAGGAACTCGATGAACTTTAAGAGTATTATGTAATGATACTTTAAAGGAAATGGAAGCATATCACAATACATTTAATCAAGTACTTTATAAGAGTTAATATCAGTTAGTGTTCTTGAAGAAAGCTAAGATTTCAAATCAGTATTAAATACTTTAAAATCAGTCAGAAGTAGTGACGATGTTTGAGAAATAGATTGTAATGATACTGTAAAGGAAATGGAAGCATATCACAATGAATTTAATCAAGAACTTTATAAGAGTTAATATCAATTAATGTTCTTGAAGAAAGTTAAGATTGTAATGATACTTTAAAAGAAATGGAAGCGTATCACAATCAAGAAGCATTTAATCAGGAACTCTATAAGAGTTAAGTTTTATATTAATTAAGTTTAAGGTTAATAAGAGAGAGAAGAACTTAATGAATTATTATAGATGATTCATTAAATGAACTAATAATAGACAGTTTTCCACACCACCCAAGGGGTACTGTCAGAAGCACATTATATAGTCATAATACAATGTACTTTAGGCGCGTTGATTTTTTTATTTTGTTTTTTTTTTTTTAGTTAGTATAAGAAAATCACCAATAATTCATATAATATCATGACATGATCAAATTATACAAATACTTGGTTATGTGTTAAATTTTTATTACAAGTATCGACAAAACGCGGGCGAATCATCGCCAAAAGTCCTATAACCACGGGAGTCTTAGATACGCAATCCTCCTCCCGTAGACCCCACCTCATACCATCTCCAAAAAAATTTTAGTGACTGAAAATTTGAT
>CM053170.1:14979424-15054374 GCA_012977825.3 Pteromalus puparum | reverse complement strand
TTTTTCTAAAATTTTGTGTTTGTGCTTCATTATATTCATATTTTGTTCAATATTTAAATACGAAATATCTCGTGGCGGGACTCTCGCCGAAGCTTTAGGCCTGCGAGTAAATGATCGGTATCATTGCACTTTACGGCTGTATCTGGCTATTGGCAGTATACTGCATGCGTTGCAGTACTGCGTATGTGTTGAATTTGAGAGTCGGCGGGCGGGTTGCACGGGAGTAGGCGACATGTCCAGGCCGATGAGAAATTATAATGATTTTTGATATTTATATAAATGAGGGGAATTATATATTTTCTTTTGAGGTTATGAACAAGCTTTTTTTTCTAATGTATTTTTTTTGGCATTTAAATTACGAAATACCTTGTGGCGGATTTTGATATAGACTAAGGGAATCAATTCCCTATTTATGCGCATTAGCTGATAGGTAATAAAGATGATAGGTAATATAAATTTTAATTATAAACTTTATTTATGTCAACAAATTTATAACAGATTTATGAGTTGAACATATTTTTCTTAAATTAACACTGAAACTAAAATTGGGGGGTTGGCGAGCGAAGCGAGCAGGGGGGCGAATTTAACACGGAAAAAATAAAATATAATGATAATATTTTTAAAATAAAAATTCTACAAAAATTAAAATGGGGGGGTTGGCGAGCGAAGCGAGCAGGGGGCGGAGCCCCACTAGTATATATATATGTATACACACACACACGCACACACACACACACACACGCACACACACACACACACACACACATATATATATATATATATACGAGTAACAAATACTTAGTAAGCATCCAACTTAGATTTGTAATTTATATATTTTGTATGCTATACAGATTTAATTTTGATACGCTTTTGTTATCGAATTTTGACATTTTGGAAGAAGATTAGAATTTAGATTACAAAATAAGAATTGTTTCGCACATTAATTATTTCCGGAACGGAAGTAAAGTAAATGTAGGAATAAGAAATGTTCAAGGACAAGTAGAATCGCTATGCAATTAACGAGTAGATGCATCAGATTCTTTATTATATATATACTAGACTTGGCGCAGTGCGCTGCGCGCACTGTAGTAGAATATTAATTCATTAACTTATTAAATGAAATATAAATGCTTGATTGATATTTTTAATATTTGTTTTCTATTACGGAAATATATCAAACTTTACAATATATGATTCATTTCGCGCTCATGTAAATTTCAAAATTGCCGCGGTTTCGTCACCAACTACCTTTTAAAATTTTAAGGTTATGTCTCAACTCAGTTCGTGTCAACGTTCACATCATGTCTCTTTTTGTAACAATGATAATATTTACAATAGAATATTATAAATACACAAATAATAATTATTGATATGTATTATAGTAATATATTACATTCTTTGTATTAGGATCAATTTTAGAAATCAAAAACAAATCAAAAAATTCTAACGATACTTTTGACGCATGCGCACTACACGAGCCAATCATATTGACGCATTCTTGGCTTCACTTCATCCGGTCATGACTTTTTTATATAGGGACACTTCATCCGGTCATGACTTTTTTATATAGGGATATATATATATATATATATAACACTGGTAATTAAGATAAGGAAACATTTTTTATTAACAAATGACATAAATCTAACATGTGTTTCAAGTACTCTAGCAAATAGTTCGATTTGTAATATCGTTCGGTGCTGCGATAGATATAATTAAAGATGTGAGATATTGATATCCATAGAATTATCACGCATAAATATTTTTAATAGTATAGATGCGTATTGTACCAGTTATCAATTTAATTATTCATTATAATTATCTTGTAATTTAACGTATTAATGAATAGTCGCGTGTGTGTTTATATATTGTATAATATAAGAAAAATCATAACGCATTATAAACAAAGTATTCTTAAACATTGAACATCTATTATTAATATCGTACATTTTTTTTAATATAATGAATGTTTAATTTCGACAGTTAATTTTTTCTTGAGTAATAATTAACAGCTTTCCACTCTTGAGAAATGCGTTTTTATCGAGATGCGTGACTATACGGTCTTTATTGTTCTGATGATGTTTGATTGGTTTATTATCACCCTCACCAAAGCAGGATTTCTTCTGCAATTCGTGAACTTTAATCGCGCTTTGCGAAACCTTTCGCGAAAAGCACGAATGCATATATAAAAGAACGTTTAAATAAGGAAGACGAGTAAACACGTTTTATGATTTTTGAAAGTGTCAGCTAAGTATCACGTACAGAAAAAAAACACTGATGCGCTGTATGCTTCTACCATCGATAAATGCCTTTTAGTAGCCTTTATGACACGTTTGTCATATCAGGCTTACACAGGTGTATGAAAAAAATTGATAGCTTCAAAGAAGAGATTTTGTTAAAATCATTTTGTAATCTTCAGAACTGAAAGTTCAGGAAATGAAAGGGTGATTCAACTTCAATTAAGTACGATTTTGTCCACTTTACAATTCACTGAAATCGTCAATTGTGTAATACTAGATGCATTTAAGTATACTTAATTTAAATTATATTTGTGTTTCTATGTTTTGTATACTGCAAGTTTTTTCCCGTTTTAAACTTGCCCTAGCATACTTCAACCATGCATTCAGAAAGCAAGTAAAATAATTGTGCCAATTTATTTTTTAACTATAAATTTAATATACTTTTTTGAAAAAATTTCTGAAAAAGAAACACTTGAAACCCGTTAAAGAATTTGTATTTTCTACAAGATGTTACTCATTTCATAGCAAAAAAATTTAATTTATAAAAAGATGCTTATAGTGGCATTCGTAATACATAACAGCCTTTGAAAATTCGAAAAATGTGATCTCAAATGGCACAATCGTTGGCACTCGCGCGTAGAGCTTTGATATCTTAAAATGTAAATATTTGCTTATCTCAACGACATAGCCCAAAAATGATCAGCAAATATAGGCACTAATAACGTTTTGAAGAAGCTTGAAAGTATTATATAATACAATCAGATAGGTCGTCGTTCCTCTCAAGAGTCGCAAAATGTAAAATAAACTGTGAGCAATATCAAAACCACCCATACTGGTAAAATGCACGCGCATTTAAAATGCATGTATACTTTATTCTAAATCAAGTTTTGAAAGTTACTTCTTATATCTTCATTTTACGAATAATAATATTCTTAATTGCATCCAAATTTGCATAATACAGCATTCGATGCGCTAAACAAAATATTCAAAAACAAAATTAGTCGAAAATTAGAAAGTGTTTCTCGATAATAGCAAAGACATAATCTTTTACATATATATTATACAATTGTGCATAGCAAACCAAGCCCAGAAACATACAAACATAAATAAAATTGTTTAATTTTCTTTTTATTTGCGTATTTGCATACTGCCAACGAGCAGCGCAAGGTATAATACTACGCTTGATTGCGCAAATATCTTCTCAACCGATGGGTCAAAACGAACTTCTCCATAAGTACACGTCCGATGAGATATACCGTCAAAAATCGGCAAAGAAAAAAGCGGTACACCGATCCTTGCGTCGCGCATACAAATTGCACGTATGATGCGCGCGCGTCTCTCCATATAAGAACGAGATCAGTGAAATTTCGCATAAATCATCAATCCCCGGGGTCAATCGTTTTCTCTCCGCCATATACAAACAATACCTGCAGTCAGGGGGTGGGAAAAAAAGACTCCTTACCGATCTCTCGCCACGGCCCCGGACTCTCGAGCATCGGCGGCGCCGTTTGGGAGTAAAAGCGGACAGCTCACCGATATAATACACGTCGCACACGCACTCACACAGGCGTTCGCGATCGGCCCTGGGACCGGAGCGCTCGTACGGCGTTCGCCAGTTTTTCGCCGCGACTCGTTGGCTCAGTTCAACCGATTGCGCCCGAGCGACAGGACTCGATGTTTCGTGCGAGCAGCCGGTCGAAAGCAAACGAACGCTTTCGGTGATACTTTGATTATTGTACTTCCGATTCATCCACGCACACACAAATTTGTTTCGGCTGCTCGGGGCCAACTTCAATCGGCTGCCGATTTTTCCGAGTACAATACTTGAGATTGGAAGTAAATTGTTTGATTACTACATCGAAGCAGGAGAAGAAGACCAAGCGATACAAGGTGGCCTGGTGATCCTGCAGCGGGAATCGCTTCTCTCTACTGTAAGTTTCATCGTTGTAGTTTTAAGATTTCACACGCGGTTGTCGTGCGTGAACCCAGTCGAGATGGAAATGTTTTCGTTCGAGCGGAGAGTGGCGGCCCGTGTCGCAACGATTTTTCCCGAGAATTTTACCGATGGAAATCGCTTGGAACATCGTGAAATCTGGACGATTCCGTGTGTATAGGACCATCGCGTACTTATACTCGATACAAGGAATCTTACACGTGTAGGCATTTTTTGTTCGGCTTTATAAAAAAACAAATTCTTTGAGAAAACGAACTTGATAAAAAATTTGCATAAATTATGTATCGGTGTATATTACGGCAATAAAACAGATACAAAGTATTGCAACTTCGGCGTTACATAAATTATTCACCGTATAATTAGCATTTTGCTATATTCTTTCATCGTTTTATTCCGAGCACGACAATCGTTTAGTAACGAACACGTCGCGATGCTTCTTCTCGATTAAAACAATCCAATTAATTTCTCAAAAAATAAAAAAGCAACTATAAATGCTAAATAGCACGCCTCTGTCTTCATAAGCATTATACTCGGAATGTAGCGTCTCAGATCTAAATAAAAAAGAAGGAATGCCTTGAAAGTGAAATCTCGGAGTGTGTTTCGAAAATTATGTTTGGTACGTGGACCTTGAGTATAGAGCGAGAGCTGTGATGAAAATAAAAGTTTTTTGGTTTGATATTATTCGTTATAGCGTCGCATGATAATTTTTTATGTAACAAATACATCTGGTGTTGCATGAAAAAATGTAGCTATAAGTATATAAACCCTTATAGCATATAAAGTCTCGATTTAAGCAACAATTACGTCGAACGCCGCGGGCAAAAAATAATTTCGCGATTTCAAAATATTCTTATTGCACTTTCCTCGCAAGCGCTTTTTCGTAATAAGCCAATATAAATCGGCGCAGCGCGCGCAGTTCAATATTGTATTCGCTGTGATAAATGCAACCGTTTCAGTATACGCGATGAATAATGAATGTATATGCAAAGCGTCTGTATACTTCTATCCGGGTTATTGATAGACGCACTTCTTCCGCTAATTACGTTTCGCCGCTGCTTTTGTTTATTTGTGCTACCGATCTAATAGTAGAAATTGATCGATGGATTCGAACTTTCCTCATCAGCATTATTAGGCAATTTTTTCTCCAAGGACGACGAAAAAATCACCGAGAAAACACTCTACAACGCATTTAAAAAATCGAGAAACCGTCCGTGAGATTTGTTTACGGTAACATGCCTCTACTTATACAGCGTTCTAAAAACATGACCTATAATGCGCGCTGAACGAACGTTCGCGCGTGCTACTTTTGACGGTCTTACGTAAAGGACTTGCATATATATATATACACACACACACACACACACACACACACACACACGATCGAGCTCGCGAGTTTGGAAAATATTCCGATCGGCCGAATATAATGATAAAAAAAAGTGAGAAAAGGGCGTTTTCTCTCTCGAGAGACACACACCGCCGAAACGAAAAAGGAATCGCAAAGTCAACGACCAAATAAACGAAATAACCAGCGCAGATCTCGCAAAAACGTGGATTTACGGTACACACACGCGCAGCATACGATCTCTCGAATTGCAGCCTCGAGTCACGTGATGGAGCGTGTCTCTTTCTCCATAGGTAAGCGCGAGCACTTGCGATTTTAAAATGTGAGCGCGTCAGGTTTCCTCGAAGTGCATGGTCCGCACTCCCGCTCCAATTCGCATTCGAGATCGAAAGTATTATATAGGTACGCGCGTACTCGGTATTTGTTTATATTTCTCGTGAAACTTACTCCTGAATCATTTGGATTTCAAGTTTACCGGGTAAAAAGTGCGTTAACAAGGTTTGACAAAAAATAAAGAAGACACTGCGAGAGATCGAGTGTAGTATATCGTATGAACAAAAAATTATTTTGTGACGGCTACAAAAAACGATTATTTACGGCCGTGATAAATAATGATCTGTGTGTGATCTCGTAGCTGGAAGTCTATTACAGTTTTCACCTTGTGTGTGTTTAATCATTTTCATCGTGCGTTTCGTGGAAGGTATACCGCGAAATAATTCGAACGATTCGTCGAAATTTTGACGACTTGGCAGTCGGAACTGAAATGCAAAAGGAAAAAAAAATACGGATGTATTTTCGGAGTGCGATTTCAAAATATCGAGGTTAACGTACTGCGCTGTTGAAAATTCAAAGAATTCGTTGCGGCAATTTTTCACGCTAATCAGTGTGCCATCGAAAATACACAACGCCAGCTTTGTTTTGCAAGTGCATTCGTTATAAAGCTTAAACTTTCGCGGTATATCTATGTATTATTATACTATTAAATGCAGTTTCGTGCGCGTTTATTGCGATACCGTAATTATAATCATAATGAGCTTATATAACGCTTGGAGTTTACCGTTTTATTTACTTGAAGATTTTCTAGTAAGCGTGTGTGTAAACGAAATACAAATGTATAGTTTGTAAAGAAAAACCATGTATAGCTTTGTAAAGAAAAACCACCGAAAATCAACAATCTGTGCTGTACCGCTCTTCGCGTAATTTATTCAATCTCAACACTTACAAGTGTTTAATTTACTTTCACTGACTTTGTTTGAAAAATCTACACCGATCAAGCGTCGAACTATCAAAACAAAAATTTGATTTGAGCAAGAAGCGAACGAAAAAATAAATATCGCGTCAGCATATACCTATATATAATAATTAATTCACCTGTGTGATGCCGTGGCGCGAATACTGTGAATTCCTTGAATAAACATCCTCTCCGCTTATACACCGGCAAGTACACGTGTATGTACTTTCGTAACGACAACGAACAGTTTTTCTTCTAAATTTGCCAGGCTTTATCTGATGAAGTTTTAGAAAGTCTCGCTCGAAGCTTGCGACTATAGAGTCTGAAATTTCGAGATTTTTTCCCATCGTCTCCTCTATTTCACTTTTGCTCTTATGATATACTTATACCTGCAGGAATAATAATGTAGACCGAAACACGAGCTCTGCACGCGTGTAGTCGTTCCGCTTAATTCGTGGACAATATGATACGAAGTGCGAGTGACCGGAGCACGTGCTCAGCCACATGAATGGCTCAACGCGTGCTTTTTCTTCCAACTATCTCTGTGAATACAATGCAAAGGTTAGATTATTCTTTTGTTGTTCCGTTAATTTTAGGGAACTAATGGAGAGTTTCGCCGCGTGAACTTTCACAATTTTCATCGGTTCGTTGAAAGAATTTCTCGTTTTTAGAGAGCACTTGCACGCGGTGTGTGTGTGTTTTTTTTATCGAGTTGCTCAATGCTCGCGTGGCTTGAATTGTACTGATTGGGAATGAAAGAAATGCAGAGTCATAATTGTCGTGGAATCACGTTCTCCGCGAGATCACCGGGCTGACGCTAAAAAAATAGGTATATGCTCGCGAGGCTGCTAATTTTTTTTGCAGTGTTTTTGCGTCTTTAAAAAACAATTTTTAAACTCGCGCTCCACCGATTCGTGTACTTATTTTTCATTTAAAACAAAGGTTAATATAGGTAGAGCAAAAGAAAAACCGGCCAGTGCGCAGACACGGAAAAAGTGTCACGGTGAATTAACCGTGAACCACATTTCGCTGCATATAGCTCGCTTGGCGTAGCAAAAATGACGATTGCGGCGGCCTCAGTTATAATAAAAGTGTGCAATAAGATCTCGCAAGGGTTTTGTAAGCCACTGCGTCAAAAATTGCGCGCGAGCAGAAGTTCACCTTGCCTTGGCCTATGACACTCGTCGTGATCCTTTGTCCCATGTGTAATTGCGCGCGTGTGGAATCGCTCCATTATTCTTCACGATTATAAGACTAACAATAAGAAAAAAATCGGTAGTCATTAGTTTGCGTGATTTAGCGCTGGAAATTGGTGTATGTATCGAGGGGATAGAGAAATATGAAGTATACTTGCGTCCGACACTGCAATTTTGCGTGACATTTTTACTCAGAAGTATACATATTATTTTTCATACTTTTCGAACTACCACTTTTTTGCGGGTAATTTTGTTTCGAGGCGACTTGTCAGGAACCTTTTTTTTCAAAGCGCAATAAGATTTTTTTAATAACGAACGTTGTTTTTGCATCGTTTCAGAGACTAATTTGAGGGAAGACCGATTCGAAAAGACACAATATGGCATCGACGAGCATGGAGGACTTGCCCGACAGAATTGGAGCGACGTTCAAGGGCCGGGACATCTTGATAACCGGAGGAACCGGATTTCTGGGAAAAGTGTTAGTTGAAAAGTTCCTGCGTTGCCTGCCAGAGATTAATCAGCTCTACCTTCTGGTTAGGCCAAAAAAAGGCAAAGACCCGAAGCTCAGGCTGGATGAGATTTTCAACTCAGCGGTAAGTAAATTAAATTAATTTCACTCGTTGTCATTAGGCGTCAGAACCTCGAGACCCAATTTGTACGTAGACGAACTAATTGCTGCATTCGTAGTCGATTGCCGGAAAAACTGCGATTGTCGCGAGTGCACTCTGTAGAATGTAATTTTTATAATCGACGGTTATGGAAAGAATCTTGAGAATTGGAATCGGTATGGTATCGGAAGCAAAAAAGCTTTGGCGAATTAAATTTTCTGAATGAACAAAAGTGCACACAAAGAGTTACGCGCGCGGCAATAGAATATATAGGGCATTAGGGGTCGCGCTGCTCCGAGGGAAAGTCCGTTCGTCGGCGAGATGTTTCTCTCTCTCTCTCTCTCTCTCTCTCTCTCTCTCTCTCTCTCTCTCTCTCTCTCTCTCTCTATACACGTGTGGCCACTTTACACGTACAGCACCAGCTCCTTGCAATTGTGCAACTTGACTCGACGACACTTACACACATGCGCTTGTGCATAGTCACCTGTTTACACACCTGAATCGCGCAGCGGATTCTTTTCGAGACGGAAGTTTGGCCGTGTCAAATGTCGCGCTTTCTATGTCTTGCTTTCGCTTGTCGAGGTATTTCTATATGTATATGCACGTAAATCTACGCTAATTGAGAGCGAGTGCATTGTTGATAATTGGCGGGATGTATGCGCAATGATGCGCTCATGGGGTTTCTTAGGTGTGAAAGTTCTTTTTTCAGAGGATGAGAACGATCTGTACTGCCTGAAGTGCAGTTTCGATATGCTATTAAATCTAGTTATTTTGAAAGACTTTTACGTGATAATCCTTATAGCTGAAGTATATAATTGTTTCGTATAAACTTCGCTTGCAGCGAATAAATGTTGCGTAAAAGCACCGCATCTTCAAACCATTTAAATTCGATGTATACAGTAATTAAGAGCCGATTTACTTATCACGCCTTATACAATTCCTGTACATAGGTGTTTCACGATCGTACAACTAGAAGCGCATACATACACATAGAACAGATCGTGGAAAACATTTTACTGTAAAAAATTTACTTCACCGATTTCGTTTATTTCTGACAATTGTTAATCGGCTGTTTTCTTAAATATTCACTCCTAACAAGCAACTATTCAAAAACCAAAAACAATACCTCGCGAAACTCGTTCGTCGCGTTGATTAAGCAGTAAAAGGAAGTTCAATCAATCCCTCATGCAATTAATTGACAAGCTTATAATTATCTTACATCCCCTGTATATAATACTTCAGACTTCAACCACGTACGATCGAGTATAATAAGCGAAGTCGGCGCCTATAAGTATTAATACACCCGACCGCTTACGAAATTAAGAGCGAAAGTATCTGTCAAAAGAGGTACGAATAATATAAAAAGCCACGAAACACAGCCAAGTGTATATAGGTACAACTTTCGATATCATTGCGTTCCTCCCAATACACTTGCTCAAGCATCGTTGGCGGTATAGCCGTTCTATCTGGTGCTGCGATGTGTTTAGCTCTCCGCGAGTTTGGCCTCGATGCTTAAAAGAGCCGCTTCTCTTTCTATCCCTGTGGCGGTGTACACTCGCGCAACGCGAAAGGAGAGAGATTATCGCGAATGTCGCAACGATCGAATTTGACATTTGGAGTTATTATTCAGTCCGAAGCTCGACTTCTGTGTGAGGCTCTTCTGACTGACTGTGTGCGGATGATTATCTGCGAGTAAATTTTTATTTTCTTTTATGTATACGCACCGCGAGCTTTCGGAACTTGTGCAACGCTGAATTTATAAAGATGAATTATAAGTGGGATTGTATATTGAGGTAACGAACAGACTCAATCCGAGCGCCGGATTATTAGTATAGAAATTCAGGTTTTTGTATTATCTCTGTAGAAGCCTCGATGTGCTTTGTTGGCGCACTTTCTATTTTGATTTTTATTCAAGTCCGTAAGAGTGTTTTTTGACCGTATGTAAATAAACGATCTTCGCCAGACAGTCAACGTAATTTCTAATTTGTATTGTAAAATCGTCGTGATGTGATGTATTTTTAGATCGATTTTATTTTTAGACAGCCGTCCACGCGCCAGATGTGCAGCCGAACTCGTATTTACACTGTCAAAAGGAGAATAATTTATTCGCGAATTCTCCCCACACCGCAGAGAACAGCGTCATTAACGAGTATTCTATTTTTCTTAAGGAGAAATAAAATGGTGACCAAAATCACGTCTCCCTTTTACTCGGCATCAATTAGAGATCAACACAACATAATATATAGCGACGTGAATTTTGGCACGTGCGTGACCGGTCTGTCGCAGTTCAGGTTTCCATACGGTTTGGTTGCGACGTCACGGCTGATCTTATCTACTTCAGGATTTCTCAGACTGCGCATACGTAAATCCGAGTGAGTCACATCAGACGGAGACAGATATGATAAATTATAATAAGGGGATTCGGCGAACAGCACGATCAACGCCTGAGTGTTGTAATTTCGGGGGAGGCAATTTCAGAGAGAAAGCGGAGCTGGGATAATTGTAATTTAAGTTTTTCTTTTATAATCTAGCGTGCTTATATACTGCAGGATACATATATTTTTTCGAATTGCAAAAGCTTTTTATGGATTTGAACGTCGTTGACTTCGCACTTTAGATTTCCTGCAAAGTAGTTTTTTATGTCGTTTGCGAAACGGATACACTTATGGTTTTGCTTGACTTTTTGAACTTTCTACAGTCTATATGATTTATAAAATCCTTGTCAGTAATGCTCTTCATCATCATTTTCCAAAAAAGCTCACTTAATCTCTAAACCACGCCTACAAAAAAAAACAGCAATTGTCACAAATCCTCCGATTAAAAAAATTGCGCACGTGTCTCCCTGTAAAAGAAAATAGTCTAATCCACAGTCCGCGCGCGCGTGTGTAACCTTGTTACGCGAAGCAGCATAATATTCGAATCGAGGCGGGCATCGAGAGGAGAGTGACTGGCGAAAAATGGTCGGTCCAGCGTTGCGTTAGTAGGGCCGAGCGCGACCGGCTGCTGTTGTAGAGAGAGAAGGTGACATAACCGCGGTAACGGCTTCTTGAATAACTTTCACCAGCCGGTGCGATAATATGCTCTCCGACGCGGCATGCGCGCGAGAGGCCTTGACTCTGTTTCTGCGCCGCCGTGTGCCTTTTTTTCAGCAGTTCTCTGGGGTTATATAGCTGTATGGTTCATGCTGTCAGTTACTTATTGTTTTACCGTCGTTTTACGCGTGTGGTTATAATATTTTAAGCGATTTCGTGCTTAAAATTAGCGAATGATTGGAGTTGACAATTAGAGAAGTAATATTGTTGGGGGATTTCTCGTTGATATAGGTATTGTTCTTTAGTTGACGAAAGAACCATACAAAAATATGACCCAGTAAAATTGTATGCAGCTCGTGTGTACTGTGTATAGTAATAATCGCGCTTTTTTGAATGTATCATATTCAGAATACGGCAATTTTGCACAAGCCATAAATAACAATCGTCACGATCACTCCATAAATCTTTAGAATATAATTCAGAAAGAACCTATTCAAATATAAAAAAAACAAAAGCAAGATTGTACATTTTTGCTTCCTTCCTAAGGAAGCCTTGTAATAGTAATTTTTGGAGTTTGTGTAAACACATGTGGGAAGTGTGTTTTGATGAATTTTTAGTCGAAAAATGGTGTTTTTAGAAAATGTCCGTACGGATGTATGTGTGTGTGTGTGTGTGTGTGTGTGTGTGTGTGTGTGTGTGTGTGTGTGTGCGTATGTATACGCCTGTTTCTCAGCTTCTACTTGGTGGATTTTAACCCACCAAGTCTCATTTTCTTTGTTTTTGCTAGAAGATAGTGGGACGAAAGTCCGTTTTTACAATTTATATACGCGTTTTTTTTTTATAGTGATTTTTTAGTTTTGAGATTTCAGTTTTTGCCAACAAAGTTATCGGAAAAGTTAATAAAAGTAAATTGCTTAATATGTACCTGAAAGAGAATAAAATTGCCTATGTTTTTACCGTGAAAAATTTATATTATCGTTCGTCGTTCTTTTATTATACACCATACAGTGCAATTTTTTTAAATCGTTATAACTCAAAAACTAAATAGCGAATCATTCTAAAAAAATATATGATTATTGAAGGTAATTAGAACTATATACCACTTAAATTTTAAGTCATTTCATGGGGCAGATCCTGAGAAAAACATCAAAAACTGAAAAAAATCGTTTTTCTACGTGACGCGATAACTGGAGTAAAAAGGCAATAATCAAGTTCAAATTTTGGATTTAGTTAGCATTATATAGCACAATGATCCCTTTCTTTGGGATTTTTATAAAACCAGTTAGTTTCAAAGATATTGAGCTTCAAACTTTTGTTTTTTCACCCTGTATACTATGAGTCGTTTTTTCTACGTGATGCGATAACTGGAGTAAAAAGGCAATAATCAATTTAAAATTTTGGATTTAGTTAGCATTATATAGCACCTTTATCTCTTTCTTTGGGTTGTTTATGATACCAGTTAGTTTTAAAGATATTAAGCTTCAAAATTTTGTTTTCTTACCCTGTATACTCTATATAACTGAAAACTGTATCGCTTCGATCTCAGTTTCCATTAATGGATTTTAATCTATACTTAGACTCGTTTTTTGCTGTTTTTGTTTTATTAATTCGTTAAAAATAAGATTTTCAGTTACGCGTATATTCATGGCGATTTTTCGATCACTGGTGATTTTAGATACGTTCCGCGAACTATATCCTTATCATTATATCTCGGAAACTAAATTATGAACTTTTCGTTAAAACATCATGATTATCGGCTAGTTTTTTTTCTGTTTTTTGTTTTATTAAATCGTTAAAAACAATATTTTCAGTTACGCATTGATTATGTAATATAATTATTTCGAAATAATTTTATCCATCAAACGAAAAAGCATAAAACCTTTATAGAATTATATATGAAGTAAAAACAATTTAGATATTAAAGCGATACAGAAGGTTGAAGGAAGCTACGTGCCAAAGAATTGGCAGCGGTTTTTTTTTTAATAAATCAAAATGTTTTAAGCTTTTCAGTAAACTATTGAAAGAAGAAAAACACCTTCTTGAACTTTACGATATAAATCGTAGGCTCCGAGATTCAATCAGCCTCTTTTTTTTCACTTTCTCTTTCGCCTATCCCAGAACCGACCACGTGCGCATTGAAGTCTCTTGGACAGCGACTGTATAGACTATAGGCGAACGCTTGCCTAGTGACTGTAATGCGTGAGTTTATCTCGGATACTTATTTTTTTAGATGTATCCTTTGTTGGACTATTGAGTTTCAGAGGAATACTTCGAAACTGCATGAAATAAATCAAACCAGTAGTAAAGATTAAATATGATCAGACATTCGCAAAAAGCATTTTTTTCGCTTATTTGTTGGCAATTAGAAAAAAGCATTTAAAAAATTGATTATTTGTAGTACTGGCATATAATAGACACAGTCTTGCACGACGACTGACGTAACGGAAATTGGACGTCATAATCGAAAAGGTCGAGGTCAAAACGTTTACCATACTTTATGGAATTAGTCGCAGATACTAGCTCTTACTACTTCATATAGACTCCTTATTCATTCATCAATGTTACTTCTAAAAATAGAAGAAGAATTACGCAGCGATCTTGTAAATTACTAAGCTATCGAAGCGAATCGATGGCAAAACGATCTAACGGATGAACCAATATGAAGATTTTTTCCTCAAGATAAAAAGCCGAGAGAGATTTTGCGCAACCCTCATCAGGACATATTAATCTAATAAGCGAAAGGAAGAGTCGGTAAAAATATCATTCAATTTCTCTTTTTGTTAGATAACGCCCCAAGCTCGCGCGCAAGTGACGATAATCGCGTGTACATCATCGACGTCAAGTCATGCCCCTTTAATTTATATTCATTAGAAGTTTTGCCAGCGTCGATCGCGTAAATTCGCAGCTGTCACACGTTACACGCAGATTTTTTTTCAAACTTATTCCTCGCCGCAACCCTTGTATTTAAAATACCTTTGAGAGAAATATTACCTATAGTATAAATAAGTGCGCAAAACGTTTGCGATATGTGAAAATCGATAATCAGGTAGTGTATCGGCTGTACCATCGTCACAGTATAGGCAACAGCTGTTCTATAGCCTCGGGTGTCTCAATCGCACATACATTACAGGAGACTGTCTAGCGCGGAAGTCAATCAAGTTTGGAAGCAAAGCAGAGTGTCGGCTCGTTAGCGGTGTAATTTCAAACGTTGTATTTCCATTGACAGACAGGACGCACAGCGCAAATTCCAGTGTTTGAATTTTTGATCGAAGTATACTTAACGAGAACAAACTACTTTTATCACAGCTTTATCAGTAACCAGATCAGTAACCAGGTAAAAACGTCGTTTATAATATCTTACAGTTCGATAATAAGCTGTCATATAGCTGTGCTCTATTATACCAAACGATTATACGAGGATATATATTTTAATGTTGAAACCACAAATGAAAAACGCCTCGCATCTGATGTCTGCAACGCAGATGATCGTGCGGATTCTCGTTCGAAACGAAAGTAGGTTAAGTGCAGTCGGTATTAAATAACATAATAATATAATACTATATCGTACACACGCGGGAAAATTAAAAGTTCTTGGAGCGATGAATCGTGTGACAGACGTGTTTTTTTCTTCGAATACACTATAATGACGAAAGGAATGAAAAGCTTTAAAGATTAAGCGATATGAGCAAGTGTCTCGCGCGGCTATTGTCCAATAGCCGAGATGATTTATGCCATCAGACGACGAAACGTTTTTACAGCGTTTCTGCAGAGCCGGTAGTGTATCTAGTATGCGGCAGTATTTCTATAGGTCCATTTGGCGTTCGCGTTTGTATATACCTATATATAAAAGCGTGGCTCAACGTCAGAGAAAGTAATCGAGGTCGCGGCGGCGCGCGAGGAATTCGCAAGCGCTAATGTTTTTCGCGCATAATGCAGCCGGCAAACGTTTAAAAATGTCCGCAAGAAATGAATGAGATCCGATGCTCGTGCTATATAGGCTGGACTCTGGTGCAGCCATGGAAAAGTTATTATGCTTGATGCAGAGTCAAAATGGTAATCCTTTTGTCTCTGACGTGAAAAGATCAATTCTAAAATATCTGCTAAGATAAGGATACGTTGCGAATGATTTAATCAACAGATTTTTTTAATGTTTATAATGGTCGGTCCAGTGTGTTATTCTTAAATAAAGTTTTTTCCTCTCGGGTAACATAATAATAACGTTGAATCAAGTATACGAAAAGCTCGAGAAAGCTGAAAATGTACAGACAATTTTTTATAATAAAATGCACTTGCTACAGCTGTAATTTCTCAACCGCGTTAGAAGCCGTAATTATTGTCATTATATTATAATATTCATGCAAATATAAGTTTGTTAACCTTGTGTCAGGTTACTGACACAAGTACTATGTATTTACATTATTATAATATATGATATTCTGGCTGTAGGTATTTATATTATTCAGGAATTTCCTGGTAGTAGATACATTATACAATTTATTTAGATTTTATATCTTCATGCCAAAGGTGTGTTTCCTGCTTAGCAAGTTTTTATCGCATTTTCACGCATGAAAATGACATGAAGAAACCATTACTATTATTCAAATGAATTAAACAATGAATATTATTGAAAAACGAGTTATAATCTCGAGGTAATTAAAAGGGGTCAACACTCCACCTATCTTTTATATAGTCACTACGTTTTCCATATGTATAATATTCAACTAACTAGCAGAGAATTCGAGAAGCACGTTCCTATAATCGACGTACACATACACGCTATACAATTGAAGAATGTTTTCTCTCTATCTCTCGCCAGTAGACCGGCCCAAAATGTCGTAATTCTCCTCTACGCTGTTCACCGACTCGGCGCGCAAAGTTAGATAATAAATATTCCCGCGCGTGCATCGAAACGCACGCATTATACCTATATAGAAAACGCGGCAAGTACATGCAGCCCAATTACGTGAACGCATCGGCTTCTTTCTTTCGTTTCGCTATGCACAGAGAGCTGATGGTGTGCAAATGCGCGCGTTTCGCAAAAGTGCCCGTCGGCGATATTATATATATATATATATATATATATATATATATATAATCCGCGCGGATGCACCACTTGATGCAGCATCGCTGCTTTCTCCAGCCTTGGGTTATTTCGCGAAGCTTCCAGTAAACGGAATTGGAGAAGAGAGAAGTGGTGCGCGGATGAGGTTCTCGTGTTTGAAGAAAAGTGGCTCGTCTCGGTATTGCAAAACGATGTGCGTGGGAAGGAAAGTCGCTTAATTCGATTCAGAGGCAAATATATATAATTATAATAGTTATTGTTTATCATATTTCGCTGCACATCGGAATTCGCGGATTGTAAATGAAATGAACTTCCGGAACTTCAGAAATAACAAGGTTCACTCCTGCATAATCAGCCAAATTTGCCTCTTCCATATATTTCACTCATGGACATTTATAACGCAAATACAATCGATTTATCATTAGAACGAGTTTGAGAATTTTCAAGCACACACATCATTTGATTTCCGCCAAGGCGGTCCAAACTTCGCCTTATTTTCGAATCACACGCGTCTAATAAAAATAAGACCTTACAATTCATGGTATACAAGAACGAGTCTTCCGCTATATTATATCAAATTTTTTTCCTTTTTTCCTTCTCATTACAGGCAACCTCTGTCAAGGTTGTTGACTTTTAGAAGACGTGACGCATGGTTTCTCCGATAGATTTCACGAAAGCGGATGCAGAGATTGTGTTGACTGAAAATATCTTCTCGCGGGATTGTTAACCATAATGCTCGAAAAAAAGTTTACGTCACCGCGCGTGGAACGGGCTTTTTATAGTCCGAGATTTGAGACGTAAATAATACCTGCCTGATATCACCAATCGCACGTGTTGGTTCTTTCTTTTTTTTATCGACGTCCGATTAGTTCGTATAAAGAGAGTTTTTTGGACTGTGTACGTCGTATATTAGGGGCTTAATTGAGGTATAAAGTTGTTGGGAAATATGTTGTTTCAAATTAATATATACGTACAATCTTAAACGAGGAAGAAAAGATGTTTCGATAAGACGCTTTAAAGATGAAAAATATGTATATGAAGATGATATCATTGGTTGGCCGTGAAAAATATACAGTTTAATTAACATTGATATTTTTCTTGCAGTTGTTCGAAAAGGTGAAAGAACTAAGAGGCGTCGAGGGTCTGCGAAAGAAGGTTACGATAATCAGCGGCGACGTGTCGCATCCCGGTTTGGGTATTTCAGCAGAGGACAGAAAATTGCTATGCGAAAGAATCAGCATAGTTTACCATGGAGCAGCCACAGTCAGGTTTGTACATTTCATAATGAATGATAATGTTGTATTCGATCGAAGCAAGATTGAGATTTCAGTTGAATAACCGTAACGATAACTTGAATATGTGTACTGAATAAAATTGCCCTATACCTGATAATCAAAAATGATTTCTTAAAGATGCTTATGTGCAAATGTTGTCACGAATATAGCTGATTTTATTTATTTTCAAATCTCACATTCTCAAGCGAGTTATGAGTAATATGATGTGACGCTAAACTTTTTTGTATAGATGGGTGAGATGTATTTTTGAATGCTTTTGTTTTTCTTTGATCTCTTATAACATGAATAGTTATCCTCATGGTAATTCACTGGTTATAAATTTTTTTTAAATAAAATTCGCTTACATCATTTCAAGATTTTGTCGCACATACAACCTCAATACTCCGAAATTACTCAGTTAATGATGATAATTATTCAAATCATTGTACTGTAAAATAATAATTTATGTCCTTGATTTTATCTTCAAAATTAAAAAATCCTTAAATAGTTTTTATCGTTATTCTGTTTCACCGAGTATATTGTGATGCAGATACCCCAAATCGATTGTCAAAAAGCAAAAATATTGTAATTATGTAAAGCAATTACTCCGAGAATTAATTAGTTTTAATTTTATAGATTCGACGAGTTACTGAAACGGGCTGTGATTTTAAACACACGAGGCACGAAACAGATGTTAGATCTGGCTAAAGAAATGAAAAAACTTGAACTCTTTGCACACATAAGCACGGCGTATTGCCACCTTGAAGAAAAGGTAATTTTTATATTTTGATTCAATTTACCACACACGACTGTCAAAGTTTTCTATAAATGTACATAGTTCTTTGCTTATTATTTGCTTGTAGATTATTCATTCATATTAATATATATTTTCATTCTGAACAAGATTTTACGATTTATTATGTAAATTTTAAACGTAGTCCTAAAAATTTAATTCGATTCAATAAAAGAACTGACACTGAGACTATATTCAATGGCACGTCTATTAGACATAAAAAATGAATGGGGGAGGAATATAAAGTGTAAAATAACGGCATTTCTAGGTCTTGGGCGAAAAACCATATCCTCCACCGGCGGATCCGCACAAAATAATCAAATGCGTCGAATGGATGGAAGACGAGGTCGTCGAAGCTATGACGGACAAGATCCTTGGAGATCTTCCGAACACATATGCCTTCACAAAGGCTTTATCAGAAGGACTCGTTGAAGAAGTCATGAACGATATCCCTGCTGTAATTCTGAGGTACACATATAGATTATAACAAAATTTTTCAAATGCAGATCCCTTTACAAATTTAGAACGTAAAGTGATTAGTACATGTTACAATGTGTGAATTTCAGACCAAGTATCGTGATTCCGATCTGGAAGGAGCCGGTTGCCGGCTGGACAGACAACATCAACGGACCAACAGGTCTCCTTATCGGTGCAGGCAAAGGTGTCATCCGAACGATGTACTGCAACGAGAACGGCTACGCGGACTACGTGCCCGTGGACATCGGCGTGAACGCGATCCTCTCTGTCACGTGGAACTACATCGGGAACAAGCAGCACGATAAGCGAGTCTACAATATCACCAGTAGCAGCGAATTCAAGGTCACTATATATAAACTGTAATCGTACGAGAGAGAGAGAGAGAGAGAGAGAGAGAGAGAGAGAGAGAGAGAGAGAGAGACAAAACGAGAGCGGAGTATGCGTATAAATGCATCACATGCAATAAATGTGTGCTGTACATGTAGGTCTGAAAGTTTACGTCATTTCGCAGGTTTCGTGGGCCGAGATTATCGAGCGAGGCCGTCGAATCACGGAGAAAGTGCCGCTTAATGGCGTCGTCTGGTACCCTGGTGGCAGCATGAAGAAATCACGTCTGATGCACAACATCTGTGTGCTCTTCTTCCACATGATACCAGCATACCTCATCGATATGCTCATATTTTTGGCCGGCCACAAGCCCATGTAAGTTTCACTCCTCGATCCGCTCTGTATAATTATAATTCTTATATATAATATAATTTGCATACTGATGCAATCAACGTAATTACATTGCAGTTAATTTTTTTACGCGTTCTTCTTAAGACATAATTTGTAAAATTTTGTGCATGTATTAGTCATAGATAAAGTTGAAAACTGCAAAACCTAAGGTTACGGCTTAGAAAAATTAACGCCTTTTTAAATGTAACACGCACTTAAGATTTCTGTTTTTGTAATTATTTACTCCGAATTATTTCGAATTTTTATGAATAGGTAGATCCTCGAAAAAAGTATAAATCCTACAATTTATTAATATTCATTCAATACAAATTGTTGAACATATCTTAAATACTGCCTTTTTCCAATTTAAACATATTGTTAATTCAATTGCAGAATGTGCCGAGTTCACCGTCGTATACAAAAGGGCTTCGAAGTGTTCGAATACTACGCAAACAATCAATGGGACTTTGAAAATGCAAATATAGCAGAACTTAGATCACTTCAAAATGAAAAAGAAAAAGTACTTTACCAGTTACATGGCGAAGACATGGATCTGGATAACTATTTTGAAAATTGCATACGAGCTGCGAGGGTTTTTATCTTAAACGAACCACCGGAAACTCTACCTGCTGCTCGACGACATATGAGAGTGTAAATTGAACTTTTTATAATGAAACTTATAATTTAGAAAAATTGATTCAATTACTAATGTAATGTAACTTTTCTTATTTTACAGAATGTACTGGGTAGATATTGTGACGAAAATATTGTTTTACGTTCTGCTTATATACATGATGGCTTGCTGGAGCGATAGTTTCAAGGCGCTGCTTGTCGGTGGATGGCGGCTCCTCGGTCGGGCATTAACTAATTAATTGTGCCCCAAATGAATTTTTTTTAAATATTTAGTACCTTCACATTGTAAATTTACCAAATAAATATTAAATAATTAAAGCAATAGAGGTGATGAAGACGGAAAATAGTCTGAATACCTCTCCGTGAATACAGTTGTGTATGTACATATACATGGTATAGATACCTCAAGCTTCGTTTTACGAGAAGAAAATTGAAGAAAAAATATGAATCATGCAGAAATTTTTGCGAGGCTACTCGTGTTTATATCTATGTTAAACGAAATTATTGTATATTATTTCTATTTTATAAAAGTTAATGTATAGACTATGGATGGAAAAAATAAATTTCTAAAAACACATTTGTCTCACTATGAAGTGGCTTTTATTTTTTTTAAAGATGTTATGAACATTACCCGCCTAGACGGATTCTTGTACAGGCGGTTCGTAGCCTTCTGGTCTCTCCACCTTTGATCCCGTTTCTCCACCTTCTCCTCCCTTGGCGCTTCCACCGTCACCGTGAAGCTCGAGAAGCTTGCTCAATTCAAAGCGGGGCTTCTTCAATACTTTAACCTATGAAAGCAAAAAAATATGATGTAGAAAATGCATTTACTATTCTTGATAAAATACAAAAAGACACCTAAAGGATGTCACTTCAAACAAAGGTACTCAAAATTTTAAAGATGAATGATTCGATAGATTCAAGAAAAATAAAATGTATATATCTGCAAACTGAATAGAAGCTGATATTAATATAAGAGTTGACAATTAAAATTTACGTTAAATAATTAATTTAACATGAATATATATACATTAAGTACTGTGAGGACAAGTTAAGTACCATCTTTCAGTATATAAGCATGAATTGACTTTCACTTATGCACTAATATTAATGAAAAATTCAATAAATTCAAATAAAAAATTTACAAGATTAAAGTGTACATACTTTACGAATGTAAACATCGTGAAGTGGGTAGATGCCTTGGCAGGCCTTTTCGATGTCCTTAGCAATGGCATCAGGCAACAGCTTGCTGACAACACCCTTCAGATCGCTCTTGTTAACTTCATCGGTGATCAGCTCAACCATCTTCCTGCGGATGCTTCTGACCTATACAGAAATTATTGTTGTTAAATTTTGGCTATAAATTTAAAAAATGATATTTTGTTTTTGAATTTCATTGTTGCATTACAAAATATCACTGCTTATATGAGATAAACGAAGCAATGTGGTAAGAGAATGCATTTTTTTTCGCAAGTTGAGTGACAGCACAAACGATAAAACATTTGTCTATCGTCGACCTGCGGTATTTTAATAAGAAAATTCAATATGGTTTGATTTCTTATTGCATTCATTGAACTAACCTGAGCGTGCTGTGCGTAGCAGGTCTTCCTGGAGCTCTGTGGATCTTTGTTGGTGAAACCAATGCAGAACACCCTCAAGCTGTAGCCATCAGTGGTTTTGACATCAACAACAGCCTCAATCAAGGTCTGCCATTTCTTGACCATTGACCTCAGCTTGTC
The DNA here is from genome assembly GCA_012977825.3 of Pteromalus puparum. Lineage (NCBI taxonomy): Eukaryota > Metazoa > Arthropoda > Insecta > Hymenoptera > Pteromalidae > Pteromalus > Pteromalus puparum. The sequence continues at coordinate 15,032,079 of CM053170.1, read as the reverse complement.
TGTGGTCAGGTCCATACCATGGAAGTTGGTGAGAACATTACGTCCCTGGACATCCTCAGCAATCAGTCTGAATTTACGGAAAGACCTCTCAGCATCATTGTCGCTCTGGAGATCAGCAAGGGACACCTCAAAAACTCGGTGTTTAAGACCCTCAGAAGCGATTTCTGAAAATTAAAGATTTATGTTAATTAATATTATATAAATTAAAATTAAGCAACAATTTTATTTATAAAAATCAAGTGTAATAGTTTTCAATATGCCATTTCCAGAATTAAAATGACGAAAACTAAAAACTATATTTAATTTTGCAACTTTGAAACGCCACAGCAGTTTAAAACACTGTCATGGAGCTGGAGTTGCAAATATTTGTAGAAATAAATCTTCAAGCATAATCTTTAGAGAAAATTATATACTATTATTAAAGAAATACCTTTACAGTATTTTTATAACGTTGAAATTTGCATTACAGATAAATGTATATATTTAATTGTACCAATGTTAAAATTGAATATAGTACACCATGTGCTCATTAAAGGTTAAGCAAGACAATAACACTGGGAATAAAATGAAAAGGAAAATAAGTATGCAACAAAGAATCTTTTATGAAATTATTTTGATTAAAATAGGCTAAATCATATGATAGTTAGCTAACAAGTAAAAAAAATGTCTACATAACATACAAATTTGTGATTTATAAAAATCTGATAGTGCTAATGATATTGACTGTGATCTCAGTAATAAATAATAAGTACAATAATTAACTTACTTGTTCCCTGAGTCCTGTTAACCAAGGTTTTTCCGACCTGTCGGAGGGTGAAAACTGACGGTGCCTTAACATCGTACCAGTCCTTACGTGTGAAAGGATCAACACTAACAAAACAACAATCATCATTAGTATTTAGGATATTTAGGAAACACTGATAAACTACTTTTTATGAATTATTACTAAAAACTCTAAATGAAACATGTGGACAGTTGTCGAGTAACTTTGTAGGTTAACGTCTCGTTGACACTTGTGACTAGTTTTTTAAAAATATATCCGAACTGTTGCAATTCTCAAAATAACATTACCTATACCAAACAAATCAAGCAATGTGGTAAGTGAGTGCATTTGTTTTTCGCAAGTAGAGTGACGAGACAAATTACAGACCGTTCGCTCGTCGTCTTCTTGCGGTAGCTATATCAATAACAAGTCTCCTACAGGTTAACGTTCAACAAACAAGTTTTTCCGATCTCCGACAACTTTAAAAAAAAAATAATAATACGTGACCAGAACAATGATAAAAGCACGTTGTTTCAAAAGTAAAGAATAAGTGATTTCTGATAGTATAAAATAGAATTTTTGTGATTCGGTCAAAGTCAAGTAAGAGAACGTAAACGGAGCATGGAGTCCAAGTTCCTAAGTTCATCCGTAAAAATCAAGTGCATCACCGGTCATTAATCGGCGTATTATGTGAATTCGATTAAAAGAAGCCTCAAAAAATGAGTTAACGGTAATATGGATTACTCACATCTTCTTCTTAACTCCCTTTTTACCTCCTTTCGAAAGCCCCTTATTTTTACCCACCGCCATGATTGAGGCTAGAAAACGGAAAGGAGCGCAAATATCCGCACGCGGTGCGGCACGACCTGAAGATGGCTGGTCGATGCCTCGATGCTACACTCGTTTACGTGGATATCGAGTTATCGAAGCAGCGATGCTCGCTCGGTAAAGTGAAAATCTGCAATTGTACGCGCGGCTCATTTGATTTGTTATAGGTAGAAAATGTTTGATATTTTCAAGACGTCGTTTTTGAAATGAACGAAAGATTGAGATTGTAAAATTATAATTATTATTTTACTTTAAATAGTGAATTAGAAAATCAAAGGATTAGAATAATTATTAGTCATGACTCATGATTGTGAAAACTAACTCAATACTTACTACATTAGATTTGAACAAACAGATTTATTTGAAATCATCAAAAATTTTGCTGATACGAAACATTTTAAAATAAATTTGATTTTTTATCATTGAAACTATAACCCGTAATAAGTATGACATTATTCCTTAAATTGTTAGCTTACGCTGCATGTACATACAACGTATTACTTCTTACGTATGTACATTGTGCATATTACTTTTTTTAAGTAAATTAGTTGCTGCTTTGTCTAGTATATTGTATATTATTATGTACTATACTACAACTTTTGAAAATCATTTCAATTAGCGGACCTGCTGACGAACGCAACAATAATAAATCGAATTAAAAATTCCTGCAAAAACAACTATAATAATATTTGGCTTATAATAAAATTAAAATATGATTATAAATATAATCATATTTTAATTTTATTTATAATATTTATTTATTAATATTATATAATATTTATTATATAATATTAATTTATATATATATATATATATATGAGGAAATCTACGCAAATCGGTCACTTTTTGGGGTCGCGAAATGGCAAATTTTAAAAAAGCGAGCACACCTTTCTAACTTGCCCTGGTAGAAATTTTGGCTGTTTTGGGCAGTTTTTGGCCAGTGCTCGCCAGTAACTGTGTAATTTCGACAGAATTAGCCAGTAACTGGTTAACACGAGTCACAATTTCTACCAGGGTGGTTTATCTTGTTCATTATATCATAAAATGTACAAAAAGTCAGTGGAACATGAGAAAACTCCTTTGTGACACTGTTTTTCCGGCCCTTTAAATTTAACCAAAAATAGCCATTGTTGAATGGCATGTACACTCCGAATGGCAACGTCGCCCAATTTTTGACAGGTTTTGACGGTTTTTGACGGTTCTGACGATTTTAGATTTGCAGAGGTTATATAAGCCGGTACCGTCAAAAACCATGCGACGTTGCCATTTGGTTCAAAACGTTCTAAACCGCCGAGCCGGACACAATAACTTTGCATTGCGCGCCACAAATGGCTGCCGGTCTTGCTGTTAACTGGGGCTCGGTCAACAAGGTTAGGTCAGACGCGGCCGTGCTAAACCGTCGCCGCATCTAATAACCCCGATATTATATATAACCTTGTTGATAGAATCCCAGTTAACAACAAAATCGGCCATTTGTGGCGCGCAATGCAAAGTTATTGTGTCCGGCCACTGTACTTAATTTCCGAAGGTGTAGCCCCGCGACCCTATTATACTTTGAATTTGTTTTTTAACTTATTTACGTTTTATTCATTCTGTCTATATATTTTATTTGATCCGTTGTTGACGCATATATGTGAGTATCCTATTTTAAAGAAATTAATCAGATTATTCTAAATGACCGTAGTATTTTTCTAAGAAAATTGACCATTCATAAAAATAACCAAGATCGAAAATTGATTTGTGATAATCCCTCTTTAAAAAAAGTGATGACCGGATGTTTTGAAGCTGTTAATGAAGCGATTTGATTGGTTGCAAAACAAATATCCGGTCTGAATATATAGTTACGTTTTGGAACTTCTAACCTTAGAAAATTAAGCGCACGAAGCGCGCGTTGAATTTAGCTAGTTTCTTAAATTTTAGACCGTGCGATTCTCGTTTTTTTCAAGTTCAAGATGTTATAATATAGGTAACCCGTTGCAACAAGCGGTATTATATAAGAGGTTATTAGTTTTCTTATGCATTAAGTTGAAATGAGGCTTTTTATCTCATCAATCCATCAATTAGCGCGTATGGTAACATTAACAGTGACAGTTCTACTCCTGATATACTTATGGTCACTATTGGGAGTTTAAAGTTGCAATTCGACCTCTGGTGGACGCGATTTTATCGCCGCCATATTTTATATATATAGATATACTTGCAATGTATAACTAGCGACTTTTTCGCCGCCATTTTTCTGACCGCGAATCAACTTTATACTCCCAATAGAAGCAGTTCTGCTTCAAATAATCTGTACCAATATTTATAGTGGCAACAAGTTGTAGTGTTTGGGAGAAATTAGAACTCGTCGATATCGACAGCGTCCAAGCTGATCGTCACAGACATGACGCGACGTGTATATACATAAATGTCGGGTACACAGTAAAACACAGCAATGTGCTCGGGACCCCTTAAGCGCAAATCGTTTCATGACTTGCTGGTCTGCGACATAGAGATCGAGTCAAGAGTGTGCGTGATCCACGGATAATCGAAGCTCGTCTGTGACTTCGCTAAATTTTTGCTCACTGGAGTTCCGCGAAGATCCCGTTTGCTGCAATTCTAACATTAACGACCATTCATTTTGGCTTGCACCAGATTACCATACACAAAGGCAACACAAATTGATATAATAAGTAAGATCTTGACTGTTCTCGTCTTCCATAGGTTTAGGAAAGATGCGCCCAGAATGGAACGACTTAGCTAATTTCGCTATAGCTTTCGATTAGGGCCGTGAAAGTCGCTCAAACTGGAGGATTTGCTTGCTGTTATAGGGCCTTTTGATGTTCTAAACAGGGATGCCATTAATTTTGCGAAATATCCAAATGGGAAGCTAAACCGTAGAAGCTAATTTTTTGAGATATCGCTAAAAAGTGTTGCCCAGAATGGGATATATGCCATTGATATTAACAATAAATGCGATACGTATACATTGTAAACTTCTAAAAACCATTATCCTTGTTTGCCATCAATTTTATCAAATTTCCAAAATGCACCGAAATCGATCGCAGTTTCTCTTTTAGCTATCCTCAAAGCATTTCCAGGTTAAACAATGCTTTTTTGACTATTCTAAGCGTTTGATTCATCTTACATTCAAAAGTCAACCAATCGGCATGGCAATGCTATGCTAAAACACATTCCATACTGGGAAAACATGCTTCGTTCCATTCTGGGAAAAAAAGGTCGTTTACGCTTTATACAGTGGAATGGAGCAAGAAACAACACTAACTCCGGGTTTTTTCGAAAGTTCAAACTTTAAACTAAACGTCTGCGGCGGTAAAACATCTATCTATCTTTTGGCAACTTGAAACACGAGAAAAACAAATCTTTGTGAGCCACTTTTTCTCCTCTCGCCCACGTGACACGGCCTCGGAACATGACTTTTTGAACACCATAAACTACCTTTTTTTTTATTGGGTTTTTATTGGTTTCTGAGAACTTCATTTTGCCCTATATACATCATACACGGGTAGAAATCTTGAGGTCGGCAAGTCACCATGCAACAATTCGTGCGATATCCGAGTGGTTAGGGTGCTTGCCTCTCACCCAGACGAACGGGGTTCGATTCCTGACACCTTCCTACAATTTTTCCAGCATTTATTTGTTATTATTTATTAATAAATAATTGTAATAAGCAGTACCACATTTGAATTCATGTCACTGTTCGCGCCATTTTCTCGTGAGACGAGTTAAGCGAAAATTGCTTAACTCGCTGAGTAAAATTTACTCAACAAGCCTTGCTCTGCTTTTTAAGCAAACTTTACTCTACAGCTGAGCAATATTTGCTCAAGATTTCTACCCGTGTATATTATGCATTTTCACTCGCACATTTTTCTTATTACATTATAAAGCCTCGGGCTCATCGTCTGTCGAAATCCAGTTTGTTTTCTTGTTTTCCCGAGAAGCGGCGGACTGCGAAGTTTTCTGTGCTGCGTCGTAGGATGCTGCTTCGGTGAGGTAACCTGCACTCTACTGTACCGGCTTTCGCCCAGATACTCTTGTGTCTGTGACGCAGGAAAACACTTTTCGAAAACCTACGTCCGATACAGAGAGATTACAGGTCGGGGTCCGGGTCGACAAATCCAGCAGGACAAAGAGGAAAAAACCTCATCTGCTCCCACCGGGATTTGAACCCGCGATCCCTTGAGCGGCCGTGTTTCCGCTGAGTAAGGCGTGCGCCTTAAACAACTGAGCCACGGACCGCTCCAAAAACTATCTAACTGCCGTGCGCAAGTGCCGCTATCTCGCGCCAGATGCTGGGAACTGAAAACATTCCATTCAGGGAATCATTCCATTTTGGGCGCATCTCCCCTATAGCGCTTGTTTCCCCGAAATTAGCAGAAGACTACGAGGCATTCTTCTTCTTTCACAGGCCGTGAACGAGTTCAAGAATTGCGACTATATATATAGTAACGATCTCACTGAGTCCGAGGACGATGAAAATGACGAGGTCGTCGAGGACGATGAGCGAGAACTTGCGTAGATGTCCCAGACACTACGTGTGATTTCGTATGAAGATGGAGTGAGCGCGCTGAATCAGGGACCGGTATATGACCCCCGGTTCAAAACGATGATGTATATACATTATAAATTTTTCAGTTTATGCGAATCAATGTTGAAGATATCATGATTTGTTGTAACTCGTAAAAATCAATACAACAATCGCAAAACATCGAAGTTTTATAATATATCTTAAAAATTTCGTATTCATCATATTACAACACTTCAAAATCAATAATATATAAATATACAAGCACATCTCGTCAATATACTTTCAGATAATTAAGTTATGTATATTTATAACGTGCACAACATTTACTGCTCAACGCAACAGACAAAAAATTAGCTATTCATATATAATTTATGTGACATTGACACTACTGATTTTTCCAAGTTTTTTTTGTTAGCCCATAGTAACCAGTACAGTAAAATAAGACATCGCTGTTTTGAGTATCTAAAAATAAATGAACAATTACTTGTGTCTAGCATGTTTTTATTATAGAAAATATCTAAAATTGTGTAACTCACAAGTCCACAACTTTGAAAATTCATTTCAAGTAGCGGGCCAGCTGTTAAACGACAAGGTACAAAGGATCGGAGAAGCATAAACCGAATTAGAATTTTTGTTTTCATCGGAAATTCGTACCAACCACATGCATAACTGATAATAAAATACAAATTAATTACATGTAATAATAATAAAGCGCAACAATTTAATAATTTGTTGATTTAAAGTTTTTTTACATTGCATCATAAAGATCACTGCTGCTATCGATTAACTTTTGTCCTGGCCAATTACTATAGAACATGTATAGTATGGTACCAAGCCAAAGACAGGCGATTCTCATTAAGTTTATTGGATTTTGTATATTCCATATTAACTATATATCATAAAACAAATATTAAAATTAGAATAGTATAGAAGTAGTATACACAATAATTAGTAACAATTTATGATGATCTAGCATTTTGTATTAAAAACATAAGTGTAGCTTTTGTGCACATTTGTAAAGAAGAAAAAGTATTAAATCAAACATATAATAAAATATATATTTATATATATACATATATACATCAACGGTAAAAGTACTTATTCCAAAAAGAAGTAATGCGCATACGATGAAAAAGACCACGTTATAAGAACTCTGAATAGTGTTTACAAACCTATACAGAAATGATAAATTTATAAAAATATGTTAGAAATAAACATACCAACATTTTAACCTCATACTTAACTCTATTGACCTTTGATGCACTCGTATAGAACTAACTACATAACTATGTATCTGGTTGTCTAAAGTTTTTAAGTTGTAATCCTTTTGTTTAGAATAATGTGATATTGTATCAATGGCTAATTTTAATCTGTAACTAAAAAATTTGATAACATACATAATAAAATGGGTAATAATTGTTTAAATACAAATTTCAAACACCTATACAATTATAGTGACCTGATAGTTAGTTTTTCTTCGAAAAACAACCTCTATAAGTTCAATATTTCTCAAACTTTCGAAATAATTGGCATCTGAACTATGCTGACGAGACATCTGGTGGTGAACTTGAGAACCCTAGGAGATGTCGTGTTTTCAAAAAATAGCATGGGAAATGGTGTATTATAATACACCATTTCCCATATAATTTAATATATCGAGTTTATCACTTTTAAATGATAGTGTATGCCGTAATAGTATTATAGGGAAAAAAACAGAAATTTTATTTTAGAAGGCAGCAAATATAAAAATGAAAATGTGCGATTTTGCGTTCGGCTGCAGACGTCATTTGTTTTTGACGTCTGCTATTGTATTATTTTGTTATGTTTTGTACGGATTGTGTGAAGTGAATAAAAAAGTCAATATGAACGAAATTCCTGAGCTAGAAATTAATATCGAAGATATTATTACAATGTTAGGTAACTCTAAGCGACCTATAAAAGAAGGAGAGGCAATTTTGTTGGCTGATCACATTTTAATGTGCGGTGTATCAATTCGTTGCAAAGATACTATTTGCATAACATCATTTATAACCCAGTCCTCAAAAATTCATGATAAACCTCATGAAATAAATATACTATTGTCAGTTGATAATAAATTAAAGAAAATTTGTTGTCAATGTTCTTGTGCAGCTGGTACAGGTGATAAATGCAAACACATTTTTGCAACTCTTCTATACGTCAATCGGTATAATTATAACCTTTTAATTACGCGTTATCTATTGTCTATCAATTAGAATCTAGTAACTATAAATCTGTAATTATTTTAGACGCAGAATTGCAAAATTAGAGGAGATTAGTTGTACGGATGTGCGCCAAGAATGGAGTAAAATAAAAAAGAAAATTGATCTTCCGTACAGCCGAGTGACATCGATAGACAAATATTGTCATTTTTCCAAAGCAGATGCTGCTATAGATTTTAATGAAATCAGTGAAGATACAAAGAGAATATTTTTTAACAAATTAATAGCCAGTTAGTATACCGTGAAAAATTACTAAAATCAAATAATTTTTTTATAAACTTTGATTGTATACGTACACAAAAAATTTTAGGTGCTCCAAAGAGTGAATCAGAATTTCATTTCTCTCAAAAACGCAAGATGAAAGAGTGTTATGATACAAGTGATTATAGCGAAGAATATATTCTTCAATTATCATTAATTCACTGCAGCTTATTAGAGAGAGATCACTACCTTAATTATGGACAAGCAGATGTTTTTTGTGCATCTGATTTTTATAAAAAAAAATTTCAATTACTGCATAGTGACTCTGTAACACTATTTATGAAGACTTTGGGTCAAAACAATGATGATGAAAGAAAGCAAGGATGTGTAGGATTACAGGAAGTGTATGTTACGAAATTTATACATATACATCTAATAAAAGACCAGATTGGAATAAGAAGGTGGAAAGTATTTTTTACTCAACGTTCGATGGAAATGCAAGTACAAGGTATGATACCTGGAATGAAAGTAAAGCCATTGAACAATACGAAAAGCAATTGAATTTAAAAACTGAGAAAGCTGGATTTTTTGTTAACCCTTTATGTCCATGGCTTGGATATAGTGCTGATGGAGTAGTTTGGTCGACTTATCGAAGTGAAGTATCCTATGCAAGGAAAAAACCGCTGCCAATTCTTTGGCACGTAGCTTCCTTCAACCTTATGTATCGCTTTAATATCTAAATTGTTTTTACTTCATATATAATTCTATATTCTTAAGTTTTTATGCTTTTTCGTTTGATTGATAAAATTATTTCGAAATAATTATATTACATAATCAATGCGTAACTGAAAATATTGTTTTTAACGATTTAATAAAACAAAAAACAGAAAAAAACTAGCCGATAATCATGACGTTTTAACGAAAAGTTCAAAATTTAGTTTCCGAGATATATAAGGATATAGTTCGCGGAACGTATCTAAAATCACCAGTGATCGAAAAATCGCCATGAATATACGCACATGCGTAACTGAAAATCTTATTTTTAACGAATTAATAAAACAAAAACAGCAAAAAACGAGTCTAAGTATAGATTAAAATCCATTAATGGAAACTGAGATCGAAGCGATACAGTTTTCAGTTATATAGAGTATACAGGGTAAGAAAACAAAATTTTGAAGCTTAATATTTTTAATACTAACTGGTATCATAAACAACCCAAAGAAAGAGATAAAGGTGCTATATAATGCTAACTAAATCCAAAATTTTAAATTGATTATTGCCTTTTTACTCCAGTTATCGCATCACGTAGAAAAAACGACTCATAGTATACAGGGTGAAAAAACAAAAGTTTGAAGCTCAATATCTTTGAAACTAACTGGTTTTATAAAAATCCCAAAGAAAGGGATCATTGTGCTATATAATGCTAACTAAATCCAAAATTTGAAATTGATTATTGCCTTTTTACTCCAGTTATCGCATCACGTAGAAAAAACGACTCATAGTATACAGGGTGAAAAAACAAAAGTTTGAAGCTCAATATCTTTGAAACTAACTGGTTTTATAAAAATCCCAAAGAAAGGGATCATTGTGCTATATAATGCTAACTAAATCCAAAATTTGAACTTGATTATTGCCTTTTTACTCCAGTTATCGCGTCACGTAGAAAAACGATTTTTTTCAGTTTTTGATGTTTTTCTCAGGATCTGCCCCATGAAATGACTTAAAATTTAAGTGGTATATAGTTCTAATTACCTTCAATAATCATATATTTTTTTAGAATGATTCGCTATTTAGTTTTTGAGTTATAACGATTTAAAAAAATTGCACTGTATGGTGTATAATAAAAGAACGACGAACGATAATATAAATTTTTCACGGTAAAAACATAGGCAATTTTATTCTCTTTCAGGTACATATTAAGCAATTTACTTTTATTAACTTTTCCGATAACTTTGTTGGCAAAAACTGAAATCTCAAAACTAAAAAATCACTATAAAAAAAACGCGTATATAAATTGTAAAAACGGACTTTCGTCCCACTATCTTCTAGCAAAAACAAAGAAAATGAGACTTGGTGGGTTAAAATCCACCAAGTAGAAGCTGAGAAACAGGCGTATACATACGCGCGCACACACACACACACACACACACACACACATACACACACACACATATACATCCGTACGGACATTTTCTAAAAACACCATTTTTCGACTAAAAATTCATCAAAACACACTTCCCACATGTTTTTACACAAACTCAAAAAATTACTATTACAAGGCTTCCTTAGGAAGGAAGCAAAAGAGTCAGCTATTGATTTGATAAATCATGTAACATTTATCACCATATTACCAAATAATGGAATCAGTTCAAACAAAATCATAAATATTATGCGCAAGTACAATTGGGAATGATGCTGTTAGGATTCCCTAAATGCCATTTTATTCTTTATAGTTCTTTTGATAATAGTATTTTTGTTATTGAATTGCTTTATGATAAAAGTTACTGTGAAAATATGGTGAATACTTTGAAACAAGCATACTTCACCCATATTTTGCCAATCATTGAAAGCAAGGCTTTAAAAAAATAAAGCTGATTAGAAAAAATATTACTTTTGCATGTAAATAATTTTATTACTGTAAATATGAAATAGTATATACAGTTCATATTTTTAGAAATCACATCACTTCATTTATTGTAAACTTGTTCCTTTTCTAAATTATTTTAAATAAAATAAAATGATATTTTCAATTATTAGTTATAAATTTATCCTCTGCCAAAATTGGAGAATCTAAATTTGTCAATCCACATATCACTTTCATTATAATATTAATGTATGGATCTATTTCAGTGTCCAATGGCCCTTGTAATATTTTAAATACACGCAATCTTTGGATTCGCTTCTCTACGTGTACTCTTGCAGCAGCAATGTCTGCATTCATCGTAGCTTCTTTATGACTTAGCTGCTTCTTCTTTCTTAAGAAAGGTGGTCTTATCAATTTGATCCCATCGTCTGCACACTCTTTATCTATTAAAAAGCCACCGTATGCTTTGCTGACATAAGATACCATACCAGATGGTGTTACACCAAGCATAAATTTAACAGTATGACATGATTTGTAATTAGAATAAGTAGGTATTCTACACTTTAAATACTTTGACTGTCTAATTGATATTTCTAGACAATCAAGCACAATTCTGGTACTTTTGTAATTGCTAAAGCACTTTGGCATGTTATTGAGAATTTCTTCTTTGCTTGGCCATCTAATAAGAACAATCAATACTTGAGCGAGTTCTTTTAAAGTATTTACAAAGTACTTTTTGGTCATTTTACTACTAACTTGGAACAATACACTAAGTGCGCAATAATTTTGATTCTGTTTTAACTTTATGAAAGTCAACAAAACACTATCCCTTACTGACATGGCTTGCTTGTTTTCTTTTTGTGGACTTTTCTTAATTCTTGAATACACTCTACTAGGGCATCTAAAATTTCAAAGGATTTAATACCTGTATAATATGTGTACAGTTGGGCATCAGTGTGCAGAAAGTCCAAAATTGATGGCGTTCTTTTACTTTCATGATCACTACAACTTTTGTTCGAGTCCACTTGATTGTCACAACTTGTATTTATATCAACTTGAAAACTTTTATCATTCTTCGTTGATTCATTTTCACTCTGCGTGTGGAGGTATGCATCTGAATCATTGATTTGATTATGATCTGTAATTGAACCACTGTAATCCTCTTCTTCAGTAGGATCTCTACTAATCTCAACATTAGCCTCTGGAGAAATTTGTGCATTAATAGAATCCATATGATTTGATTCATTGGATTTGACATTCAGCTGTGTTTGCTCTGCTCTGAACAAAAAACAAAAAAAATTAAATGCAATACAATATATAAATACTTGACATTCTATCATATTATTAAATATACTTACAGTCGCTTCAACTTTTTTAAATTCCTGGCATCCAATCTACCTTTCCTTTTCTTAGGCAGATCTTTGTCCTTTGTCACAGTAGTAATTAAAGAGACAGGAAGATTTAGACTTGGAATCACATCCCTTTTCAGAACCTTTCTTGCACCTTCTCGAGCTGAGAAAAATGATTGAATCAACAAAATAAACTAACAAATAAAAACCTATATAACATCACACCAAAAACGTACCTGGATAGTAATCCTCAGGTAAAAAATGTTTGCTGCATATCACAGAATTCAAACGCAGTTTCTTAACCTACACAATAACATTTTCTTTTTGGTTTAATATTCATAGTGCAACGCAACAGTTAGCAATAAAACAGTTAGAAATTGATGCAAACTGGAGCAAGGGAGACTCCAAACACGTTTATATGCAATCAGCTGATTGTCCCCGACTCTTAGCATATACTCTTACTTTTTCAACATTTCATTTTTAAAAACCTGAATAACTTTTCAATAACTTTTTTTATGCTACAACACTATTACGATATACACTGTCATTTAAAAGTGATAAACTCGATATATTAAATTCATATTATTTTATATTGCCATTAATACCCCATTTCCCATGCTATTTTTTGAAAACACGACATCTCCTAGGGTTCGCAAGTTCACCACCAGATGTCTCGTCAGCATAGTTCAGATGCCAATATTTGTGTTACGTGTTGAGCGGAAGTTTATATTTTAACGATGCATAATTTGCGCCTACCTTGAAATGCTGAAAAGTGCAATTACATGTTGAACACAATTAACGTATGTAGTGTCAACGCCAATTGTCAAGAATATTGTGATAACTCCAGCAATTATATGATGAACAAAAATATAGAAGAAATATTTCTCTTGGTCAACAAAGTATTCACAATAAATGCACAGTGATTTTTTAAACGTTTCATTTCTTGTTAAAACGGTATTAAGAAGCATTGGTATTACAGCAGGCATAGCTACAAACCCTACACAGCTCATAATGGTATACACTATAAAATAATATAATATAGTAAAAAAAAATTTTAATTTGTTGAGACTGATATAATTTTTTTTTACTTGACCAAGCAACTGTCAGTACACGCCCTACTTGAGCAAATTGACATAATATTGCAATTTCATTCTTGTCCGTAAAGCGTTTCCAATCCTTCATAACTTCTACGTAAACATATTTAAGCTGCAGTGATAAATAATATATTAAGTAAGATGATCGACGTAGTTGAGAAAGTTTTGATTTTCTTAACTTTTAATGTTACTTTATGAACTCTATATACATATGAGTCTGTAAACTTAAAATTAAAACAAGTACACATTTAAATAGTTTAAAGAATTTTAATAAAATTAAAATTAAAATTAAATAAAAAGTAAAAAAAAAAAACAAAGAAATGTCTACAGAGAAAGTTTAAAAATATTGTATTGTGAATTCCGCTAAAACAACGCAGACATGATAATTTTGTATAAAAGACAAGGTTTTGGTGGATGGATGTGTAAATTGGTAATTGATGGTTTTTAGAGGCCTATAGGCTTGTTAATCATGGGGTACAGATCGTGCAATCCATAATTTTCGCTCAGTCGCAAATCTATATGAAGCACACCACCTGGACTCCGTCATCTTCAAAGCACGTTAAATTAATTAAAGAATTGCTAGCTATAGGACACTTGATTCAGATGGAGATGAACAAAACAAATTCTTAGTAATATTATTGGCAACTGTGCTAGTTCTAAACTACTTTTTAAAGACCAGAAATTTCCATTAATCGTGTTGTGCGGTCATAAAACAGTTTTGGCATCAATAAAAGTATAAATTACAATTATCGTATAGGTATATACTTCACCTAGGAAGATAATAAAATTACCTTATTTTCAGTCAGAATAGCTGTAAGAAATTTAGCAGTTACTCCTTGAAAATAAAAGAAACCAGAAAGATTTTCCAAAATAATCTCAGGGTTAGGATGTTTTTCTAAAGATTCTTCAATGCCTCTCATCATCTAGAAAAATAAATATAACGTGATGAATTTGGACGATATTATACAAGAAGTGTGTTACACTATATTTTATTTAAATATATATTATATACGATTGCCGTTTATGTATCTTAGATCATGATAGACTTACACCAATTTCGATCACGGGTATAATGTTGTTGCTACAGTCATCATGATCAGTACTTTATGTGATATTCATAAAAACTTACACGTGAAACTTTTATAAGTTAATTTTTGTTAATTTTTTGTTATGCCAAACTTGCGTTTGGCTAAACTTGATCTAAACTTGGGCAATAAGACTTTGCCAAACTTGAAAGTTATTTGTTGCAAAAAGTTTATCCGAAGTTGGTAAAAGTGTGGCACTTCCAATTTTTACAATTATAGTTCACGCCAAATAGCATTTATATTGGCACCATAAGATTAACATGAAAACTGTATTTTGCTTCCTTCCTATAGAAAGCCTTGTAATAGTAATTTTTGGAGTTTGTGTAAAAACATGTAGGAAATATGTTTTAAGGCATTTTAAGTCGAAAAATAGTGTTTTTAGAAAATGTCTGTATGGATGTGTGTGTGTGTGTGTGTGTGTGTGTGGCATAAATCCGCATCTATGTCAAGTCTATCCGTGGCATAATATACTATTATAGCACAGCCTACCTAAGCTTGCTGTCACGCCTATCCGTGTCATAAGCAGTCCTGTTTTGCACCGTGAGGTTAGCGCACGAGCGTAGCGAGTTATGAATACAGCTTCTAATTCTAATAAATTTATGTGATTAGACTGATTGTTTTTCCACCAACCGTGTGATTTTTCGCCGTTGCAAAAAGCAGCCCATCCCGTAAGGGATGCGTCAGTAAAAATTTCAAGATCGTACGTATTCTCTCGAATATCATTTTTGTCAATACTTATATTTTTTATCCACCATTTTAAGTCAAGTCTCATTTCTTCCGTTATTCGGATCTTTCCCTCGTAATTATCATTTTTTTCGTTTAGAGCTAAGAATTTCCCGCGTTCTAAGCGTATTATATAACCAACCATAACACACAGCAGGACATGCTGCTATAAGTGTACCGATAACTTTCGCAACGTGCCTGATCGTAATTGTTTCGCGATTATAATGTAGTTGATACACTGCTTTTTTTATTTTTTCACGCTTATAGCTTTTATTAAACAAATGCAGAAATGTTTACTATCCAGAATAAAACCAAGAAATTTACATTGTTGGGATGGCCTTTCTTGATATTAATTATAAGTCCTAAAGAACTTAACAGTTGTTGCACAATCTCAATGTTTCTTAAACAATCATGTTCATTTTCGGCTATTAACAAGATGTCGTCTAAATACATTACAAGTAAAATGACGTATGTTCTCAATTTTTCTGCAACTGCGGCTTTAAAAGTTTCGTAAATATGTAAGAGCTATCGGAAGACCGAAAGGAAGCGCATTAAACTCGTGCAATTCGTTTTTATATATAAATCTTAAGGGGATGTCGTCGCTAAAGCTTCGCAAATGTAGCACGGGGTATTTTGTATTTTAGAACTTTTAGAAAAACGAAAAGTCCGATCGAAATTTCCTTCGGTAGAACGATTCATTAAACTTAACTTTAGGGCGCTTCAGAGCCGATTTTTCATTGCAAGCTTTATTTAAAAAGTTTTATGTAAAATTAGGTTTTAAGGTTGGCGCTGTAATCGCGTGCGAGTACGCGCAAATATCTGTTCGTATTTCAAAGATTCTAGAAAAACTAAAAGTCCGATCGAAATTTCCCTTGGTAGAATGATTTATTAAACCTACACTACAGCGCTTATTCAGAGCTGGTTTTTCATTGCAAGCTTTATTTAAAAAGTTATACAGTGTTTTTATCCACTATCCATCCGTAACAGCCAGCATCCTCTTAAGTATTTCCGTGATATTTGTCAATTGGAACAAGTAAATATCCATCTTGTAAGTCTATAGCCGCCATATATGAATTTTTCGATAAGAGTTTCAATGCTGTTTTAACATTTTTCATTTTAAAATGCGAAGCGATAATAAATTTATTTAGTTTCTTAAGATTCAATATAAACCGATAATCTCCATTTGTCTTTTGACGCAAAAAGTACGTGGAAATGAATTGTTGTTCGCGAGATTCGCATTTGCATACAGCGGTTTTTTAAACTAAAGTTTATATCGCGAATTCGCAAGCTATATCTTCGTCTTTGGAAAAAGACGGTTCTGGCGGTACGACAGATAGGATAACCCTGAAATTAAATACAATTTTATAATCTCTTAGGCATGATAGAATAAAGGGGTTGTTTGTGAGCTTGCGCCAAGATTTTTGAAAAAATCTTATTCGACCGCCAATTTCACTCACAGTTTCGGTTACTTCTTCCGGTAGTCCTTGTTCTGGCCTCGTGAGTTGTACTGTTATTGTCTCTGCCCTCTCGGATAACGCGAGGTCTGCATATTGCGTCGAAGGGGCGTTTTGGAGTTTAAATCATTCCTTGTCCTGTGATTTTTGTAGAAGTTCCTCGCACCGACGTAGTTGCCTTTTCTCTCGACGCCTTTTTGTTTGGTTAGCTCGTTGCCGGCCTTCTCCACTTCCTTAGCTGTTTTCAATCTCTCTATGAGAAATTCTGGCCGTAATTATTTCCTCAATATTGAAAAATATTCATTCGTGGCAAATGTATGAAAAACTCGTGCATCAAATGAATGGTGATTTTGTCTCAAATATTTATTTTTATCTGTGTAACACTACGGCGCTTCAGAGCCGATTTTTCATTGCAAGCTTTATTTAAAAAGTTATATGTAATAGAAAAACATTGTTTTTAGCGACGACATCCCCTTAAGAATGGATTCTTGTATATTGAGAAACACTTTAAGTTAAGATTGAAATAAGAATTAAAAAAGGACATACTCTCTAGCGCTCACGGCATATACACAGATACACTTACTCGAACATACATACAGATACAGACGCTACAAGCACACTTGCATACAACATACACACTTTCAATCCCACATCTAGAGACCATAAATTAATTTGGAGAAAGCTTAAAGACTGCGATATAAGACATAGCTGTACTCATTATCTAGAACATTATAATTGATATATACTGCAATTAAATAAATTTAATCATACTATGTTTAGTGCTACAAAGTTAATTTATAAGTATATTATTGTGAGTTCGGTAGGATGATTCACTAATCTTAAACCTATGGCGCTCTGCTTATTTATTATATTGATGAAAATTCAAATTATAAAAAGTTAATGAAAAAATTAGCGTTTACCATAATTTGAACTAGGTTAGTACTCTATTTCACAACTTATAGCGCTCTGGTCTTGGTTTTACATTTATTTAAAAATTTTTTTAAAAAGCCGTATGGAGTAGAAAAACTAACGCGCCACGCACAGCTTAAAAGTTTTGCATATAATATATTAGGCATGACCGCACGGTGCTCACGCTTCGCGTTCGCCAGCTGGATTCCTACGGTGCTTGTGCTGCTATTAGTTTTGGTACCAAGTTTCTTAAGTGACAGACTCACATATACTTTACAGGATAAAGGCTAAATAAAATCCTAAGCTTTTCGGACCAGATGGAGTCCATCGCATTGAAGTTTTATTGAATTATATGTACAAAAAAATCGTTTCTAGGATTGTTATCTGTGTAAAAGTGTTTGGAAAAACCGTTTGAGCAAAAGAAATGTTTTTAGCGATTTTAGATATGTGCGAGATTAGGCTTAAAATAGAACCATAAGGTAAATTTGAATTCATGGTCTTTCGCATATTTTTCGTTTGCGCCTCCATGTTGGGTGATGTTGGGTGCATTATATTCTGTTAATAGCATATTTTTTACCGTTATAAGCACATGCACTTCTTCTTCATTAGCTATATGACAGTAGGATCAGACAGAAAATATTTTGGAAATTGTGGTTTTGATACGAATAAAACAACTTTAATACCATAGAAAATAATTATTGATAATTGCACTATTCTGTAACATTACATTAATATATTGCATGAGAAATTTAATTTGTTCTAAAAATGGGAGAAAATGAATAATTTTCTATTGTTTACACTATTTAATAAATCTTGCTTGTTTACTATCATTACAAAAACGACATAAAAACTGTCACATACGACAGAGCTGTCCTCAGTATCTAGAATATAACATAATACATATCAGAAGATTCAATAAATTTAATTATCTATAATATATTGGCTATTCTACGTCAACTGGTAGAAAACTTTTTCAAATCCCGTCAAACTTGGACGTGTATTCTAAATGAGAGACGGACGAAATGATAATACATCGTATTTTTCGACGTATATGTCTGATTCAATCTACCAGATTATTAGATTGGAGGTCATTTTGGTCAAATTTGCTTAAAAAAATACGATTTTTGAGATGAAAAAAATGTACGTGTCTAGGTACTAACATCGTTGACCGTCGACCATTGACAGTGAACGGTGAACGGTACGAAGATCAACAGCTTTTTGAACCGTCGACTGCGGTCGACGGTAAAAACCAGCACCTTTATAATTTAATTTATACTTTCCACGTTTTATGCGTGGGACTAAATAATTATTCAATTACTATTGTAAATTAATGAATTCATAAGCCCAAAAATTCTGTAAGGGTCTTTGAAAATTGCACCACCTTTGTCAAAAATTACGTGGGAACCGTGCAGCGATATAATATTGCTTAAATTAACATTCCTTTTATATTAAAAGTACATATATTTTTAGCAGAATATTACTAGCGTTCCATCAAAAGATATCTAAAGTATCCAATTTTACCCCTGCCAAATTTCGCCCCCTCTCAAGATCCACCCCTACCGCAGCAAGATAAAAACTGTTTTAAAATACTTGCTACATTTTTTGTAGAACCAGAACTATCTTAATGATATTTATCGATTCATTGGACGGGGATTAAAAAAATTTTCTAGGTGTTAACGTAAAATAACCCGTACACATTACACACACACACACACACACACACACACACACACACACACACACACACACACACACATATTCATATTTATATAATATGAATAATGCTACAAATTGTAAATTAAATAAGTGGATTTTATGTGAGTTCAAAATATAGGTAATTATAGAAAAGACCTGGGGCCGTATTCTCTAACTGTAACTGTGTAGTACGCAACACAAGCAACACACCCGAAAAAATTCACATGCTTAAAAAGTGTTTAAATCGTAATATCAAGGGGCGAAATCACGATTTGAAGACGAAAAAAATGTGATTCGTAACATTGTCATCTCTGTGTCATCAACTTGTAGCGACTTAAAAATGTGTATGGTTTTGTGTGGGTTCATATTAAGGCTGTGCGAGACGCTCCGTTTACGAGACAAGACGAGAAGCGGTTCTCGTCTCGAAAATCTCGTCTCGTCTTGTATACTACTATACTTCATATACGCAAGTATAAAAATTGTCCCACACAAAATTTACCACTCACACACGTTCAAGTTGCTGCAAGTTGACGAGGCAGAGATAACAATATTATGAATCACATTTTTTTTGTCTTCAAATCGCGGTTTAATTCCTACGGATTGGTGTCGGTGCCTTTAGAAAAAGCGTAGAAACGACTGCTAAACCTAATAACATTGCCATTTGAGCACTATTTTAGGATGGGTGAACTGGTGTCTCGGATGTGTTGCTTGTGTCGAGTACTACACAGTGAATACAGTTAGAGGATACGGCCCTGCCTTGTATAAGCTAGGAACTCGCGCGACGCGCGTACGTGAACATTATCAAAACCTTGGAAACTTTTATCATTAGGACAGTTTCTTTATTAATATATGTCATCGATTGCGAAGCGTTCCAGTAAAATCTGAATCCTTCTCTCGATGCTTTGTTTCTGCGTTTGAGTAATTGAATGTAGGCTGCTATACTTATGTGATTCGTGACTCTACTTATATGATCCATTGCGATTATCAAAAGAATTTATTCTGCGTTTACTTATGTACACTTTATATTAGACAAACTAGGCTCTGAATCAGATAACTGTCTTATACAAATATATTTTTTATATGAAGACTATAATAAAATTAGAGAAAAGATTGGATGAAAAAAAAGTTTCTTAAACATGCAGCACTTAAACATATTATACAATAAATTTTAGTAAAGATTGTTGTACTTACAAGGCCAACCGTTTCCAAACTCATTTCAAATATACCAGCTGTCAAAAATGTGCGATTACTACTTCGCAGAGACATAAATTTTAATAATTTTCTGGTCTTTAATGGAAAGCTATACCAATTGGAAAAATAACTGAAAATTTATGGTAAAATTGTAATACTATATACATATCTGCTGCATAACTTCTTGGAGTGTGACTATACTAACATAATTTACACTACTACTCTAGTTCTCGGGTTTATCATTATATAAAAAACATATAAAATGACGGAATTCAAAAACTCGTGGTATTATTAAATATCAAAAAAGAATTCTTTTGATACAAATATAAAAAATGATAAAATTTTATAATGCATGTACACTAAATATTTAGCACGATTTACTCTACTTATCTAAAAGCCCTTTATTCAGGTTAGGGTGTACAGTGCACCATTTTTTCTTTGATTTTCGGTGTTCAATCTTTATTCATCATTTTTTTTACATATCCTTCGCGTAAAATTCAAGTTCTCCACAAAATGTCAATTTATAAATCAAATAATATTTGTCACAAAAAACAAGCACTGTGTCAGATGGTCCTTGTGACAAGCTTGTCCACGAACCGGTTTCAGTAATAGTATATTACGCGCCTAAGGAGGAAAAAACTTGCAATCACGAGATATGGGCTGCCCAATTTCCCTCCTGCGCTGTATGCTATTTTTATAAAAATACGCACCAAAAATATACGTATACGTACCCCAGCCGGCAAGTAAAATAGTATACGCATTATACGGGAAGAAAATTGGACAGTCCATATATCATATAAATTTTTACCTGAGCCGAAGCCGAGGCTCAAGTTTTTTCCTCTCTATAAGCCTCCTATTTCAGATGCAGATTATAGAGCACATGTTTTCTGTTTCAAGTATCTCCAACGCCCTCGACTCCTATATAATATATACTTATATGGGTGATTCTGCCGTAACTGGCTCAAAACAGGCACAAAAATGTTCTATACTAAAATCGACTATTTTTAACTTGCCGGACGGTAATTATTCTAATTGGAATTACATACAAAACAAGTCCCTAAAGCTAAACCACAACATATTACTTTTATAAAAAGTTATGTGAACAATCCATATTTGACTAGGTTACGGAACTGACATTTTTGTAATTCGCGCTACTAAAACTCCAGTAAATTTTAATTTAACATGGTAAAAAAAAAATTAAATCGTCTAAGATATCTATCTATCTATCTATCTATCTATCTATCTATATGTATATGTATATTCACTCAATATTTGACAGCCTGTTCGTTTATTCACGAAGATCGCAATATCGTTAAATGACGAATTATTTAAAAAAAATTAGACTCTTATTAGACGTTTCCTTGTAACTGGAGCCATTTAAATACTAAAAAAGCAATGATTAGGACATTATTAATGTATTAATGATACTTACTGTATTATGTGTTACGGAACTGACGGTTACGGAATTGACATTTAGGCGTTTATCAGCTCGCATAGCCTAGCGTAATTATTATAAACAATTCTTTGCACATATATTCGAAAATACTTACTATTTACTCGAGAAAAACGCCCTATATGTTTAAATACATTGTTGCTAAGTAGTAGTTTACTAGCGTTACGGAACTGACAGGTTGTGCTTTTTTTCGAAATTTCTGATGAAAAATCAGCTCTCACTTCCACAATTTTGAATTTTGGAACCATGCTACGGTTGGATTTCATAAATAGTAGTATATAGTTTGAAATTCTACCGATAGGCGGCGCTATATGACACACTAGAACGCTTTTAATATAAGGTAGTGTAGAGGGTACCTTTTTAATGCAAAAACGGGCGTCAAAGAGTAAGCGCCCAGCTTTAATATTAAATAATTAATTTTAATCCCAAAACCATCAAAAATATATTGTAATAGGTCTATAGTTCATACTATATAGGATGGAATTTTTTTTACATGTCGTACTTTTATCTGCATCGAGCTTTTAGATTGAAATCCGTGTTGGAGACAGGTTACGGAACTGACATTTGAGGCCTATTATATTGCGTAGTTTTAAATATAAGCCTGCATACTCGGTTTTAACTATTGGTAAATATAGTTAGTTATGCCAGACATACATAAAACCGCTTGTGCGATTTTTTTTCAAATGTGTGAACGCCTGGGAAGCAGGCGCGCAGAATGAGCCAGTTACGGCAGAATCACCCATATACGCTTGCTCAAACACCATCCTCGCTAGAAAAATCAAATTTTCCTCCCTAGTTGCAAAATATACTACTATTGCCTGCTGTAAAAAAACTGTTGATCATATATAGCATTTATATTATTTATTATAACAATCAAAGAGATTTCATTTTTTTTGTAATACATTTCAACAATAGTATACCGTGTCAAAATACGAAAAAACGCGTCACATAAAATATGATGTGCCTATCATGGAGTAGAAGGAGAGTTCTAAACAGACATACAAGTATTTAATTTACTTATTTCACTTATTTCGCGGTGTAAAATGTATAATTTAGTAATTTACTGGTAATTTGTGGATAATATAACATTGTGCATGCGTCATTTGTGCTACAAGTGAATAGTTGATTTCACATTCGTTTCAAGCAAAAAACAGTAATACATGAGACAATATAACTGGCAAAATTGACCAAGTGATCGAGAAATAATTGTGAACGTTTCCACCAGAGATGACAGAGAAACATTTTACATTTGTTCTTTACAGAAATAATTTGCGTTTTTGTAATAAAAAAAATGGGACATTTTGTCATCAATGAAAACCTGAAACTAGCAGCAAAAACCTGTTTTTTGTGTACTTTAATTTGTAAAGTACTGCTTAACATTCTATGGCGGATAAAAACGTATGCACAGGTTAAATTTAAATTGACTAATCTTAAAACTGAAATCATATAGATTCATTAGTAAGGTAGTCATTAAGGGGGTCTCAAACCCAATTTTTACCGACCAAGTCGATAGAACGAGTACTCGGTAGAAAATTGCTTGAAACTAAATAAATACGGTGAATTATCAAAAACCAAGACATAGTTGCCCTTCCTCTCGGAATCATCTACCACAATGGAAAGTTTCAAGTCAATATTTAAATGCGTTAACAAATGGCATTTGAACAAAAACCAGTAGCTGCAGCGTGTGCATGTTGAAAATTTCGTTCAAATGCCATTTTTATATGCGTTGACAGATCGACTTGAAACTTTGCACATAGGTATAAAATGATGAGAGAAAGGGCAACTATGTCTTGGTTTTTCATAATTTGAACAAAAAAAAAATAGTTTTATTATCATCCAAGCGACGCCGAACAGCTGTTCGTTGCTCTGTCCGCGGCTCTGGCGAAGTGAGTACGACGACTGCGCACAGCTGCGCATACATTGCGCGTCGATCTGGGGACCTATGTGTGAGTTTCGATATTGCAAATTTTTATAGTGGTTGACGCCAGATGGCGCCAGAGGTTATTATAAGCACTACCTGCACTACCGGCCGCAAGGTCGGTAAAATCGCAGAAATGGGTTTGAGACCCCCTAGGATTCATTATAATAAGGGCTTTTTTATAAGTATTAAAACGACTTGTAAAAAAAACATTAAGATAGTTCACCGAGTACAGTGATTCTACGTTAATTATACTATTATATATTTATATATAAAAGTAAAAAAAAGACATTAGGTTACGGCGTCGCGTCTTTTGAGTGTACGACGTATCTGTTCATCTATAAAAAGTATAAGTATAAAAGTTAAATTATGTATAGCGCTTTAATGAGATTTTTTCATTATTTTTAAAAATATACTTTATGGTCTGCAATAATTTAATCAATTTTTAATATATCTCGATTTATTAAAAATTAAAAAAAAAAGTAGCATGAACGAATGTATTGGTTCGTAACTACACTAGCTATACCTTAAATTAACGTGCAAGTAAAGTTGTAACGATATATTTTAAGAAAAATCAATAGTTCGCTTAACTACCTTTATAAAAATACGTGCTAAAAATAATATAAACAAATTATGGAGATTATTTTATTTAAAACATACATTGTAAAAAAAATATCTTCGGTACTATCAATTACTTTTTGACCTGGCCAATTAAAATAAAACATATATATTATAATAGCCATCAAACATACACCTAATCTCATTAACACAAAATAGTCTTCTTGATTAATAATTAACTGTAACAAAGTAACACAACATATTAATCAGTTTTTATATGGTATATATTCTATAGTCGAATCAATATTCGATCAATGTTCAATACTTACATCTACTGTGAAAATACTTAAAGACGTTAATAATAGTGAATATAAAATAAAATGATACACAATAAATGCATCGTCAATAACTTGTATGAATCTGAAATCGATAATAAAATTTCCATTGATACATTTTAATTTTCAATTATAATATATAACAATATATATATGAATACTAAACTGAAGAGACTTCTTGTGTATTATTATACAACTTATTATGCTATTATGTATGATTGTATTTTCCCCGTGACTATACTTCAACTGATTAAACATTTTTGATACTTCATTCAATCGATACCTAAAAAGATAAAATAAACTGAAAGTGATAGTAGTGCGACGAGCTGCTAATTAATTTAGAAAATCTTAATTTATCTTATTTTGAATAGGCAACTTTGCTCTTCTTCATTTGTAAATTCTTAAAAAAGAATGGGTTCAAATATGGCGACGATAGTAGTCTAAAATCCGAACTACATGCACTGATATGCGCGATCTGGGACAAAGTATAGATATTACCAAAAGAATGGGAGGAATCCATAATAAACTTAATATTTAAAAAGGAAGATATTTATACTGACTGCAATATAACTATAGGAGAATCGCGCTACTATATATCTCTTATACACTTTTCACATACTTTATATCAGCACGTGTGACCCCCATACGCGTAAATAGTTATTGGACACTATCAATGTAGATTCTGCACAAACAGATCAACAAGTGACCAACGTACTTATCACGATTAGATCGCTCCTATTAGAGAAAAAATGGGAATTTAGAGAAGTACATCACGTCTTACCTAGACTTTAAAATAGCCTATGACTTAGTCATTAGAACTAAAATGTACCATATTCTTGTGATGGTGAATATACAGAAAAAGCTAGTGAAAATAATACCCCTGAATACCCCTGAATAATATAACCAAAGAAGAATGAGAATTGGCAACCAATCATCTGAATTCATTCAAATCCGTAATGTAGGTATACGTTCAGAGTCTTTGAAAACAGAGTCCTCAGAAAGATTTTTGGCGTCAAGTGAGACACAGACACCTCAGAGTTGAGAAAACCGTGCAACCACTAGAACTGTATCGAATATAACTGGATCAGTCATATATAAGGACCCTAATGTAAGTATACAAATTAAAGCACGTAGACGAGCACGTAGACTCAGCTGGGCAGGATATGTAAAGGTACAATATCTCAGCAGAGCCCCATAACATTAATGTTTAACAATAACTCATAACAAATGCACAGTAACACTTCTGGGCCACTTAATGGAAATTGGGCGGGAGGGTTCGAAATGGGTGGTGCTAGCACAAAATGAGGACACGTGGAAGTCTTGCAAATATAATTAAAAAAAAACATTCTTAATTGACACGTAGCTTTCTTCAACATTATGTATTGTTTTAATATATCAGAATTGTTTTTACTTCATATATAATTCTATAAAGTTTTTGTACTTTTTGACATTCATCACGATAACGCGCGCCGATTGCCAAAGAGAAACAAACTGAAGAAGAAATTCTGCGCGTTTGAGCTAAAATTTCTCCTTTCTGTTTTTCTCAGGATCTACCCTTATGAAATGACTTAAAATCAAAGTGGTGTATATAGTCCCAATAACCTTCAATAATCATGTTTTTTTTTTTTTTTTTATAAAGGTTCGACATTTAGTTTTTGAGTTCAAACAATTCTAAAAAATTGCGCTTAATGGTGTATAATAGAAGAAAGACGAACGATAATATAAATTTTTCGGTTTCGGTTTAAAGATAGGTAATTTTGTTCTCTTTCAGGTACATATATAAAGCAATTTACATTTATCAACTTTTCTAATAACTTTATTAGAAAAAAACTGAAAAACTTAAGGGGGACCTAACCACCTCAAATTTTCAAAATATGAAAAATTGGATTTTAATTTCATATTAATATTTGATTGTTTAAAAAATGTATTAAACAAACATATAAACACAAAAAACTATAGGGAACAAGAAACAATTTTTATATTTACCAAATACCGTGCAACATATCTTCGAAGGCCGAAATTAACAATTTTCATTTTTTTACTCACCGCAGACTTACTTAAGTTCTAGGCATCGAAGAGCACTAAAACTTTAAAAACATGTTTGAAACACACATTATTATGGTCCGAGTGTGGGGATTTGAAAATAAATTAAATCTAAAAAGTTATCTTGAATTTACACAAAATTTTCGTTTAAAAATATTAAAAATGACAAATATTTTGTTTCGGAACATTTTTGGCCGGGAAACGAGCACGTAAAAAGTTATAAACAAATTAATGTTTTTAATGTTTCCCAAATTCAATTTTTACGGTGGAAAATTAAGTGAGGACTTTTTATAAAGGAAAAAAACGCACACCGAAGTAAGCATACACTTCGATCTTTGATCGACGCTTACCACGTCACTTAACTACTATACCGATTGCAACGATTATCACTATATATACCAATGATTTTAATGGAAACATTCATACTTGCATCGCTGAATCATGGTATTTTGTCGTTTCGATCCATGTCCCGACACCAGCCCATGGTATTTTCCTTACTGCGAACGCCAGACTGTTTTGCCGTTTTGACAGCACAAAATGTAAAATTCACTGAGTATAAGAAGCCAAGATACAGGCGTATATGAATGAACACATCACACATACATCCGTATACAAACATTTTCCAGCAACACTATTTTTCGACTAAAAATGCACCAAAAAACATTTTCTACAGTCCTACATGTTTTTACACAAACTCCAAAAATTTCTATTACAAGGCTTTCTTAGGAACAAAGCAAAATAAATAAATAAAACTATAAAAATATTGATCTACATTGTACTTGGTTCGATACACGTGATTTTCCCATACGGCATTCTATTATCAAAAGAAAAGCTAATTTAGTCTTAAGTGAGATACAGATATTTTCCGGTATTGGACAAAAATACTCTCAGTGAAAGGGTGATTTATACTTATGTAATATCCACCTTTGCGCTTGGTAATCAATATACTAATAAGTATACTTACTTTAAAACTTTCAACATTGCAACAGCATGTTGCACAATCAAAATAAATGTTGAATCAAATGTGGTATAAAGCATTGTTCCGACCACTGAGACGAACAACATATGACTAAATATATAAAAATAGTACTCATCTTGGTCAACAAAATACTCAACATATATACACATTGATTTCTTAAAAGTTGTATTAAAAACTGTATTTATTATCAGTGGAGCAATTGCAGGTGTACAAACAAAAATAAAAGCGGTCACTTGACAATAAGCTGTAAAAATTATCATAATCGTGTAAAATTATTTTAATTATGTAATAGTATATTGTGCAACTAGGGGGGAAAATTGGCTTTTTCTAGCGAGGGTAATGTTTTGAGCACGTGTGGAAGTCAAAGGCCGCGGTAGGCGCCCGAGACGGACACGAGTGTTCAAAACATCACCCGAGTCTGAAAAAGCCACTCCCTTCTTGTTGTACACCGTACTTTTATTGATAAGTGCATTAATAGGCCACTTTTCATGCATCTGAAAGGAATAGAAAATTCGAGAAAAAATGTGGCTGTCTCAGGGACAGTCGATAGAAGTGAATACTTAAATAGATGGAGTGGAATTTTGGAAAATTTTAAATAGTTTCGTTGCCAGAGAATCAAATGTATACGAAATGAGAAATGTACTACTTATACTTAGTCTTCGCAGCGGGACTGCAAATGTACTATATGTATATCTTTGACGCAAGAGTTCAAAATATATATACTACAGTCTTCCCGGCAAAACTGAAATGAAGTAGTCTTCGACGCAAATTCAAATGCGTCTTTGTTGTGTAGTAATATAATCTATAAGGATAAATTAAATTGTGACTTTTTGGATAAATTTTGATAATTTTTTGATTTAGTGATTATGGTGCATAAATTGTTGCCATTTTCTTATTTTTCCAACTTAATCGCAACTTTGACAGAAGATGTAGAAAATTTTAGATAAAGTGAAATCTTAAGTAATCATTGATCAACTAGTAAATTTAGGCAGAATATAATACAATAAAGAAAATATAATAAGAATATAGTAGCATGTCACGATAATTTATGTCACAACGTGCGTAAACCAAGATTTAGCAAGTGCATTTTTGCACGAGCGTGCGGCAAATCAAGGTTTACGCCACGGCGTGTCATAAAGTAATAATGTTTATCGCAATCAATAATGTTTACCTGCAAATGCAAACTTTTCGCGCATATTAAAAAAGTTACGTCGTCTAGTTTACGCAACAAAATTAAAGCGCCATGAAAAGGCGCCGCTATATTAGCGCGTCAAGGGGCCCAAAATCTAGCGGGAAGAACCGGGAAAACCCGATAGCCGCTTGCAGTGTATGTGTAAATAAGTGCGGCTTATATGTAAGGGGAGAGCTGAGCTGTGCGAGCACGCTAATATGCGCGGCGAAGAGTGCGTGGTGGGGGGAAAGAGCTGCCGCTGCTTTCGTGACGAATTTATCTGTCGCGCCGCCGTGACGATCGCCGCTCGCCGATTCACTCCCCAGCAAAATGTACCCAACGGGCCTATAGAAGTATTCACTTCAAAAATTACTCCCTTGGGAAGAAATAGTACATTATTCAACAAGGGACGAAAGTAGCAGATTTTTCCCGCGGGTGGGTTTACTACCAGAGCGAGTAGATTTCTTGCGAGGGTGCGTTTATTGCCCGAACGAAGCGAGGGCAGTAATCACCCGAGGAAAAATCTACTTTCGCCCCGTGTTGCATATAGGTTGCATATTGCAAATTCCACTTTCGGCCGAAAGGCCACTATTTGAGCCTGAAAAGCGGGTTATATACAATTTGTATATTAATTTATTTATTTGCAAATTTGTTGAATTGTTTAAAATTTCAAAATTTTCAAAATTTGTGAAAATTTTGAAGATTTTTGCAAATTTTGTTCAAACTTTTTTCCTGCAGAATTCAATTTTTTTCCCGCAAATTTTACTTTTTTCCCACTAATCTGATTTGCGGGAAAAATGTGCTACTTTTGCCCCGCATTACAGGGACAAAAAGTGGCCATTTCGGTCAAGTGTGGAATAATTAGTATATTACACACCTACTCCCGCTGCTAAGAAAAACTCAATTTTCCATTCATTTTACATGCATGGAAAGTGGCCTTTTGCATGTACGTATCATAAAAAAAATTTTATCGGACGTAATATATTAAATATAAACATGTTATACCGCAGTAAATGAGGCTTAATATACAACCAGTACTATAAACACCTTCAAGAACAGCCCGTTCTCCTGGATCATTTATTTCTTCCCCATTCCTCGTAATCTCTTCATAAATATATCGCATCTGTTGCACGAAATTTTTCGTTATCAAATAGTTATTAAAATTAAAGGTATATTTTTTTAATACTTATATTATATATAATCTTCTTAAACACTTATATTATATATGATCGAATTAACTTTTTTTTCTTGTCCTAGCTTGAGAAGCGAGTCATTTTTACGAGCATTTTTACCCAAGTGTTATATATATATATATATATATATATATATGCCGTACAAATCCACGGCAAGCAAGCATGAGTCAAAAGCGAGTACGTATTGCAAGCTGAAGACAAGCACAAGAAGCACACGAAAGCAATAAGACCCCCTTAACCAAGTTGCCCGTTTAGTCTCAGTGTTATGTGTCGATTCAGCTATATTTAGCGAAGTATCTGGATCATAACATTTATAGTATATTGCGCAACAAGTGCGGAAAGTAGCCAATTACGCATGCAGACGGGTTGGCGCACAAGCAAAGTGAGTAGTGAGTATTTTTTATCACGAGTGTGAGGATAAGGTGTTGAATAGGTACTGCGAAGGCGCTACGAGAAGCGTTGCATCATTTTTCAAAACACAGCGCTTTTGCTTATAACCCAATGATTTTGACTCGATCTTCATCCGATGATACAATTCGCCATTTTTTCGGAAGCTGCAAATCAGCCGTTGCGTTATGCAGCACTATTCGAGCACGTGTGATAAAAACAAATATGCTAAACTATTTATATTTATTTTTAATCGCTTACTTTAAGACCGGATTTATTGATGAAATCATTTATGAAATGTATGCCTTCGCTTCAATTTACCTTCGGTTCCTGCAGCATGACCGTAAATAATCTTGCTGTTATCGCTGCGCATAGGCAAATCCCAGTTATACTTTCGACAATAATAGGTATGTTCACAATTTTGGCAGAAAATTCCTCCCAAGCCCTTATTGCCTATAATAAGCATTAAATCGTTAATTAAATGAAGATTATCATTCAAATGCGAAGATGGTCTTTCGTGAGATTTTATATAATTAATTAATAATACAAATAACACTGATTAAAAACAGTCTTGTAATTTGAGTTATTACTTTGTTAGTATAAACAAGTATAGATGAACGAGTTAACTTAATATTTTTTGTGGATTTCATCATACATGCATTTTTCAACCTTCCAGTTATTTTCCTATATATAATTTTTAGTCCAGCGGCCACAATAGTGGTTCGTGTCACTTTCATGTGGCCGCCTACACCAAAGTTTTTTTATGTATTTTGACCCCCTGAATCCAAAAAACTTGGGTGTTTTTGCCGCAGGTGGTCACATTAAAAGTTATTAACAATTTTTATAAACAAATTGCAATTTGCTGAATTTCACCCCGGGAACAACTTTTTTATGTTAATTGGCACATTTTAAACAAAAAATAATCACATAAATTTTTTCGTAAAACGCTTAGTTTTCGAGATATACGCGTTTGAAGTTCAAAAAATCGCGTTTTTTGCATATTTTGGCGGCTTATTACCTCGATCTCATTGAACATTTTTTAAATCTAAAGGGCTTATGCTGTTCGTCTAACATTCAATTTTGAAATTATATGCACTATATTATAAGATATAGTTTACCCTCAAGCGATTCATTATACCGCAGAAGCTCAGCCGCGCGCTTTGGCGCGAAGACGGCAATACACGTCGCTCGAGCGCTCCAGTACGCGCGGACTTTCGGCTTTCGTAAGAGCAGATAAAATCAAAATCTTATAATATACTGCATATAATTTCAAAATTGAATGTTAGACGAACAGCGTAAGCCTTATTTAGATTTAAAAAATGTTCAATGAGATCGAGGTAATAAGCCGCCAAAATATGCAAAAAACGCGATTTTTTGAACTTCAAACGCGTATATCTCGAAAACTAAGCGTTTTACGAAAAAATTTATGTGATTATTTTTTGTTTAAAATGTGCCAATTAACATAAAAAAGTTGTTCCCGGGGTGAAATTCAGCAAATTGCAATTTGTTTATAAAAATTGTTAATAACTTTTAATGTGACCACCTGCGGCAAAAACACCCAAGTTTTTTGGATTCAGGGGGTCAAAATACATAAAAAAAACTTTGGTGTAGGCGGCCACATGAAAGTGACACGAACCACTATTGTGGCCGCTGGACTATTTTCTGTAATTAGAAGATTGCTGGTTGAGTTCTCGCTTTTATGCTCTTGATGCTACAATTTTGATGCTTCTATGTGTATGTATGAAATGTGCATATGTACATACGATGTAATAATTGATCGCATAATAATTTAGAGATTCCTTAAGTACTATCTCCCAGTATTGTTTGTCAACTTACTTATTTTATATCCTATTAAAATTTTAAGTGATTTGATCACTTATTTTTTCAGTAATAAATGGAAAACTGAAATAAGGCACTTCGTGTAGCGGTCGTGCCTAAGAAATGAATTTTTTTTTGTGCCACGATTACGGGCGTAAAAAGGCTTTATTACACTTGAGATTTTATGAAAAGGTAGATATTTTATGTGTTTTGGCTAAGTTCGTTGCGCAGCTTTGAAACCCCTATGGTTCTTAAGATATCAGGGTTTGAATTTTTTTTTTGAAAATTTTTTGATTCCTTACATCTCTAAAACAATGTGGTCAAATGCTTCAAAATTTTATTTGGTGATTTACCATAAAAAAGCTATCTATTGTTAAAATTTTAAACGATTTTGTTGAGCGGTTCTCAAGTAAAGAGCTGAAATGTAAAAACCGATTTTTTTCAAAAATTTTGCTTCCTCTTATAGAGGTGTCGTTGCACGTCGAAAAAAGCATAAATATACTGTATAATAAAACAATATTTTATTTATTGGCCCTATAAATTTAGTTGGAGGAAGTTACGTGCCAATGAATTGGCAGCGGTTTTTTACCTGACATGTTATTTACCAACCTATATACTTGTAATAGGGTGTTAGTTCTATAAGCTACGTGCCAAAGAATTGGCAGCAGTTCACATACATCTTGCAGTAATATTCCACGAAAAGCTTTATAAGCTTTCAATTACTTTTTGAAGATTCCAAAGAATTATTTGTAAAATATTCCTCCAATATTTAGTAAAATGTTTCTCTAATTTATTTCGTAAATACTTCACTCAAATATTTCTTGAAAGATATATGAAATAATTCTTAAATATTTTTTTGAAATTAATAAACAAAACATGCAAGTATTTCTTGAATTATTTATGAAATATTCCATAAAGATAAAGATTCCATGAAATATAGTTCTGAATCATTTAATACACACTTTACTGAATTATTTCATAGAAGATTTATAATATCTTCCGGAAATATTTCATTAGAGCTACAAAAATAATTTTGAATAATTTCTTGAAATAGTTATGAAAGGTTCCAAACATATTTCATGGAATGTTCCACAGAATTATTTCGGAAATCTTCCACTGGAATATTCAATAAAATATTCATGTAATCTTCCGTAAATATTTCTGTGGAAATTCCACTATAAGTTGAAATAATTTTCGATTTTTTTTTTACATTTCCTTAAAACAATGTATTATATCTTTCGTACCAATATTTCGGAAATATTTCCGAAAGATTTCATGCTGGTAGTGATCGAAAAATCGCCTCTAAAATCGTACTATACAAAAGCTGAAAATGATAAATACAAGATATATATGGGTGATTCTGCCGTAACTGGCTCATTCTGCGCGCCTGCTTCCCAGGCGTTTACACATTTGAAAAAAAATCGCACAAGCGGTTTTATGTATGTCTGGCATAACTAACTATATTTACCAATAATTAAAACCGAGTATGCAGGCTTATATTTAAAACTACGCAATATAATAGGCCTCAAATGTCAGTTCCGTAACCTGTCTCCAACACGGATTTCAATCTAAAAGGTCGATGCAGATAAAAGTACGACATGTAAAAAAAATTCCATCATATATAGTATGAACTATAGACCTATTACAATATATTTCTCATGGTTTTGGGATTAAAATTAATTATTTAATATTAAGAGGGTCTCAAACCCATTTCTGCGATTTTACCGACCTTGCGGCCGGTAGTGCAGGTAGTGCTTATAATAACCTCTGGCGCCATCTGGCGTCAACCACTACAAAAATTTGCAATATCGAAACTCACACTGCGTGTTGCCGTACACGCAGATTTGATATAACGAAAAATGCCGCTATACATAATGATCTGTATTTCGTATATACATCACATGTGTTTCGACTACACGCATTTTTTACAATAAAATAACTGTGCATTTCGCATATACACGCGTGTTTCGAATACACGCTTTTTATATTATAAAAATTAATAAATAATTACGTGTATTTCGCATATACACACGTGTTTCGAATACACGCTTTTCTTATGACAAAAAACTACTTTTGAGATGTGCTATTTTTTTTCCAGAAATTTGAAAAGTAAGTTATGTACAAGTGAGCAATGTTTAAACTTGAAACTTGGTATGCAAGCCCCTCTTATATATTCAACATATTTATATGTATAGTGACTTAAGTGTACCAGAAGATCTAGTTCGTTCTAATTATACGCTTGGCGCAAGTGTTTTCGAACAAAATAGATCTTTTGGTTACACTTAAGTCACTAAACTGTTATAAATATGTTGAAATACTAACACAGGCTTGCATATCAAGTTTCAAGTGTATCATGTTACATTAGGTTTGAGATATACCAATTTTTAACACACAAATCTTAAAACTTAAATTTATATAGATGTGCTATATCATCATATAGACTTGCGACAAAAAAATTTTAGGCCTGCAAAAAGCTTTGGAAGGAACAAGAGCGTCCAGAAGCTACTTAATTAGCCATATAAAAGGAGATGTACTAGTATAAGCCCAGCAAGTTGAGGTCTTGGTCGAGGACCAAGGTAATGGAATCCTGAATCATACAGCTGTTGCAGGAGTTGCTTGTATAGCAGCAGCAGCAGTTGACCAAGCTCGAGTAGCGCAGCAGCAAAAGTTGTATGAATATAAGCAGCAAAAGCTGCACACACAGCAGTCGCAGCAGTGGCCCCTGAATATGCAACTGGAGTACACTGTGGACCAGTAACTCAGCAGCACTGGAACTCCCTATATAGTAACAAGCAGACCCTGGGTCGAGGACCATTACTGCAGATCCTTGAGGTACACCAGCAACGTTCCAACTTCAGGGTCGTCTACAGATGAATGAAACAGGTCACGCAAAGCTAAACTAGGCCGCAAAACAGGCGTGATTTCAGCTCAGGGTTGTCTTCTGATGATTGAAATGGGCCTGCCAACAGTAACCTGTCCAACAAAACACGGCGTGAATCTGGTTCCAAGGTCATCCTCAGATCTGAAGCCTACCAGAAACCCACACCAGTAGCCACCAGAGAGCGTGTAACTTGGGTTCCAAATGGTCGTCCTCAGAATGTATCGAAGCCTCCAGCAACGCCAGTCCAGTACCACCAGTGAGTGTGAACATGTTCCAGGTCCTCCTCAGCTGATTGAAGCCTCTCAGCAACCGCCAGCCATCAACCACCAAAGATCGTGAACCTGGTTCAGAGTCGTCTCCAGATACTTGCAAGCCTCTCGAAACGCCACCAACATCAGTAGCAGCAGACAGTTTTATTTCCAGCTCCAGAGTCAACTTGTATGTAGCCGTCAATGCCAACCTATAATGCACAGACAGTTTTGTAAATCAAGCTATAGAGTCATCTACACATAATAAAACCACGTAATCACTGATTTCACTGCACATAACACAAGGAAATATCTCTGTGAATTTGCCGAGTGTCGACGAAATCTTCATCCAGACAGTATGTCGGAGGAAGGTATCAGCACAGCCGTAGAAGTAGCAGCACAGAACAGTGTATACGCAAGAAGGGAAGCAGCAAAGCACCGCAAGCGCCAACCAGAAGCAGACAACTCCACAAACAGTAGGATAACACCTCCAACGCCCGCAAACAAGTACCAGTTTTCTTGCTGAGTGCCGTATTTTCCTCTACTGCAGCACTCCTTGACGGACTGACACTCACACACTGCATCGTACCTGATATTCCGGAGCATCACTTTTATATACTTCTCGCACTGTATTAGAAGTAAACGAAGCACTGGCGAGTCTCGCCGTGAGCAGCAGATCCGCGAGCGAGATCGCGCTGAGCGGAGGCTGCTTGAAAACATATGCGCTTTTGATTAGCACACTAACACTGCTGTATCGCGTCGACGTGCTGCACTTATAGTATATAGTAGTATATAGTTACTTACTAAGTAACTATATACTACTCAGTGATGCACGATATATATCGATATTTCGAAATATCGATAAAAACGGGTAAGAATATCGATAAATTGTATCGATATTTATCAACCCAATAATCGTAGATATCGATATTTTTCCTCCAAATATCGAAAAACTTTATTATAAATTTCGCGTCGCAAATTTTAAAGATACTTCATAGACCGAGACGCGATGTGTAGAACTAGAAACTTTGCAGCTCGCACTGAGGCGCTGACTAAGTAGTGACTACACCGCCGAGATGCCGCCGAGTGCCGACGTCATAGACGCTCTAGTATGTCTATGGTTGACATTGCCACAACAGCGCCACCGCGAAGCAATAGGCCGCGAGTGGCACGTCGGTTACGTATAGTTAGATACGAGTATTACGAGTTCTGTACGAGTCTCGACAAGTTCGCAACAGTGCCGAGTTGCCGACTGCCGAATTGGACTTACGTCGCCATTGTGCCAAGTGCCGTCAGTCGAAAGAACAGGTACTTCTTCACGGAATCTTATCTTCTTTTTGTGGATTGTATCGTGCGTACAAATCCGAGTTACTACGAACCAATGAATACTATCATCACAATATCAGATTTATTAACCTTATTAGATGATCAACGAAGGTTATTGATAAGTCTAAAGAATAGGTTGCTTATTGAAAATTCTATAGAAATTCAGGAGTTATACGACATTGAATCGGTTGTTAGAAGACAAAGTAGCACTTTAAATCTAATATCACTTTGGTTTGAAAGTAAAGAAGCACAGGGACAGGATATTGAACCGAAAAATCTACTAAAAAGTCGAATTAAAGTACTTGATAATTTGTCTATAATTAAGATATTGTTAAAAAACATATTTGACTGGATTGTAGAACTGTATGAGTCTGATAACAGTTTAGCTGATACTGTTATTATAACAACAAGTGATAGTGAAATTGACAACGACTAAAATTCTAAAAAAGTAAGTACTATAAAATAATTTCTATATAATACAACGCACAAAGAAACGTATATTATAGTAATCGTAGATCGTACATTGCCGATAGCCACTCGCTGGAATTCAACTTTTGAGATGTATAAAAGATTTCTTGAATTATCAAATGTAATTGCTCCTATTCTTTTACAAAGTACAACCGCACCTGAAATGTTGAGTGCGAGCGAATTACAAATATTAAAAGAATGTGTAAATTTACTTGGACCTTTTAAAGATGCAACGAAGATAGTATGTGGAGAGTCTTATGTGACTGGCAGTCAAGTCATTCCAGTGATTAAAAACTTAAAACGAGCTTTGGATTCATGTGAAATAACGTCAGAAGTCGGTAAACACGTTGAAAATGTCTTTTGCTGATGGAATTTGACAAAAGGTTTAAGAACGTGGAGTGCATATCCATTATCGCTATATCCACTATACTCGACCCAAGATATAAGCGTCTATACTTTGGTGACAAATTGGCATGCGCTTCTTCCTGTAAATAAAATCACAAAGATGCTTAATAAGGATATATCTGAAAAACTCAGTGCCACGCATGAAAATCTGTGCCCTAATACTAAGAAGTCAGAATCTATTGAATCTAATGATTTTTGGTCGCATCATAACGAACTTCTACAACAAAATATAGCTAAACAAGTGGAAATCCACAACCCTAATGAAATGCCGGATGAATTTCGCTTTTATTTGAATGAACCTCTTTATTTTCGACTTAACTTAAATAAGAGACTTTATTATAATAAAAAAGAGACTTTATTGATAAAGAAACAAGATACGTTTTTTGTGACATGTCTTTACAGATCGAGAGTCGCCAAACGAATGAACAAAAAAACGACGAAGCATTAGTTTTCCAGATTGGTTGTTGTCATAGCAACCTTAGAATATTCCAACAAATGAAAATGAAAATTGAGAAACACCTCTACGGAGTGTCTCTATGGCTCACCGTAGCCCGGAAAAACCTTAGTTATTTTTCCGTTACGTGCCTTTTCTATTATCGACTTCTTTAGTCGGGAAAAGGAATAGGTGCCCCCGGACGATCCTTTGCGACCGCCGTGACACAGCCTACTCGAGAGTCTCAAACTATCACCTATCGAGGCGAGATGACTCTTCCGGCTTTTCTCAATTTATTTAATTAATTAATTTATCGTCTGGAAAATGAATTAACAATTGCGTCGAGTACACCCTTATTAGTAGAGAAGATTGCCCTATTACATTTTGGAGTAAAATTAGACACAACTCACCGCTTTCAAAACTCGCTATTTGATACATGACTGTCATCGCTACTTCTGTACCCTCTGAAAGGCTTTTTTCTCAAGCAGCTTTAATACTCACAGAGAAAAGAAACAAGTTGACTCCGATCCATTTTAAACAATTATTATTCTTAACGTCTTTATCCGTTGAAGATTGGCATTTGTAATTTTGTAATAATTGTAATTGTAAGGAAATAAAGAATTTATAAATATTTCTANCAACCCAATAATCGTAGATATCGATATTTTTCCTCCAAATATCGAAAAACTTTATTATAAATTTCGCGTCGCAAATTTTAAAGATACTTCATAGACCGAGACGCGATGTGTAGAACTAGAAACTTTGCAGCTCGCACTGAGGCGCTGACTAAGTAGTGACTACACCGCCGAGATGCCGCCGAGTGCCGACGTCATAGACGCTCTAGTATGTCTATGGTTGACATTGCCACAACAGCGCCACCGCGAAGCAATAGGCCGCGAGTGGCACGTCGGTTACGTATAGTTAGATACGAGTATTACGAGTTCTGTACGAGTCTCGACAAGTTCGCAACAGTGCCGAGTTGCCGACTGCCGAATTGGACTTACGTCGCCATTGTGCCAAGTGCCGTCAGTCGAAAGAACAGGTACTTCTTCACGGAATCTTATCTTCTTTTTGTGGATTGTATCGTGCGTACAAATCCGAGTTACTACGAACCAATGAATACTATCATCACAATATCAGATTTATTAACCTTATTAGATGATCAACGAAGGTTATTGATAAGTCTAAAGAATAGGTTGCTTATTGAAAATTCTATAGAAATTCAGGAGTTATACGACATTGAATCGGTTGTTAGAAGACAAAGTAGCACTTTAAATCTAATATCACTTATCCACGTCCGTCGTTTTGTCGTTCTTCGTGTTCGTGGTCGTCTTGTCCACGTCCGTCGTTTTGTCGTTCTTCGTGTTCGTAATCATCTTGTTGTCCGCGTACGTTATTGTCCGGTGCAGTGNAATTTATAACAAATATCGTTAATATCGATATTTTATATACAATATATATCGATACGTAATATCGATATGAAAGGTCAATATCGTGCATCACTGCCATAGCCGTAGCAAAGTCAGTTTCGTTCAGCATATTAATATTTTTATTTTCTGACATGGCATCTATAAAAAACACAATTGTATTAATAAACAACCAAAATTACTGAAAGAAGAATTATTTATAATGCTTTTACGAGTGAAATCCGTTAAAGCTCTACCAGGGAATAAGTAAAATGTTTAATAATTCAATAATACCTTTACAAGCATCGACAAATCGCGTGTCCTTGAGCGCTACGATCTTCTGTTTGATCGAGCCATGCCAGGTTATGCCTGTAACAAGGTTCGCTGTAGCTTCAAAACTCCTTTTGAAGTAGAGTGCAGCAGCGTCACCGGCATTTAGCCCTCCTAGGTATCCTAAGTACTGAACCTGAAAAATAACATTAAAGTGTTAGAAATAAAATTCACGCTACAGAGAATGTAATAAAGTACTATAATAAAATCAATCAATAATAAAAAATCTTGTAAATACTCACAAGATGGTTATATTCCTCCTCGCTAATCTCTTCCAAGTGGAGAACATCTGCCACGGTTCTGAGAGGGAGGCACGGTGGAACATCCGGCCTCTTAGCCTGTTTTTTTTTATTCAAGCGCTTCAGCGCGTTGAGGCACTCGCTGAAAAACGGTTTAATAATAAATGTTATTATTAAATAAAAAGTTGATATTTTCAGTTATTAAAAAATGAACATACGTTTGCGTCTCCTCCAGGGTGTCGAGTCTGGCCATTATAATTCTGTAAGAGTTCAAAATTCAAATAAATAAAAATGTTTTTGAAACCAAACTATTTAAATAAAACATAAAATAAAACGAACTTCTGGTTTTCCAAGACCTCCCTGAGCAAGGATACTACTGATGTATAAAAATAATTATTTTTTTATAAGTAAGAAATAAATAATAAAAAAATGAATGCTGCTTAAGAGAGTAATATTTACCAGCTGTTCCAGAGTATGTGACGTTTTGTGGACGTTTATCCGGTGTTTGTGCGAGTGTGTTATTGTTATTGTTATTGGTGCGTGTGTGTGTAATTGGTTCTGGGCGTCTCAAGTCAGAATTTTGTAGTGTAAGTGTCGTGTTTGATCGGTCGAGTAAGTATGAGGCGTCTTGTGTGCGGCGTTGTATATTCAGTGTTGGTGTGAGTCGTGTGTTGTGTGTGTCTGTTTGTTGTACTGTGCGTATTTTGCCTGTTGATGTTGATGCTGTTGTTGTCGGATTTGCCGAGCAAGATTTCTTGCTAAGCGAATCTAAGGTGTCTTGTGTGCGGTGTTGTTTATTCGGTGTTGGTGTGAGTCCTGTGCGAGTTTTGCCTGTTGATGTCGATGGCGATGTTGCATTTGCTGCGAAAGATGCCGTCTTGCTCTGCGAACCCAATTGCGGTATCCCCATCGAGCTAATACTTTGCATCTTCTGCATCATCTTTTGCAGAGCAGTAGCTGGTGCAATGCCTCCTTTATTTTTAGATTTTTCCGCCATCTATTGAAAATAACAAAAAATGATGGCAGCAATAAAGTTACGACAAGTCTCGACTCCATTACCCACTTAAATTGTACCAGAAATAAATAAAACCTCAGTAAAATAAAATAACTTGATAAAATAATAATAAATAAATTTTAAAGAATTGCTAAAAGGGATCTGAGTCAATTGAAAATTCAAATTTCGCGCCACAATATTCCGGACAAAATTGAAACTCTTGCGTATATTGGGGCGCGAAATTTAAATTTTCAATTGATTTTCAGACCCACTTATTGAAGTAAATAATTAATTCAAAGATCAATTTGAAACTTATTTCGAAAGATGCGAAGATAACATTTTTATAACGATAAAAAATCCTGGTTGAACATCACCTGCCTCTGGCCAGTATGGCATTCTGAAACACTTGTCATCAACTTCGTGAAGAGGAATTTCAAATACGTTTGCAGATAAAGAAGAGCATACAAAAACTCCTGCACTTGACGAGGGACATGGGAGATTGAAGAAATCGTCAACCCTTAAATAACGTTTAACAAGCAGATAGCACTCATTATTTTCTTGTAATTTTATTATATTTTGAACAACACATATACATCCATTTTTTAAAATAATAGTGCTATTTTGCTCGTCAATAGCTAAACAGTACTTCCCTAAAACAACTTTTCTGTACTGCTTAAAAATGGAATCTATTGGAATAGTTGGTCCTCTAGAATGTTTACCAACAAATCGAATTGAATTTTCGTCAACCTGTTTACGAACATTGACCTGACAATTTTCTGCACGTCTATTGGCAATCTGTTGCAGATAAAGATGTTGTTTTCTGGACATTTTTCGAAAATATGTCATATTATTCTCAAACGGAAAGGCAGAGAAACTTTCCAACGACCCAAAAGATCTTACATCATCTGCAAGATGTAACAAAGTATGGGTGTTGTATGACATAAATTCATTGCCATAAATATCAGAAGCTAAAGTGACGAACAGTTTGAGACATTCTTCAGCAAAATTTATCAATTCAGGAGAAATGGGATTTAAAAGAAACCTTATTGCTATGTGAAGCAAAATAAAATGATGATAAACTGCAGGATCTACAAGACCAAGAAATAGAGCGGGACCAGAGTATACAAGAATTTGTCGCTGCTCAGTAGCCTTGAATTTTCCATGCTTTTTAACGTCAACTGGTTTTCTAGCGAAATCATCAGGGCAGTATCTCTTGACCTGTTCCAAACGTTGATTTAATTCAAAAACATTTGCTGCTGAAAGCTTTAAAAAGCTGGTAAATCTGCCATCGATGATTCCCTGAAAGATTTTTTCCATGATGCCAAGACAAAGTAGATGCATGTAGTCAAAAACTGTGTTGGAGACTATATTAAATGGAAGAGCCCTAATCGAACAATCTTCTTTATGATGATCATTATCAACTTTGTCTAAATACTCTTCTTGTGTACGGGCAACAAAATCAACACCCTTGTACACCATAACACCTGCACGTTCACAATAACCCCTAACCCAACATCTGGAACAAGGAGCAGTACTATTATGTGCTCGATGACCTAGGACAAGTGATCGAGCAGGTGCATCTCCTATAAAACATCTTAACTGGACGACCTCGTTGTGCTGAATAAAATTAACACCATCTTCTAAAATAGTTTGCAACTCATTTAAAAATGGTTCCAGAAACTCACTAGCACTAGTCGGTTTACCACTACCTTTGAAAATACCAACAACTTCAGGAGCACTATTGGATATATTGGCTATACGTATTTGAATTGGCCACAACACATGTTTACTATCTTTATCCAATGATGCTCCATCCGTATGCCAGTCTAGCTGAAGTACTTCAGGAATCATGTGTGTAGGAGTCGTTTGAAGAATTCTCCTTATACCTTTCTCCACACCTAAATGCAAATATTCGCCTCCAGCAGCCTGTATGGGAGCAATAGAGACAGTTGGAGTCTTCAAAATGGTCCTTGGGTCCACATGAATAGAAGAGAAGCAGTGATGAGAGCTGATGACTTGCAGAATGGCTTTCGCTTGCACATGGCTCATGTTGGTCTCCGTGAATGCTTCAGCAAGTTTTGCTTCAAAAGCTTCAACGCTGTCATAGATTGACTCTGCATCAGTTGACTCTGCATCAGACCCTGAATCCGAATCATCCTGATCTTCTTGACCTTCTTCATCTTCTATAAAATTAGCTTCAACTTGTTGCTCGTGCACTTGATGCTGTTCGTGCACTTGATGTTCATCGTGCACTTGATGCTGTTCGTGCACTTGATGTTCATCGTGCACTTGATGTTGATGCTCATCGTGCACTTGATGAACAACATCTTCAGGTGGATGCCCGTTGCCATAATCAACAACATTCATCAGGCATACATTGTCACTACCTACACGATCACTAACACTATTATGTATTCCTATATTACTGCTGGGAGAAGTTTGCGAAGAAGCCCTATCAATCCATCGTTGCATACGTGCTCTGTATGCTGGACTACACTCTGATAGTGGCTTACGAGAGCGAAAACTCTTTATCTTGAACATAATTGTTCAAGATCAAAATAAAAATTATAATATATAGCCTACTCTATTTGTCCCTACAGAAAGCTAAGTCACCTAAAACAATTTTTTTAAAAAAGCAACGCTAAACTTTTCTCAGTCTTAAACAATAAACCTATAATCTAACAAACTTTAATAAATAGTTTAACAAAAAAACTGAACCTTGTTTTGACT
Source organism: Pteromalus puparum (assembly GCA_012977825.3). Taxonomy (NCBI): domain Eukaryota; kingdom Metazoa; phylum Arthropoda; class Insecta; order Hymenoptera; family Pteromalidae; genus Pteromalus; species Pteromalus puparum. The sequence goes on along the minus strand of CM053170.1, from coordinate 14,988,120 downwards.
GATCAGGAGTCACCAGGGCTGCACGATGACAATAGCTGCACACGGATCAGATGATTTAGTCTCATAATATTTTATTATATTGAGACATGCACTGATACACTGCACATTTGCACTTACACAACAGCTGATCCAGGACGACTGCAACCACGTTTTGTTGAAAAACCAGGTCACCAGGGCTGCACGATGAGAATAGGAGATGATTTAGTCTCATAATATTTTATTATTATTGAGACATGCACTGATACACTGCACATTTGCACTTACACAACAGCTGATCCAGGACGACTGCGTCGACTGCAACCACTTTTGTTGACACAACAACACAAAAACAGCAATAATATGCAGGATCGGCGGGGAAGTTGTAGTCGCTTTTCTCGGAATAGCACGAATTCACGAGCGGTTTCTAGCGCACAGCAGATTCGCATATTTTGCGCCGTCTACGTGAAATTTAAAGCTCCACAACGTGACGCATGGAGACAGCACACAGACAGCACGCTGTGCTCCAGATCATGACGGCACAGAGACGGCACAGGGGCACCACGCCGTGCTCCAAACAATGACCGTGACGCGACCATTTCATGACGGCACAGAGACGGCACAGTGCCAGCACGCCGTGCGGCACAGGCGTGCTAGGCACGTGATGTTATTTGGGAAGACATAGTTGCCCTTTCTCTCATCATTTTATATCTATGTGCAAAGTTTCAAGTCGATCTGTCAACGCATATAAAAATGGCATTTGAACGAAATTTTCAACATGCACACGCTGCAGCTACTGGTTTTTGTTCAAATGCCATTTGTTAACGCATTTAAATATTGACTTGAAACTTTGCATTGTGGTAGATGATTCCGAGACGAAGGGCAACTATGTCTTTGTTTTTGATAATTCACCGTATTTATTTAGTTTCAAGCAATTTTCTACCGAGTACTCGTTCTATTCAAGCAATTTTCTACCAATTTTCTGTTCTAGGGGGTTTGAGACCCCTTTAATTTAACTTAAGGGGACCTAACCACCATAAATTGTCAAAAAATGAAAAATCGGATTTTATTTTTATATTAACATTAAATTGTTTAAAAATTGTATTGAACAAACATATAAACTTTAAAAAACTATAAAGAACAAGAAACAATTTTTATATGTACCAAATACTAGGTGCAACATGTCTGCGGTGAGTGACAAAATATGGAAATTGTGAATTTTGGCCTTCGGAGACATGCCCATGTAAAAAAAATTTGTGAAGACTATACACAAAATTTATGTAGTAACTTCGCATGCTTTATGTGCAGACTTTGCATAAATTTGGCCCTATATAAATTTTACATAATTTTTGTTAAAATGTATAAAATAATGTGCACCACACATTTGCTGCATAAAAATGTGTATTCTTCTAATTGCATAATACGTCTTTATTTATTTTTATAATAATAGGATTGTGTACAGGTATTTAGTCGTACAAATCGCCAAATTATAACAAATATACGCAGAGAACATTGTATACATTGTATAATTACTTTTTGCGCGAGAGATTGTTATCTAGTGAGGACTTTAACTCTTGTAGTAATGCTCGAACACTTGCTCTAATTTGTTGTTGGCTTTGAACTGCCCATTTTCTTTTATCGCCGTACTTTAGTGCGTAAGCTATAAATAAAATATCCAGTGTGTTAATAACAAGCGTGAGTTGTATCAAAAATTATATGCAAGCTATAAATAAAATATCCAGTGTGTTAATAACAAGCGTGAGTTGTATCAAAAATTATATGCATGAAATCGTACTTATAATAGTGTCCGTTACGTATGATGGTAATCCCGGTCGAACATCATCATTAGAATTAGAATTTTTTGATTTCATCCCAGTCAAAGAATGCGTCTTTAGAGCCTTATCCGTAAAAATAGCCTTAAAAAGTGATCTGGCTAGTTCAGTTTGCTTTTTAGCTGCAGCTGTAGCAATGGTTAGATCTCCTACATGAATAAAAACGTTTGACCCTTTGATAAGTTCTTGAACCTATTTAAATAATATAATTATTAAATAGCAAATTGATATCAAATATTTTCAATTAAATATTTAAAAATAATAAAACCATATCGCCATTGGCAGCCGAGTGTTTCAAAACATCTTCCAATTTCTCAGTAGATTCCTTCGTAGATTCTGCAAACTGATGTAAAAATTATTTACAAGGTTAGTATTCTTACTGTAATCCTTGTATTTTGAATACACACTAATATTTTTTTTTCGATTCTAGCCTGTTCTGAATTGCGATTTTCTTTATCGTCTTCCTCATCCGATGAGTCAATAACGTAAATACTTTTTCGATGATAAGTTTTAATATTTAGTTCTTTCTTCATTTTAGTGACTATCGGTGAGTTTATCGTGCCAGATTCATCTTCGCCGAACCCAAAAGATGTATCCCAAGATCTTTTCCTAACCTCGCCACTATCTTCTCGCTAAAATATATAAAAGTCTAGGTTTATGTCGCACAATAAAAACAAATTTATTTATTGTTATGTACTGTAAGAGAATCCTCGTTCCAGTCTTTTAATAATGAATCTTTTTCTAAATAATTTTTTGGTAAGTCAACATTAGCTTTCTTCATTTTATAGTCGATTTCAGGATCAAACGATGTACTTGGCTTTGATGGACCAGCGGCCTTAACAGATTTTTAGAGAAAACATACATTTATTTTACTATAATTCATATTTATAAAAAATTATAACAACTTTGATTTATATACACATACATTTTCTTGAAAATCATCTTCATCTTCATCTGAATCATTAAGCATTCCATAAGATCGTCGCTTCATATTATTAACTATTGAATCAAGCTAAATAAAAAAGATGGTTAAATATATTGATACTAAAAAATAGATGGATATGTCGTATTATAATTCTTACGCTATTTGATTTCTCATTATATTTGTCTATGGCTATTTTAGAATGACTTAGAATTTCTGCATCACTGGCGCGCACTGTTTCTTCATCTGAATCACCGGGCATTCCGTAAGAACGTCGTTTTATGGCACTTCTTGGTGAAATCTATACAAATAATGAACATAATTTATGCGTGCAATATAAAGCAAGTTAATAAAACATACGTCATGCAAGTTATCCGAGCTTGTTTGGCAACGTTTAGGAATAATTGGTACTTCAGCGCAACTTTTTGATTCCAAAGACGAAGTTACATGTGATTTTTTTGCTTTGCCTTGATCACTGCTCATCATACTGTTCTTGATAAAGTCCAGTTTCTACAGAAATCAAATATAGAATATTTTTGTTAATTTGCTATGATATTATATCAAAATTAATTTGTAATGTTTACAGTTATTACATCAAGTACGTTATTCGTCAAAGTTTTCATGTCCGATGTAAAGTGTTGCTTGATGGTCTCTATTTCGTCAATAATCCAGTCACTTTCTGCAGGAGGATTTTTTCCATTATCATAATGATCACCAGAGGCTTGCTTTGTGTTTAACTCTTTGAGAATTTGTTTTTCTAGTAATCCAATATTACTCTTTTTCATTTTCGGCGAACTCTAGTGGAAGTAAAAACTTTGTTAAGCAAATAAAAACGTACGACCATTCACGGCATAATTAAAGGTTATTAGGTAAACAAACTTATTGTTTACCGACTGAATTGCTGAACTTTTTTCACCACGAGCTTTTCTACCTATAACATCTGTATTCTTCTTAGACTCTCCTTTTCCTGATGACTTTTTCTTCCTTCGAATAGCAGCCATTTGGCTCATCAATTTTTCAAGTGGTTCTGCATCAGCTAATAATACGATTTATTTAAGGTTACCGCGGTGAGGTTAGAAGTGTACAGAAAGGACAAAAATTGAGTGATCTATGCTACTGATTTGTGTTTAAATTCTTCTTTAATGTATAGTAATTTTCTATTTAATAGTCATAATTACTTACGGTCTGACGCGAGAATTACTCCCTCAAATGGCCTAGATTTAGCTGAATTTTCCGGCCACAGAAAACGTACCCTCTGTCCAATGGTTATCTCCTTGTTGTCATCATCATTATCAATAATTATCGAACTTTTGTATATCACGCACAATGACGTATCATCGCAGTCTATTAAATACTGTAACATCCTGACTTTGCTATTTAACTTTTTTCTATCACCTAGCTTTAATGCAGAGCAATGCAACGTCAAAAGTAATGCAGTCGCGTCAATCAGACTTTTCTCAAAACAAATGCATTGCATTCGAGACAAGATCGCGATTTGAAAAGCTGTTCATATTGCAAGTTACGCTAGATGTAGACACACTTCACACTACGCTGCAATTCAAGCGTGTTATGAAACGAACCGAACCTTTAAGCGCTTAACGTTTAGCGAAAATTCAAATTTGATACGCAATAGTTCTAGTTCGTGTCAAGATATTAAAAAAAAAAACACTATACTATATTTATACTTACTGTGAATTATTATTTTTAAGAAGATTATGAGACCAAGAAAATATAAAAACTACGTAATACGAGATAACGTAAGTCAATAAATTACATGAATATGTGCGCAATATACACATATAAGTTATTGGATAAACAGACATTTTAAGTTTATTCGTTTTTTAATAGATCGTTGAAATGCCAATACGTACGCTGCGCAGGTTGATTGAACGAAATGCCGAGGACAGAAATCTCGAGGAAAGAGAAGATCCTCAGGACGAAATACGGCAAATTTTACGTATTGCAGAGGAAAATGATCGGGAAGTCGAACAACCAGCACCATTGAATAATGACCCTGATATATTGATGCCAATAGACTACGAGGAAAATGAGGTAATTTTAGATACTGTTTCGAAATAATCTATAAGTACACCGACTAAAATTTGAGAGAGAGAGAGAGAGAGAGAGAAAGTGAGATTTGTTCAATAATTTCTTACTTATAGTATAAATGACTATACTTGTATTTTTTATTGTATAATTTCCAACAGATTCTCGAAGCGGATATGAACAACAGTTTGCTCGAGCCCAACTCATTATTCGGATCTTGCAGTACGTTATCCACACAATCGCTTATGGATTATACTGAAATGTCAAGAGACGATTTAAGTATTGAAGCAGATGGAAACCTGGCTTGGATGAGTCAAGAGTTGTATGCTGCAGCAACATTAAACTTGGGTGAAGCTGTTCATAGAATTTTAAATTTTTTTTTTGAGAACGGAGTAAACAAAAGCACGCTTGAAAATTTATTAGCTCTCCTTAATTTTTTCATACCGCAACCGAATAACTTGTCAAAAACAAAATATCAGCTACAAAAATTATTGGACACTTTACTACCATCTGACAGTAACATAATTAAAAAGCACCAAATATGCGAGGATTGTTCGCATTACTTAGGTGCTCTTTCTCCTAGTCGTCGCCTAATCGTGAAATGTGAGAACTGTGATAGCACAAACGTACACGGTATTTTTATAGAATATGATCTTAAACATATAATTAGAAATGCTTTTGAAACTCGTGATTTAAAAAATTTAGTTGAGAAACATAATCAAGATATAGAAACACTTGACGAAAATATGATATGTGACTTTACATCAGGTTCGGAGTACAGAAAATTCAAAAGAAAAGATTTAAAGGGCAATTACGATCTTTGCTTGATTTGGAACACAGATGGCGCACCTATATCAAAAAGTTCGAATGGCCAAATTTGGCCAGTGCAAGTGAAAATTCTAAATATTCCGCCTGAAAAAAGAAGAGGTTATCAATTTTTAACAGGAATCTACTATACGACTTCAACAAAAGTGGCAATGAATTCCTTTTTGAAACCATTTACTGATAGTTTAAAAGATTTATATAAGAACGGAATCGAATGGTACAATAAATCAAAACAAAGAATGGAACGTAGTATTGTCATCGCACCGATAGCAACTCTTGATTGTCCTGCAAGAGCTACCGTACAAAATTTAATGAGGTTTAATGGCGATTGTGGTTGTACTACGTGCGAACATCCAGGAATGACTTGCCCGACAGGATTGGGTCACACACGCGTGTATCCAGTATTGAAAGATAAGTTTCCTCTTAGAAACAAAGAAAAAATGTTGGAACAAGCAAATCTTGTAATAAATAATGGGTACGATCACGTAAAAGGCGTAAAAGGAGTGTCAGTTGCTGCTACGATACCTTTGTTTGATTGGGCTTCATCTTTTGTCATGGACTATATGCATTGTGTTTTACTTGGAGTAGCTAGAATGCTTTTTAGTCTATGGTTCGACGGGACATCTAGTAAGAAGCCTTTTTACATTGGAAAAAGGCATCGAAATGAAATAGATCATGCGATTAAACAAATTTCTCCACCTAATTTTATTGTACGAACTCCTCGCCTTTTAAAAGATAGAAAATATTGGAAAGCATCAGAGGTACGAAATTTTCTCCTTTTTTACTTTCCAATACTATTGAAAAATAAGTTACCGAACAAATATTACAAACACTTTTTACTTTTTGTGTATGGAACTCGAATATTATTACAAGAGAAGATACATATAAGTGAAATCGACACAGCTGAATCATTACTTACTTTATTTTCATTGCATGTGATGGAACTGTACGGATTAGAGAAATGTAGTTTCAACGTACACCAACTTACTCACTTAGCTCAGCAGGTCCGTATGTGGGGTCCTTTGTGGGTGTGGTCTGCTTTCACATTCGAAGATGGCTTAGGCTATTATAAAAAACTTAATCACGGTCCTAATAAAGTAGACATAGAAATCGTAAATACTCTCAAAATTTTAAATACTTACTTCATTTTAGATGACATATTAGGGGTTCGTTCTAGTAAAGTCGAAAAAAATCAATTAAAAGTTTTAGGCAAATCGATAAAACACACATTAAACGTAAATGAAATTGAAGCACTCTTCGCTGTTGGCGTAGATCACGACTATATTCCTCTTAATAAATCAGTCCGTATTTTTACTAGAGCAAAAATAGGTGCCACAGTATATACTTCAAAATTATACACAAGACAGAAAAAACGAAAGAATCATATGGTTTCTTGGAATAACAGTTCTCAATTCGGTATTATACAGTTTTTCATATGTATAAATAATGTAATATTTGCTGTAATTAGGGAATTGTCCCGATGTTTAGATGAAATTAACTTTATTCATCAGCGTATTCACTTAAACTTATATGATGTATTAATTCCAACGCGTATCACATATTGTTATTATGCCGTAAGATTAGACTTAATATCTGAAAAAATGTTATGTGTAAATAATTTTATATGTATACAACCCAATCATTACGAAAATAAATAATTTAGGTATAATTATTATGTACTAACTCATTATCTTAATAAAAATGCATATTTTCTATGCAGTAATATGCAATATTTATTATTTTATACACTTTTACATAAATTATGTAAAATTTATATAGGGCCAAATTTATGCAAAGTCTGCACATAAAGCATACGAAGTTACTGCATACATTTTATGTACAGTCTTCACAAATTTTTTTTACAAAAAAAGCAACGCTAAACTTTTCTCAGTCTTAAACAATAAACCTATAATCTAACAAACTTTAATAAATAGTTTAACAAAAAAACTGAACCTTGTTTTGACTGATCAGGAGTCACCAGGGCTGCACGATGACAATAGCTGCACACGGATCAGATGATTTAGTCTCATAATATTTTATTATATTGAGACATGCACTGATACACTGCACATTTGCACTTACACAACAGCTGATCCAGGACGACTGCAACCACGTTTTGTTGAAAAACCAGGTCACCAGGGCTGCACGATGAGAATAGGAGATGATTTAGTCTCATAATATTTTATTATTATTGAGACATGCACTGATACACTGCACATTTGCACTTACACAACAGCTGATCCAGGACGACTGCGTCGACTGCAACCACTTTTGTTGACACAACAACACAAAAACAGCAATAATATGCAGGATCGGCGGGGAAGTTGTAGTCGCTTTTCTCGGAATAGCACGAATTCACGAGCGGTTTCTAGCGCACAGCAGATTCGCATATTTTGCGCCGTCTACGTGAAATTTAAAGCTCCACAACGTGACGCATGGAGACAGCACACAGACAGCACGCTGTGCTCCAGATCATGACGGCACAGAGACGGCACAGGGGNGTGCGGTGTTGTTTATTCGGTGTTGGTGTGAGTCCTGTGCGAGTTTTGCCTGTTGATGTCGATGGCGATGTTGCATTTGCTGCGAAAGATGCCGTCTTGCTCTGCGAACCCAATTGCGGTATCCCCATCGAGCTAATACTTTGCATCTTCTGCATCATCTTTTGCAGAGCAGTAGCTGGTGCAATGCCTCCTTTATTTTTAGATTTTTCCGCCATCTATTGAAAATAACAAAAAATGATGGCAGCAATAAAGTTACGACAAGTCTCGACTCCATTACCCACTTAAATTGTACCAGAAATAAATAAAACCTCAGTAAAATAAAATAACTTGATAAAATAATAATAAATAAATTTTAAAGAATTGCTAAAAGGGATCTGAGTCAATTGAAAATTCAAATTTCGCGCCACAATATTCCGGACAAAATTGAAACTCTTGCGTATATTGGGGCGCGAAATTTAAATTTTCAATTGATTTTCAGACCCACTTATTGAAGTAAATAATTAATTCAAAGATCAATTTGAAACTTATTTCGAAAGATGCGAAGATAACATTTTTATAACGATAAAAAATCCTGGTTGAACATCACCTGCCTCT
>CM053170.1:14952470-14974315 GCA_012977825.3 Pteromalus puparum | reverse complement strand
CCAGGAATGACTTGCCCGACAGGATTGGTCACACACGCGTGTATCCAGTATTGAAAGATAAGTTTCCTCTTAGAAACAAAGAAAAAATGTTGGAACAAGCAAATCTTGTAATAAATAATGGGTACGATCACGTAAAAGGCGTAAAAGGAGTGTCAGTTGCTGCTACGATACCTTTGTTTGATTGGGCTTCATCTTTTGTCATGGACTATATGCATTGTGTTTTACTTGGAGTAGCTAGAATGCTTTTTAGTCTATGGTTCGACGGGACATCTAGTAAGAAGCCTTTTTACATTGGAAAAAGGCATCGAAATGAAATAGATCATGCGATTAAACAAATTTCTCCACCTAATTTTATTGTACGAACTCCTCGCCTTTTAAAAGATAGAAAATATTGGAAAGCATCAGAGGTACGAAATTTTCTCCTTTTTTACTTTCCAATACTATTGAAAAATAAGTTACCGAACAAATATTACAAACACTTTTTACTTTTTGTGTATGGAACTCGAATATTATTACAAGAGAAGATACATATAAGTGAAATCGACACAGCTGAATCATTACTTACTTTATTTTCATTGCATGTGATGGAACTGTACGGATTAGAGAAATGTAGTTTCAACGTACACCAACTTACTCACTTAGCTCAGCAGGTCCGTATGTGGGGTCCTTTGTGGGTGTGGTCTGCTTTCACATTCGAAGATGGCTTAGGCTATTATAAAAAACTTAATCACGGTCCTAATAAAGTAGACATAGAAATCGTAAATACTCTCAAAATTTTAAATACTTACTTCATTTTAGATGACATATTAGGGGTTCGTTCTAGTAAAGTCGAAAAAAATCAATTAAAAGTTTTAGGCAAATCGATAAAACACACATTAAACGTAAATGAAATTGAAGCACTCTTCGCTGTTGGCGTAGATCACGACTATATTCCTCTTAATAAATCAGTCCGTATTTTTACTAGAGCAAAAATAGGTGCCACAGTATATACTTCAAAATTATACACAAGACAGAAAAAACGAAAGAATCATATGGTTTCTTGGAATAACAGTTCTCAATTCGGTATTATACAGTTTTTCATATGTATAAATAATGTAATATTTGCTGTAATTAGGGAATTGTCCCGATGTTTAGATGAAATTAACTTTATTCATCAGCGTATTCACTTAAACTTATATGATGTATTAATTCCAACGCGTATCACATATTGTTATTATGCCGTAAGATTAGACTTAATATCTGAAAAAATGTTATGTGTAAATAATTTTATATGTATACAACCCAATCATTACGAAAATAAATAATTTAGGTATAATTATTATGTACTAACTCATTATCTTAATAAAAATGCATATTTTCTATGCAGTAATATGCAATATTTATTATTTTATACACTTTTACATAAATTATGTAAAATTTATATAGGGCCAAATTTATGCAAAGTCTGCACATAAAGCATACGAAGTTACTGCATACATTTTATGTACAGTCTTCACAAATTTTTTTTACATGGGTGTTGCACCTGGTATTTGGTACATATAAAAATTGTTTCTGGTTTTCTATAGTTTTTTTAAGTTTATATGTTTGTTTAATACATTTTTTAACCAATTTAATGTTAATATAAAAATAAAATGCGATTTTTCATTTTTTGACCATTTAAGGTGGTTAGGTCCCCTTAAGAACTTAACTGGACTAAAGACTCTCCTTGTAAGTATGAAAACAATACGTGTCGGTGAAATGATAAAATAATCAATAATAAGAAAACAAGTGAATATAGATATACAGATGAATTTGGAAATGAAGATAACAATAGTGATCAGCATACACATACAAATACGCGATTTAAACACGAGACAGAGATGAGTGCCCAAACACTCGAGCTAGAAATTGCCCCGCCCCCCCCCTCTCCTCTTATGATGACACACTGTGCTTTTTTTTGACAGGTGCAGGTAAAGGCTCTTTTTATGTATAGCGAAGGGGAAGTTGCGCATTTTAACTCATGCACAAAATAAAATTGAAAATTTTCAAAAATATTTAAAAATTATAAAATTTGATTAACTTTGAGTAGTGGGAAGGAATAGTCATTCCCTCCCACACGCAAAACTGGATTTTTTTACCCACTTTTACCAAGCCGGTCAAAAAAGGTCATTTTAGAGCTGCTTTCTAGGTCTATAAAACGCGGAAATCGTGCATTTGTTACAAAAAATATATGTTTGTGAAGTGTAAAACTGAAATTTTTTTGATTTATTAAGAAAAATCACTAATAACTATACTTTTTGGTTGATTTTTTTGGAAAATAATTTTTGAATAATTTGAATATCGAATCAAAATATAGTATATAAGTGATCGGGTACTGGTATTAAATGCAAGTATAATTTATTTCATTGAAAAAGTTAACGCTAGCTGTCCATCTTGATCTTAAAGATAACATAAATAAAATAATGTTTTAAAAATATTAAGTACCTGTGGTATCATCATCGAGTATACGCATACGATAAGTACAATCCTCACAAGTCTTTTGAATCGAGCATCCTGGTAGGGCCAAAGTCCTACTGATTTTAACAATTTTTTGTTAATTATGAAGTATTTATTACTAAAAATATCTTCCTCCTTCAATTCTGATGTTGCTTTCATTTCTACCTTCAACTCCATGATTTTCTCTAGAACTAAAAACAGTCACTGAGTCAACGCAGGAAAAATTACTTTTCCTTATTTTATTATTATAATCGCACAATTATTTAAATTGCTGTGATAATGATTGGTCTTTGTGTGTCTGTACTACAATTGAACTGTACGTTCTTCATAAATAATAAATAAAAAGTTTCTTTTCAATCGTTCAGACCGTATACGTTTGCAGTTATAGAAGTTGGCTCGAAATATAGTATGGAGCTGTAGGCGGGTAAGCCGAGGGGTAAGCTGCATTTACTACTATGATTTTTTAATTAAATTTTTAAAGTTATTCATATCACTACAATAGAATGTATTGTAACGCTTTGAAGCTAACACTCTTTTCATATTCTTCTTTGTGTTGTGATCTGTAATGTATTCTATTGGACTTTTTATACAAAAGAATTTTTTTATTGAAATACAAATTGATTCCATGCGGTATTTTGCTTGAAAGGAAATAATCTTTTTTCGAGTAAGAAAGTCTGTAATGAGAATTCGAAACAAAAATTATTCATCATTGCGCAACAATATAGGAATGAAATTGAATTTCACGTAATAATATTAGAAATGTGGCGAACGATTGCTATTATTATTTTCAAATTGCAAATAACAAAATCTTTTTACAGCTCCTCATGTAGGAATAAAATTTTCAAAATATTACTCGAGAAATTTAGTTTTTCTTCAAGATTAAACGTTTAAGGGGACGGATGCACCTTAAAATGGCAAAAAATAAAAAAAAACGGAATTTTTTATTTATAATTATGTTAAATTGTTAAAAAAATTATTTAAACAATGCTATAAACACAGTAACATTGTAAAAAACTAAAAACAATGTCTGTATATGTCATATACCAGGTACAACAAGTCTTCGAAGTCCAGAAATCATGAATTTCATTTTTACAGCTACCGCAGACTTACTTAGGATTATGGCTTCGAAGGGTTCTTTTACTTTGACAAATATGCTTGAAATAAATATATTTAGGTTATGAATGTGGGAATTTGATTAAAAAAGTTGTCCATAAGATAATAAAAAATTTTGTTTAACCCTAGTAGAAATGTTAACCAATGGTTTAGCATCCGTTCGGCAAATCGCAACGAGTTTGCCAACGGTTCAACCAACCGTTGGTTTAAAGTACTGTTAATTTCGTCACGAAATAAGAAATCCCTTAGCCAACTGTTCGTCCAACCGTTGGTTTAACATACTGCAAATTCCCGTACTACACTAGCGATCCGTTAGCCAACGGATCATTAACCTTGAAATCACAAAAGTAAATTAAGTTACACATTAAAGTCATATATTCAAATTTGTAAAAAAACTAAATTGTTATTAAATTAGTGTTAGAAAATTATTTTTTGGAAAATTAATTTTGAGGTTAATTAAAGATGATGATTATAAAATCAATTCAAAAGAGGATAAGGTGATTCAAAAGAATCGTTCCTTTGTAATTGATTTTAACAATTTTCTTCTTTCTTTCAATCAAAATTTCTATTTCTTCCGGAATCTTGATATCTTTTACTGAATACTGCTCTTGTTCAATCTCTTCGTGTATTGAGAAATTAAGTGCTTTGGAGATCTCATAAGACTAGTCATTTTTCCAAGCTACGATTCAAAGGCAAAAGCACTGATTTCATCCGCATGCTCCAGAGGCTGACCACGCACATGTATATCACTGCACTGTCCGCTCCAAACACCACGCATCAGACGTGTGTACACACACACACACACACACACACACACACACACACACACACACACACATGTGTGTGTGTATAATACTCAGACCACGCGTACATGTTGACATAACCTCTCATTTCAAATAAGATATTTCTGAAACCTTGCGAATCAGATATTTTTGGAAGTCGAATATATAATATACTTTTTTATTATCCATGATTACGTGTATACGTAAATTAAAAATCTAAAAGCAATTAACATTTTTCATATTTAAAATATCTATTGCAGTGTATTTTTTCCAACCGTTGGTAAACCGTTGGCTAACTTTTTATTTAGAATGTTTTCCCAACCGTTGGGTAACCGTTGGTTAATACTTTTCGTAACCGTTGGCAAAAAAAATTGCCGAACAATTAGTTGACAAGCCATTTTGGTTGGGTCATTTTCTACCAGGGAAAATTTAAAAAAAATGATAAATATTGTGCATTAATTATAGACAACTTTTTAAAATCCAATTAGTAAAAACATATGCTGCACTTTTTCGATTTTATAAATGTGAGAACCTTAATGTGGTGTCCAAATAGTTGAGGCGTAGCAGAGTATAGGTCTGACAAGTGACATATATATTGTAGTTTATAGAAGGCATAGGGTGTTTTAAAAAAACCTGTCGATCTATTAATAAAGTGTAATACACGCATCGCTTTGTTTTTGGCAAAATAGAGGTGACTCAAGAAAGTAAAGTTTTCATCATAAATAACACTTAAGACACGGTCAAGCATTATGCCATCAATGAAATAGTCATGATCAATGTAACCAGAGCCATTATGTATAGTCAAAGTGTTACACTTACCAATATTCAACGACAAATTATTTAATTGACACCATCTGACAAAGTTATTCACATCATCTTGAAGTGCATTAGCATCAGAGTCATTCCTTATTATTTTAAATATTTTAGTATCATCTGCATATAATAAAATATGAGAGTTCCGTATAGACTCCTTCATGTCATTTATAAATACATTGAAGAACAGGGTCCCTAGATGCGAGCCCTGGTGGTACACCCGAAAAGTCTTCAATTTGATGTGAACACATTGTGCCTATTTTTACACTTTGATATCTCTTATCCAAATATGAGCAGATCCATTCGAGCAACATACCAGATATATCATAGAATTTTAACTTAGATACAAGGAGACCATGATCTACCGAGTCAAAAGCACGCGACATATACAGATATAGTAGATGGTATCAATTTGGGAGCCCTCATTAAGTGCTTGAGATATTATCTCATTATAACAGGCAAGGTTAGTAGAGGTAGATTTATTTGGCATAAAACTATGTTGTTCTGAAATAATGAAAGGGTGCAAGAAATTCATCATCTGCTGATTGACAATATGATCAAAAACTTTTGCAAGTATACATTCTTTTGATATAGGTCTGTAATTTTTTATTAAGTGAACATCCCCTTTTTTATAAGTGGGACAGATATACGAGAATTTCCAGACGGATGGAAATATACCTGTATCAAGGGAATGTTTAAATATTAGATATATAGGTAACGCAAGTACAGATGCGGACCTGTACTTAATTTAACATTAATCGAGTTTAAAGAAGATTCAATGAGGTTAGAGTTTAGGATGATTCCATTCAAGGAAAGACAGTGAGACATACCAGAATCATTATAATCATTCTGAGAACATTTACTTTTACAATAAAATGTAGCAAAATAGTCAGCAAATTTGTTAACAATATTCAAAGGGTTGTTATATACAACATCATCATATGACATTGAATCCGGGATGTTGCTCGCATTCCTGAGTTTAACTATTTGCTAAAAACGATTAGGCTGCTCATCAATTTGACGCTCCGTTCGTCAGTATATTCTTTATATAATTTTGTCCTTAGGACCTTGCACTTCAATCTTTGTTTCTTAAAATTAAGCTCAGCAGTATCAGACTTAGTCAGTTTATAAATAACATGCAGTTTCTTTTTATAGTTGATTTCCTGAATTAAATCCTTTGTAAACCATAAGGGATACGTTTTTGTACTAGGACGACAAAGTGGAACAAAACATGGAATAAGCTCATGCAATTTAGAGTAAAACTTATCCGTCATGGTGTTCACATCGTAACAATCAGCAAAGAAGACAACCCAGTCAATATCTTTTAGACAATCGCTAATACTTTGATAGTCAGCCTTATAAAAATTAAAGTTAAGCTCATTATTAGATAGATAGGAAGTGTCATTAAGTCTTAAAATAATATCACACGCTAAATGACTTCGATCAAGTGTAGACAATGGGTCAACACTTTCAGCAACTGCCATATAATGATAATTAGTTAAACACAGATCTAGAACATTATCCTTAGAGTTCACTAAGTTAACCACTTGGACGAGATTCAAGATGTTCGCAAACTCCACAAGAAGCTGTGCAGCCTCTCTCACTAGTATAGAGGATTTGAGTGGAATCCAGTAATCAGGGCTGTGTTGTCTTCGACAGTCCATTTAAATCCAGGAATATTAAAATCACCAAAGATAATGAACTTAGCCATATAAAATTCTTTTGAGAATTCAATGATTTGTGCTATAAAAGCTTTCAATTCTTCAATATAACATTCTCTTGGCATTGAAGTGACTGGAGGAAAGTATACGAGCGCAATAATTGCTTCTGACATGCCAAAATTAACTTTCAAAATGATATATTCTATATGTTTGTTGTGAGTAGCTGGAGTGAGGGGCGAATTTTGTCTTTAGTTAGATTGCACAGTCGTAAACATATATAAAAATAAAGTTTAGTAATTAACAGAAATTTTCAAAATTCGGTTTAGAAAAAGAAAACGAATTTTATTTTATTGAAAACAATCAAATATAGCTATTTTATTATACTAAATAAACATACGTATATGAAAATGTAAAAATATTTTGAAAACTGTTACTTCATAAGATAGACACCTGGAACTTTTTCAAATTGAGCTATTCCCAACCAAAAAATGTTAATATACCCTCATAACTTGATTACACTTAAGTGCAACTGAACTAAAATTTAAGAAAAAACTCTTTTTATAGTTACAAAAATATCCCCCAAATTTGAGCCTTTTAGATAAAAAACTAAAGATTTTAATTTTTCTAGTAGAGCTCCACCATAAACAGTACATAGGTCCTTCCGATGTAAAAATGATAAAAATGTATATTTGTCTGTTACATTGAACAACGCTAATATTTATACTAATTAAACTTAACTTATAATAATCTTTATTAAACATCCAAGATCAATTTCAACTTTAACATCTTAAAATAACGATTTTTTCCTGAATTTCTCGACTATATATCGTCGCTCCCTACAAAGAGTAGCACTATTAACATTTTCCAGCAAAGAATAGCACTGTTGAGATTTCCTGCGAAGAATAGCACTACTCAGATTCATTTTCTTCGAAAAGATTCATTATTTTTTAAAGAAAAACAAAAATTATTAAGACAAAGCTAATAAAATTGAAATATTCTTCTAATTGCCGAACAATTTTTTAAATTTCAAAATTTTAAACAATTTTATCGTAAGTGTAATTTTTAATTAATTTTCAGTTTTTAAGTTTCGATATTATCGAAACTTAAAAACTGAAAATTAATTAAAAATTACACTTACGATAAAATTGTTTAAAATTTTGAAATTTAAAAAAATTGTTCGGCAATTAGAAGAATATTTCAATTTTATTAGCTTTGTCTTAATAATTTTTGTTCTCTTCGTAGGGAGCGACGATATAACCGTTATTATTTTCGTTGTTGATTTGACAAATATTATATAAATGGAATGTAATGTCTCAAAACCTTGCGCATTATAATATTAGACATTAGAATTGTGATAGAAGTTGTGTAAAACGTCAAAATTGTTTTAATTTGTAGATATATCACTATATTTATATTTAATTATTTATTTACTTATTTAATATGTTACATAAGTGGTGTGGTACATAAGACTCAAGTAACTCTAAATATAGTCATCAGATGGCTTAAGTGGAGGGGGGGGGAGGCTTACTAACACTCAAACGATTATATACATGTGAATTCTAAGCACGATATATATTCTACTAAAATCAAACTTTTTGTAGCTATGTACGTTTTATTGAAAACGTACATAGCTACAAAAATTTCCTCACTGCTATCAATTACTTTTTGTCCTGCCATATTGAAATAAAACATATACACTACAGTACTAAACAAACTTAAGTATGAGTAATATATAATACATCAGCATAGTCCTCTAGATTAACAACCACTTATGCATACAAGAAACAAAATATATCAGTTAATTTTTGTAATGTATATTAATATCTTATCCACAATATTTATGATACTTACATCGATTGTAAAAATACTCAAACTTGTTAAAAGGAATGAATATATAAAAAAATGATACAAAGTCATATTTTATTTTATTTTATTGTTATATGTGCTACGTCAATAAATTGAATGAATCTACAATCTTTTTTAAATGTTATTTCAAACAGATTGATCCATAATAATAATATACACATCTTTTCGGAAATGAGTGTACGGGTGGAACAGCTAAATAAATAATAATATACACATCTACACAACTGAAGAGACTTATTGTGCAAAATTATACAGCTTATTATCTTAGTATGTAAAATTGTTTTGTCTGCATAACTATATTTTGAGAGATCGAAAATTTTACATGATTTATTTAATCGATACCTGTAAAAATTTAATAAACTTAAAATTATAGTCATATATATATATATATATATATATATATATATATATATATCCCTATAATTAATTTTAAAAAAGCCAAAATTTTTTTACATTTGAAATAAGAAATTTTCCTACACTCATTTTCTATTATTTTACTTCACTGCAAAACTCTACACAATCACATAACCTATTGTTATATGTCATTGTTGCAACAATAGGTTATACGTTTGTGTAAAGTTTTGCAGTGTAGTACAGTAATAAAAAATATATAGGGAATATTTGTGTAGAAAATATCCGTGTAGAATTTTTTCGTGTAGGATAATGCGATTGTAAATTCTCAAAAAAATACAGATAATATTTCTACCAGAGTTTGATCGAGTTTATTTTTTAAACCAAAATTTAAAGTATAAAAGTTTTTATCCACGTTGGACATGATTCAAAATGTGCAAAAATTACAGATATCATTATATATAGTGTAAAGCTAATTCTGTATTTCAACTCTGAAACTTATTTTTCACACAGAGCATTGCAAACACTGAACAGTTATAAAAACCGCTGACAAACTCTTTGGTACCACGTAACTATTCCTTCAACCCCATGTATTGCTTCAATATTAAAATTGTTTGTATCCACATATAATTGTGCAAAGTATTTGTACTTTTCGTTCAGTGGATAACATTATTTCTAATAATAAATTATTCTTTTATTTTTATGTGCACAACCGCATCAAGGGGATGTGAGAGCTAAAAACACTGTTTTTCGGGTCCATATAATAAATCTTTTTAAATAAAGAGAAAGAGAGAGGGGGGAGGGTAAGGACTTAGGTAGAAACCAGGGCGTGCATGCTACAGGTAATAAGAACTTGGATGCTTGGAGAACTAAGGATTATAGTGCGCTTGATGGGAAATTCACAACGCGCGTCTACGTTTAATTGCGTTTGACCATCATAAAGGATTATTGTAAAGGCGGTAAAAGTGCGTCTCTCGGATTAATAAGGGGAAAACTTCAAGGAAGGATTGTTAGCTATTTTAAAGACCCGATTCTTTAAATATTCGCGCTTACAATATGGCGCAAAGTAGGATTTAATATAAGGATCCTTAACGATTACGCGATAAGGGAGCCGTATAGGCGCCTGGAGACGGATACGAGTGCTTTAAACATCGAGTACTCCAAAACTCGTGCGCCCGATTTCGTTGAGAATGGGAAAATGAAGACTTTTTTTATGCATATCATAGAATAGCAAAGTTTTTATTTATTTATACTTTGTTTTAAAAAACAAAATATAAAATTTTCAAGTTTTCAAAAAGTTTTCACACGCTGCAGAGAATAACTGTATTTTCTATTCGTTTTCAATGCGTGAAAAATTGCCCTTTTTATGAACGTATTATGAAAATAATTGTATTCTCTTTTAGGTACATATTTAGTTTGTTTCTTCTATCAACTCTTTCGATAAAAAAATCATCACAAAAACGGAATCCCGCTAAATACAAAATTGCTACAATATAAAAATGCGTCAACAAAATGTTATTGCGTGCAAAGTGATAGAAAAATCCTGCAGAGCTTACTTTTCTATCGATGAGTGGAAATATAGGTATTTGCACTCTCTGTAACATGCACTTTATAGAAAACTTCCGGAGCCAATAAAAAAGCCATTTATAAAATGCACGACATAATTTTGCTGGAGACCTATATAAGATAAAAAGGTGCCATTTCGACTCGTGCGTGATTGCTGTCACTCGCTCCGCTCACTTGTCATTAATCGTATTCTTTCTGCCCTTATTTCGTTACACAATACATTAATAATCATACTTACTTTAACACGTATAACAATCTAATTGCATGTTGCACGATCAAAACAAATGTTGAGTCAAATGTGGTAAAAATCGATGCCGCGATAAATGACAAAAATGCTGTACTAATAAATATGTAAAAAAAGTACTCATCTTGGTAAACAAAATACTCAGCATCCATGCAGAATGATTTCTTATACGTTGTATTAAAAAAATGTATTTAAAATCATCGGGACTATATCTGTGGCTTCCCGGCAAATCGACTTAAGTCACATTTTTTGAAAATTTGGGTTAAGTGGTATTTCCTATATTTAAACACTCCTCTTTTACGCGAAAGTATTGAATTTTTTCTAAAACCAGTCCTTGTACCGTAAACAATGCAGTACATAACAACTTAAGTCCATTTTATTGCAAATCGTTGCCGGCAAAACGACTTAAGTCCATGCATGCTAAAAATGCTTCCACATCATTTTAAGGGGCGAGACGCGTACTAAAAAACCTCCGATATGTTAATTTTCAACATAGAAATCAATTAGGAACAAGGTATATTCATTTTAACAATCAATTTTTACCAGGACTCAATTATGCATAAAAATGAGGGTATAATGTGTTACCGACAAAACGACTTAAGGGCCCTCGGGAGTATAGATATAGCTATACAATAAGCGAGAAAAATAGCGGTTCCTTGCATCCCAACTTTTGAATCAACCGGTGCTCCGATGCCGCTGAAAATTATGTATGTAATTCTTTGTTATACCCTTTCTGCGGGGAAGTAAGCTTATAAGCTTTTGTCGACTCTATAAATTACAAAATATGATTATTTAGTTTCTCCCTATTTCGGGGTTGGTATAAAAAACAAAAGAAACATGTTGTTTTTACGCTTCTTCCTGACAGCTTTAAAATCGATAAATTTAAATAATCTTTTTTGATACACAGGGCTCACGAAGGCTTAAAAGCCCGCTTCCCCGCAGAAAGGGTATATCAAACCATATATATATCATTTTCAACATCATTGGTGCACCGATTGATTCAAAAGTTGGGATGCAAGGAACCGCTATTTTTCTCGCTTATTGTATAGCTATATCTATACTTCCGAGGGCCCTTAAGTCCATTTTTATCTATAAAATATTCCAGGATAAAAAAAATAATTTAATAGAAACTAGTCTATAACTTGAAGAGAAGCTATGCCAATCATTATTATCATTTTTGGATGTTAAATTTAATACCGAAATGTCTCAGCACGAAGATTTTTAAGCTAGAGCACGGAAAATGTGTTCCCGGCATAATGATTTAATTTAAGGTAATTTCTACACCATAAAAAGACAATCACCTATTTGTTGTGCCCAATGTAATGATTTGAAAGATAGTTCATAGTACATTAAGTAAACACAGTATCGCGCCGTAATTCGTATGCTACGATCGATCTTACGTATCAATTTAAACATTAAAATCGCAATTTCTCGAAAACACAAAAATGTGACTTAAGTCGTTTTGCCGGGAAGCCACAGATATAATGCTGGCGACCATACAAAAATAAACGAGATCACATGAATGTAAACTGTAAAAATTATTACTAAGATTATCAAATGAAATGTGCCAAATATATAACACACATGTATATTATACCGGTATAAAAGATGGATAGTACACGACCAATATTACAAAAACGCTGAAGGACAGCCCGTTCCTCTGAATTGTTTATTTCTTTCCAATCCCTCGTTATCTCTTCATAAATATATCGCATCTGTTGTACACTTTTTTTTTATCATTATATAGTCGTCAACGGTAAACGTATTATAATTTTGGTCAAAAAATTGAAGATAAATATATGAAAAATTCAATTTTTTTCTAGAAATTTAAGGTGGATTCGTCTCCTTAAAATTGTTTTTAGTAAAATCATACGGATAAGAATGTTATATTTGCATGAACTCACCTTCGATTCCTGTAGCGTAAGCATTAATAATCTTCCTATTAAGGCTTGCGTATAGTATTAAACCGAATAAACCTTCGATAATAATACCCCAAGTTCATGACTTCAGAATACCATTCCTCAACAGCCCTTATTACCTATATAATAAGCAGTCAATCGTTAATTAAATTGAGGTTTTAATACAAATCAATATGATATTAGTACAAAAGACACTGATTGAACACAGCCTTGTAATTCAAGTTACCCTGCACTAACCAAGTGTGACAACGATTCAGTATAGATGATTTTTTTCATCGCTCGTACTTGAATAATGCTTAAATCGCAAGTTTATAAGCAAAAGCGTTGCGTTATGAAAAATAACGCAACATAGTTACAATATAATCTCTCCCATTTTTGCCTCGGCAAAACATCACGTTATGCGGAACTTTATCCTCGCACTCGTGATGAAAAACAGTGTAAGCGCATAACTGTGCGGTAAGTTCCCGATCTCGCACGTGGGCTGCATGTCGCAAATCACCAACCCACCCGCGTGCGTGATTGGTAACTTTCTCCACTTGTTGCACAATACTCCTATAAAAAAGTCATGATGACCGGGTATGTTGAATAGCCAATAACGATTTTTGAATAAAAAAAAAAAAAATGGGTGGCTTTTTCGAACTCGAAAGTTCATGGCCTCACAACGTATCGTGTTGTGTTTCTAGATGAATTTTAGCGTTCGAAAGTTTCCAGGGTAGGCTCATCACACCTACGCCTTTCTCAAACCCGGTGTCGTGAGTAAGATTTCCATCGGATCTGAAAAAACTGATCGCCCTGATGGGGGCTCGAACCCACGACCCCTTGACCGGGAGGCAGGTGGTTTACCACGGAGCCATCGCCGGTCTAACGATTTTTGAATAGATATATTAAAATATCACCTGAGCATCCACGGTGGATTTTTCGTTCGTATAACTGAATCAAACTTGCACGATTAATAATAGTACATTGTACCATTCTCCTATAAAAAAAGTCATGATGACCGGGTATGTTGAATAGCCAATAACGATTTTTGAATAGGTATATTAAAATATCACCTGAGCATCCACGGTGGATTTTTCGTTTGTAACTCAATTAAACTTGCATGATTAATAATAATAGTACATTGTACAACTATAGGGGTGAAAATCGGCTTTTGCAAGTGAAGATGATATTTGAGCACGAGTGGTAGTCGAGGGCGCCGTAGGCGCCCGAGACGGACTTGAGTGAACTAAAGTCAAATATTTGGTAGCGAAAATAGTCATTTTCGTTGTCCTTTATTTTCGTGTATGATTGTACTCAAAGTTTAATGAGTTTGATAAAATTTTTTCAATTTATCTTAAACTTCTAGTTGCTCTAAATTGTTGCAAAACTACACAAAATACTAAAAAATCTTCATGACTACGTCAGTCACCACAAATCAATTGGTCCCACTTATATATGAATATACCCTAGCAAAAATTTGTGCAGTATTATGAATTAGGATTAACTGCCTACTATTAGTCCAAAACGCAGTAACTGTTTACGGAGGCTTGGGCGTTTATAAAAAAAATAACGACAGAATGTTCTGAAACTTAAAACTTATCTTAATAAAGTATTATGCCAGTTTCGATTGAAAAAAAGAAATACCATGGTTGACGACCTCACTTTCGAAATAATCGCTATCGAACAATTGCCGCTTTATCACATAGTCTTATGGGAATAAAATCAAAATTGGCTAATTACTACAAAAGTAATCGACAACTCACCATAAATCAAATATAGATCGACTAATACTTTTAATTACTAGGAATCAATTAGCTTCATAAAAAACATTAGCAGTAGCTTTGACAATATTATCTCACATTTTATACACTTCGATACTTTTCTTTTGATTTAAGTCGTCAACCTTATGTTTTAAATCCGTTCTTAGAATCCGTGTTTAAGACACGCTTATCCGTTGTATAACAAGTCCTTTCTGGCACCGTGCTTATCACTCTCGCTACGCTCGGGTGTTAACCTCACGGTGCCAGAACGAACTGCTTAGCTTACGCTTACGGCGCACAGTGGCGTGTTTTGGGATTTTCGTGACAAAATCATAGATCTCCCAGTAGAAACGAGCTAGGATAATGAAATTTGGTATGCTATAAGATGAAGTATTCTAGATTATGGGAAAAATAGTCCCGATATTCAAATGTTGTTACATAACCTCAATCAAGGTGCCCAAACATGGAAACTTTCGATAAAAATGTATTAATTTCTTTGCAAAGCTCAGAAAAAAAATAGATTAAATTAATTTCTGCACATGTTTTCTAATGTATTTTTTCACGCTAAATCGAACTACCGTGGCTAAATTGATGTAACATGACCCCCTTAAGAGAAAAACGCAAATTATCGTGTTTTCCTGGAACGCGATAATTTACGTTTTTCTCTTTAGGGGGCCATGCTACATCAATTTAGCCACGGTAGTTCGATTCAGCGTGAAAAAATACATTAGAAAACATGTGCAGAAATTAATTTAATCTATTTTTTCTGAGCTTTGCAAAGAAATTAATACATTTTTATCGAAAGTTTCCATGTTTGGGCACCTTGATTGAGGTTATGTAACAACATTTGAATATCGGGACTATTTTTCCCATAATCTAGAATACTTCATCTTATAGCATACCAAATTTCATTATCCTAGCTCGTTTCTACTGGGAGATCTATGATTTTGTCACGAAAATCCCAAAAGACGCCACTGTGCGGCGTTTGACTCGCCGCGCGCCGTGCCAGAAAGTGCCACTTGTGCCACTTGTATCGTTGTTACGTCGTACGACGTACCCTTATTAAACCAAACTGCTGAATCTCAATTTTTGAGCATTCATTGCAGCTAAAATGGTTTAGTGTGCCAGCGTCGCTCATGAGTCGAGCTTGCAAAACTGCAAGACAATCACTTTGTAATAACTTGCGAAATATACAATCAAAATTCGGAAATGGTGCGAAGTTTTAAATATGCCTTGCACGGCTGTCATCGTCAGTTCGTACGAGATCGCGGACTCCGTACGTCGCGCCGTTCGACAATAGGCTCAATCATTGCAAATCGAAACGTCGCTTAGCCGCGAAATACATTTCCTATTTAAATTTAATCCGCCTATTTGAAATTCTCAATTATATTCCGTGTTTATTATCAATATATCGATATCGCAAGAATCAGAATAAATTCCTTATTCTCTCATAACAATTTCGTGTGCGTGTTAAAATTTATTTACTGCGAGAGTTCCTTTCCTTGTGAATACAGCCTACAAATATATAAATACGTTACTAACACGGTACGGGGAAGACCAGCAGCTGTCCAGATTCCAGTTCCATCGCAAAAGTAAGTGAATTACATTTCGTAATACTAACAGTGACAGTGTTATAGGCGCGATTACTAACAATCTTTTCAGCCTAGCCATTACACTATACATTACGTCCCAGTTTGTCAACTAATCGATAGTCAGGACGTAACATCGTAATGTACTAATAAAAGTTCTTAACTTTTATTAGCTGTTTTTTAGATAAATGAATTTCCGCCTGGGCAAGTATATTTGTAAATTATCAAATACAAGTATAATATAAACATATGTATTCATTGAAAAAATTAAAACTAATTGTCTGTCTAGAAAGTGGGTAAATGAAATAAATGTTTTGAAAATATTAATAGGTACCTGAGATATTATCACCGAGTATATGCTTGTGAGCTGGGCATAGTTATAGATTATAAACTAAAATGAGATATGCATATGTTATATATTGTTAAGAAAACTAAGTATTTAGTATACATTTTTTACAAAATTGCGAAATCTATGCCAACCGAGACTTTGATGTTAATATATTATGCGTTCTTTCATAGTATTATGAGCTATGGTATCATTGCTTGGGGTGGAGCTTATAAGAATAATAGAGATTTAGTACAAAAAATACAGAAAAAAATTCTTAAGATAATAAATAAGAATAAATTTGTCACGCATAATAAACCACTCAATCTAGAACAATTGTTTACCCTGGAATCACTAAAGATATACTATAATGATCTCAAAGAGCAATACCTCAACTCATCTAGTATTACTAGAAATAAAAGTATTGTAGTACCGATAAATAAAAAGAGATTTAGTAATAAGAACTGTTATATTAACGCGATCTCAACATTTAATGCTTTGCCGAATAGCCTAAAAGTGCTAGAAATTAGCAAATCGAGTCAACAGGAGATAATTAAAGAATGGATAAAATCCAACTGTTGAAATCTCAAATGTGCATCTCTTGTTAAAATTGGTATATTCATGAAATAATTTATGTATACATATAATGTGTAAAGTAGTGAGGAGGCCACTACTAGTCATGCGTAATTAACAGAAGTTTTAGTTTTAAGTGTTTTTTTTAATATTTATATCTTTATTAGTTTGTAACTAAATGCCAGGCCTGCGGTCAGATAACTTTGTTTATCTTTGCAGGAATGCAGAGTATGCATTATATTTCTGTATTTTATTTCTGGTCAATAAATATCAAATATCAAATATCTTCCTCCTTTATCTCTGATTTTGTTTTCATTTCTACTTTAAACTCCATGTTTTTTTTAACCTGTAAAAAGACACTAAGCTATAATGTATGAAAAAAATTATTTTCATATTTTTCATTATTATATCATACGTGTGCAATTGATTTTATTTCTGCGACGATGATTGGTCTTTGTGTCTTTGTACTGAACAATACATTCTTCTTAAATAATAAATGTAAAAGTTTTTCAATCGCGCAGACCTTATGTGTTTTTCAGACACAATAGAAGTTGGCTCGAAATATATTATATTAAAGCTGTAGGCGAGTCGAACCGAGGGGCAAACCACATTCGCTATGATGATTTTTTAATGAACTTTTTAAAGTTTTTGATATTACAATAATGGAATTCATTGTCATGTTCTAAAGCGAAGACTCTTTTCATGTTCTTTTTTTTTGTGATCTGTAATGTATTCTATTGGACTTTTGATACAGAGAATTTTTTATTGAAGAAAAAAAAATGAATTTATGCAATATTTTTCGCGAAAGGAAATAATACTTAGGCGGCTCTTGTTAATAATCACAGAAATATATTTTGTTCAATTAAGGAAGTCCGAAATGAGATATATGTGTATAATTTTTTTTCATGACTATATATTATAGCTAGGTGCAACGATATACAAATAAAGCTCAATTATATGTAATTATACGAAAAATATCGTGGACGATTATTATGGATCCTTTTAAATTGTATATAAAGTCTTCTTGCAGGAAGAAAATGTTGAAAATTTTACTTATTAATTTTACTTAGCCCCTCGTACGCACTGGCTCCGGTGGCAGCTCTGACGTGCGAGTTGACCTTTATATATGTATGTCTGTACGTCAAGTAGTAGTACTCAGGTGGTGAATTCTGAGCGAGATTCTGAGGCGTCTCGTTCTTCAAAAAAAGTATGTATATTTTTATACATCGTCGCTTCCTACGAAGACTATAGCATAACTCTAATTTTGCCGTTTTCATTACAAAAAAGGACTTTGTTAAAAAATAATAATAATAATAAAATTCTTTTTAAAAAATGTGATGGCCAGGTGTTGTAAAGCCTCTTAAAACTAATCTCAAAAACTAGAATGCGCCGTAGTCTGCTTTGTTTAATTGAATATTATATTATGCCTTTATATATATACGAATTTTATACATACACTAGCAATATTCAAGCGCGCTTCGCGCACTTATTTTCAATGCACGCGTTTTGTTTATTATAATGTCTACAAAGTATTCAAAACTCTACCATATATTTCACAATTAAGTATACATCTGTTTTTGATTGATGTTATTTCTCCAAAAGATGAGTAGTATTTTCTAAAACAAAGCAGATTATGACGCAATCTAGTTTTTGAGGTTAGAATATGATATGATACAAAATAAGTTAGAATGATTATAAAGAAAACTATCATATTATTAATTATAGTCGTAAAAATAATCAACTGAATAATAGACCCAAAATCAAGATATTAAATTTAAACCATACTAAAACATTTTAAATTTTGGCGCCATTCAACCGGATGTCTAGCCATAACCAATCAAATCGAGTTTTAAAAGGCTTCACAACATCCGGCCATCTCTTTTTTAAGAGAGGAGGATTATGCGTTTTATGTTACAGCGGCGTCAGATCAACTAAACAGTGGGCTCAAGGAAATGCTAGAGGAAATGTTGCAGATGCAGTCGGCAAGCGAATTGGATTTTGACTTACCATCTGCAAGCCAATCGGATTTGGATGAGCTGGCACTGACAGTGAAGACCAAGGAAGAATTGCAAGAATTTAATTTTTTTTGTTTGCAGAGAACCGCATTAGACTTGAGGATGGACACCGGTGAGAAGGCAGAACAAGCTGCCTAGCCGCTGTCATGTGCGACGAGGTAGGCGAGGCGCATATCGCAGGTCGACTGGCAGATGAAAAAACCGGCAACGGCAAACCAGGCTTGAAACAACAGCTGGTCTGGAAAATCGTGAACGGTAAACAATGTTCATTATAAGTTCATTTTATATTAACACGTACTCGGTCTGAAAAGGCCCACTTAGCCCTTGGTATATACCATAGTTTTTGTAACGCATTCACAGATTTTTGTATTGTTTTTATAGCTTACTAGCTAAATTCAAGCGCGCTTCGCGCGCTCACTTTTAATGCACGCGGTTTGTTTATTATAATGTCTTAAAAGTATTCAAAACGCTAACATATATTTCACAATTAAGTTCACATTTGTATTTGATTGATCTTTTTTCTTAAGAAGATAAGTAGTATTTTCTAAAACAAAGCAGTAGATTATAACGCAATCTAGTTTTTGAGGTTAGAATATATTAATATGATACAAAATAAGCTAGAATGATTATAAACGGAACAATCATATTATTAAATATGGTCGTATCAACTGAATAATAGACCCAAAATCAAGGTATTAGAATCATACTAAAACATTTTGAATTTTGGCGCGATTCAACCGGATGCCTAACCATAACCAATCAAATCGAGTTTTAAAAGGCTTCACAACATCCGCTCATCTCTTTTTTAAGAGAGGAAAAGGCTTCACAACATCCGGTCATCTCTTTTTTAAGAGAGGATATACATCTATATATTTATATTTTAATCATCCTAAAATCTAAAAGAAAAACAAAATATGCAATCCCGCTGCTACTTTTTTTCGATTTATGACTACAGCCTTTAATACAATAAACCCATTTATTCTTTTTCAGAGGTACTGAAATCAAACTAAACGCAAGGCCAAGTCCTGCGCAAGAAAACAATTCATTGCGAGGAAAGCCGCTAATCTTGGACTGCTATAGTATAGCCCGTACTTCTTTTCAAATATTTGATCAAATTGATAATTATATTAAAATATATTATATAATTATTAGATATTATAATCTATAGCCATATATTTTTTTTATTCGCATAAATTACCAGGGACTGTAAAATGGGATGACTATTAGGGATTAAAAGCTCTGTATGCTGCAAACACCCTGTGGGTTAAATCCTGCAATACTCGCCTGCTAAGTACACAGCCTATTATATGACTGAAACTATTACACGCGTCGATAAAAATTTGATTTCTTAGTAATTTTTGTTTATTTAGTATCTTTAGAATACACTGAGAAAAATCGACAAAGTAATATAAGGGTTACTATACACCATAGTAATTTTAAAATTGTGAGTGATTACAAAATGTATAGTAAATGTAACAATATTCTTGTAATTGTTACTATACTTTTTTAGTAAAAATTTTCAGCCCTTTTCGTTAGGTTGTATAGAACAATTTCTCATAGTTTACTATTCGGATATAAGTAATTTTTACTATTAATTTATCAGTAATAATTACTATAAAATATTGTCGTCCCTGAGCTGCTAGTGTTTATAGTAAAATTCTGGTAATGGTAACTAATTATATATATGTATATATATATCTTCCTATATTATATAATTATTTTGTGTATACTCCCCCCCGCAGAATGCCCCCAGACCGCCGCCTGCGCGTGTTCGCCCGCGTCGCTGAAGTGTACAAATAAGGTAAAATTCTTGCTTCATTTTGAGTCTGCAGATAGTATTGAATCATTTGAATGCCCCCCATCCTCACCGCCACGGTCCAAACCCCGCACCCGCCGAGAGCCCCCCCCCCGCACTCACACTGGGTGTTTTTATGTTGTAAGAATTTTTCCAAGCGTCTTTTTCATAAAAGTCCCTTATATATAGCCCTATATATAGTAATACGCTGGCTTGTTTGCAATTAACCGCTTAAAATTGAAAATCCAAGATGTGATCTCTGCTTCTCCCGATAATTTCTGTACGGTGAAAAAGATACCTGTTTTATGAGGTGCAAAAGGTCCTGTATAAGAGCCGAATCAGCAGAGTCCTTGTGTTTGTTTTTTAATGGCACAGTAAGTAGTGAAGAAAACGATCAGAAACTGGATTTAAATGACTAATCAATAGCTGTGGCAAAGGACGTATTCATCCGGATCGATTCATAAATTCGACATTAGTAGGATATCTTGTAAAAAAAGACTCTTGCGTCCACTTGTGCTCCCACACACCCCTCCGCCTTCGTGGCGACCGAATCCCCCTTTGTCTCTGGCTAAGCGCGCCCGCGCGCACGGCTGCGTCAGCGTGATTACTCCGGCGCACGTGTTGTTGACTCGTTGTGCTTCGTGGTAGATAGTGCCTCCGCAACTTTTTCCTACTCCTTTTAGCGAAGGATTCGACTTCTTAATTGTGACGAAATAAATGGCATCGGAAAGTTAACTCCTTGAGCACAAGTAGCAGTAAAATCTTATTCATAGGAGAAAAGAATGATTTGCGAAAAATGTCTACGTTGACAAAGTGATTCCTGCAAAGAGTCATTCATTTATGGAATTAGTATGATAAGTCATGTTGTGGCATGCCTGAATTTTTATAATAAAAATTAATTGAAAAAAATTGTATTATTCTGTTTTCTTCTCAGTTATAAAATATATTTCTGTTTGTTCATTTGCGCGAACGAGCGAAAAGCTTGCACGTCGAGTCGAAGCCCACGCAAGGGGAGAGGT
>CM053170.1:14907029-14952445 GCA_012977825.3 Pteromalus puparum | reverse complement strand
ATAACTTAAAATATCAATAGTACAACGAGAGCAAAACAAATTCAGAAATACCGGTCATTTACACGTTCATCATGTATTAGTATCCTGTATAAGAGCCAGAATCAGCAGATGTCCTTTGTTTTGTTTTTATGGCAGACCAGTAATAGTGAAAACGCTCAGATTGATTATAATGATCTAATAATAGCTGTGGCAAAGGACGTATTCATCCGGATGATTCATAAATCAGCATTAGCTAGATATCCTTGTAAAAAAAAGACCTTGGCGTCCTTTGTCATAGTATTTTGTATTTGAAGTGTGTGATTTGAAAAATTAGATAATACTTTTACTATTGCAATTAATTAAGATTAAAGCAAATCTGATTTTGCATTGTATACTTTTTTACTTTTCTTCATACTATGTACACTGCGCGTAATCAATAAGACGGATAGATTATTGATTAAATTTATTGATTGTTTTACATAACAAAATTTTATCTCTGCTTATATGACTACATTTTAGTTGTTGTCACAGAGGAACTATAACTGAAAATAAAAATCTTATTAATAATATCAATTTTATAAAAATGTAAAGTATGAAATAACTTACGAATAAAAAACTGGCGCATCTTGCAACGGTTCCCACATTACCCGCAAATAAAATGATTTCGGGCTCATCCACGTTTCAGTGACACCAACTCGAATTTCTTTATATTCTCTACTTCTCTACATCCTATACTTTACCTCTTCTATTAATATAATATTAAAATAAAAATACCATCTATCAAATCTACTTTTTGTTACAAAATAACCTTTTTTTTTTTCGTGACCTATATTATTCTTTTATGTAAACAACAATAAAAAAAACTTAAGTAAAAATAGTTTAATAATAACACGAATTTTTTAATTTATTGTAAATAAATGTATATTTTACTACGATTCAAAATGTTTCTTCGAGAATCTTGAATGAACTGTCCTCGAAATTTTTGTTCTACACTAGATATAGCTTAAATGTGCTGGAATGTCAATCATTTTGTCTGCAAAAAGATTATAGAGGCAATAATACGACCAGAAGAATTAAATTAAGATTAAATTATAATAAATTGAAATGATTAAATTTCTGAAGCCTCCAAATAAAAACTTTTTAAAATGCCATTAACAGTGGATGTTAAAAACGTACTTTTACTTCAGTAACGAATTTTCTTTTTATTTTTTTATTGTGAAAATTTAATCCTGTGTATAATCTATAAATTATATTAGAATATAATTTTTAAATGAAAATAAAACGAAACTGGAAATGGGGGTTCCGACGAGCGACAGGGCAGCCCATAGTAGATATAGATATTATATATATATATATATATATATATATATATATTTAACAGTGTAGACCCTCTAAAAGATTTCATAATACATCGCCCTGCGAGAACTTCTTATATATAAACTAATATGCATAATTATATTTCAATAAAGATGTTATAAATTTAATTCTTTTGAAAGTCTACCGCTTGATTATGAATATAGAAGTCGAGATGACTCTATAGATCGTAAAATAACTATAGTTTTGATTTTTTATTAGTCGACATGTTTCACGTGCCGGCGGTGTCCCTTTTTAAGACTGAAATGTTTTTTCTGATTAAATTTATAATTACAATAATATTGTAAAAGTAGGTATTATGTCTTTTCTGAAATACGATAATCTCCGAAAGAAGCAACAATATATCTACCTAGGATATAGGTATTAGTATATAATTTCTGCTAGGTATATGATCACGAATTCAAAAGTACAGGAAATCGCTTTTTCATTTTTCAAATCAGACAGCTTGACGCATGCGATTCGTTCGCAGCTTCTCAAGCGCACCACACGGTCCAAAATCGTACTATTGTACTTTTTTCCGAGCTCTACTCTAGAGCTCAATAGGTATATTATCCACTATACTGTACTGTGTATATATATACAGTGTGTACACTGGAAGTGAAAATACGTGCAACCACTCGCGCGGGCAGTCGCTTCACTCGCGGGTCGCGCGACGAAGGGAAATTAATAAGAACAGCAGCACATTCGCGGCACAAAATTCGACGAGAAAGCAAATCGCGTATTATATATATATAAGTGCATACTTCCGTATACGGACGAAATGTCTCACAAAGGCGAAGTGTAGACATTCGCATCAGTGGTCGAGTTCTCGAGTGTCAAGTCAAGAGAGCAGCAAAGGAGCCAAGCGACATGTTGAGGATCTCCAATCGTCGCATCGTCGTCCCCGTCGCGCTGCAAACATACCGTCGCGGATGAGTGCGCGCTACGGGGTTCCATCTCTCACTACACTGAGAAAAAAATTCAAGACTAAACTTGTGCTTACCGTCAGCGACTGTATAATAAGCGTATATACCTAGTGGAGGAAACCCTTGGCCAGCTCGAGAGAGAATATACCTACTAACCTATACCCGGCCTAGAAACAGCTGACCCCCTTTGCTGAGTGTATTCCTATATTATTACCTGCAGTGTATATACGCCAGCTACGATCATGAATTTGCAAACGGTCTTCCAGGATTTCAATCCAAGGCAAGTAAATAAATCATTGCGCTCGAATGAATAATTTTCCTCGACTCCTCGACTGCACGCGTTTATCTCTCCTTTCATTTGTTATTGCTGAGGATGCGCTCAGCTGACTCTTTGTTTTTCCGTGTTTACGTTTTTCTTTATCGATGGCGAACGATATGCGACTCTGGGTGCATGCAGAGACTTATATCTCGTGCGCTTGCTTCGCCTTTTTAATTGTATTCGAGAAATTTCTAACCTTTACTTTACTCGAAATTCATGATTTTAGATTTCAGATTTTTTATTTTGTTATGAAATAATGTATTCTTTGTAACTTGTATTTGTAATTTTATTGATGGAACGCTGTTTACTTATATTAAAAAGAAAAACTGTTTTCGCGAATTTACAAACAGCATTGCAATTATATAAATCGCTATTTTTAGAGCTTAAATATTGTTTGTAGGTCTGAAATAAAATTTTAAGATTTCTCTAAATTAACCTTGAGTTAAACTTAGATATATTTTATCGATGACTATGTTGAAGCAGATTCAACATAAACATTTCTAGTGTCAATGCAACAATTGATGTATTTTATTGTTTAGCAAGTTCCTGGTGCACACATGTTTGATGATCTTTACTGCGCTGTTTGCATTGCGTCTCGATGGATTTATTGAATGGAACTATTGGGCAGTATTCAGCCCTATATGGTTTTGGAAGGGTATGGTGATTTTGGGTGCCACAGTCGGCAGTTACGTTTGGTGGCGACATCCTCATTCTCGACTCGAAGGAGATGCGTACGTGCATTATAAGGCAATGCTTATCACCTTGGCATTGCATTTGATTTTGCTGATGTTTGAGTTATTAGTCTGCGATAAATTGGAATCTCAAAGACATCTGTGGATCCTTGTGTTCATACCTTTAATTTTTATCTCCATTGTATCGATAGCTGTGAGTATCTCTTATATTTAGTTTCTATGCAAGGAATCAAAGCATCTCGGATATTTATGAAATTTTGTTTTCAGGTGTGCATTTGGGCTGTGAAACACGATCGGTCTTTTGAACTTGAACTGTTTTGTGCAGTCAACGTTTTACAGTTTATCTTCCTTGCGCTGAGATTAGATGGTTTTGTCACATGGAGTTGGGAAGTTGTGTTTGTACCACTATGGGCACTGTTATGTTTGTCTCTTGTTGCAGTTCTGTATGCTATAGTATTTGCCGCTGTTTTATTGAGAACACCACAAATTAATGCTAGACAAAGGAGAACTTCCCTAAACTCAGCATTAGCATATACATTTTTGGTTGTACCGATATTAGTGTTTCAGGTGAGTTTCAAAGCATGAATGATATTCATTACTAGATCATTAATATGTTTAACTGATTTAACTCTGGCGTTATTTTTGTTTAGGTACTTTTAGCAAATAAATTAGATGAAGATATTTCATTAAATTATACAACAGTAGCAATGCCATTGCTGTTATCTCACTTGACACTAATTTTCATGTCGTTTGGAGCGAAAGGTGGAAATAGATGTGAGTATTTCATGAATACTTATTTGAATAGAATACATCTATTTTCAAAAAAATTTCACATTATTATTTATTCTATTCAGGGTGGTTTGGAATCAGAAAAGATTTCTGTCATTTTCTTCTGGGCTTATGCCCTTTGCTACAAGAATATGGTAATATTTCTTATCAGCCAAGAAGTGCTCAGGATCAACCAGCTGAACCAATAGTTTTTGAGAAGAACGAAAAAAATATTAAGAAAATAGACTTAATGAAACCTGTTGAGCCTATAATTTCTATAGATATGCCTGATTGATCATTTAGGCTTAGATACTTATTGTATATTGAAATCGGATTATCATGAATAATTTATGTTGGGAGAAAAGTTAATGCTCAATTCGAATACAAGCTGCTTGGTTGTTGCAGTTTCGGAAAGCATGTTGGGCAAGAAATGGGTTTGGAAATTTTTTCATTGTGGGTATGACAAGCATAATAATATGCTATTAGCAACTAAGTATTTTATGCACAAGCTGGTAAAATATGCAAAGAGTTTATATAGGGCGAAATATACAATTGTACAATCAAGGGTAACTACAATACTTCCTTCTTCTAATTCAAACATTTAGAAGAAAAAAAAATAATAAAAACCCTCATTATAAATCTACTTAGGTGATTTAAATAATTTTTAAGCAAACAAAAATTATTTAAATGATAAAAATGAAATTGTATTAGACTTATGTGATTTGATATACAAATTATTCTAATTCTTAAGTAATTATATTGAGTTCCTGACAATACGGATAAATGAATCATTTATGAAATTCAAATATTGGCTAAACTTTCGATTCATTGTGTTGCTATTGCAATAGATTTTAACTATCACCGATTATTATGAAAAATTACATTAGGAATGATGAAAAATTGTACTTTTTCAAGATTCTCAACGTTTACGTAAATTATAACATAAACTAACAAATTTAGATTTGAGTAAATACGCAAGAAAGTAAATACTTATACTTTTTCATCTATAGTTTGTGTATACTCTGATTTTGAAAGCAGATATTCTAAGCATCTAAATTAGAAAGATGAATATTATAGAAACAAAATCGCTATTCCCTTTAGCTCAAGCAAATGTTTGAATATCTGCTTTGCAAAATGTAGTTACTAATATACAGCCTTTAGAAATGCCTAAAGATTAGGAAAATCAAATTGGCGCTAAATAGTGTTCCGAAAAAATAAGACAGCCTAATTGGCAGCTTCCAACTATTGTGAAAAGACTTAATCTATACTTTCAAATTAAGAGTTTTTATGATACATTATATTATATATTGTGGCTTAATTTATAAAATGCTTGAATGTCAAGTAATTCATTGCATACTTTTGACCATGACATTTGTGCTGGTCATTCTTTGCGACTGTGCCATGAAAATGAAAATAAAATTCATCGCCTTTTTTTCTTCGCGACGCGTTTATATGGCTCAGAAGTGGCGTAAAACGTATGATGTTGAGTATTGGCCTTAGAAGAATTAAAGTACGTGAAAAGTAACTAGCCATCGGAACACAAGACTGAGCGCTTTGCATCAATTGTTTAGTATTACGTATACTACTGCATTGGTTCAGAATAAAAGAAGCAAAAAGAGACAAAATCAAGGATAAACAGAATTTTAGAAGAGAAATGAGTAGATTAGATAAGCTTGATTGTTAATGTTACTAAAAATTGTAGAGTTATTGGAAAGTCCAATTGTTTATGAAGTTGTATATTGAATAGAAAATGCTGTACATACCTCGTTGTATTGTGTAATATTATGATTATTACGATGATTATTGTACATTATTATACATATCTATATAGAGTACGATAATTGATTAACAATAATAATTAATTAGCGACATCATTTTATTTTATATAAAAATTATACGATATGCGTTTGAAAAAACGAAGATATGATCTAATAAAATTTCTATTTTTTGGTATCAAATGAAGGATCTTTTTACTAATAACAATTATCTTTGTGTTATATTTTGACAGATTATGTAATTTTATCTAATAATCTAAAAGCGTAAAAAGTAATTTCATAATTTATTTTGACTCGCAACATCGCTTTAAAGTTTATTTTTAAAATCTCTTTTTTTATTGATTACATATATCATTAAAACACGGCTTACATTGTATCACATAATTTTTATCAATTATTATGTATGTGATCAGATAACATATACAAAAACTAAGATTAGCTACGTCTAATTTTTTTTTGTCGATTTCGTTATCACTTAACGTTCATCGTTTACTTTATTTTTATAAGAATAATACTTGAATTGTATGTGTCTGCCTTAGCTAATACAGTGGAAAAGTTCATCTTGGTCTCCAGTATACTTTGCGTATCTTTGAATTAAAGTTAAGACGATTCTTCCGATTTGGCGGTATAAAAAACGTAATAATTTCTGCAGTTACAACGGTGATTTCTGGAGTTAGCAGTATGGAACGTAATGAGGATGCCAAGATTTTCCTAGAAGCGAGGAAACTTTCGATGAAACTTCCATTACGACATGTTCTGCATCTTCGAGTAGCGATGTGTCCAAAACGTAAAGCATTCGTAATCTTTCACAGCACAGACTTACAAATTGAATGAGGCCGGAGCAGCTGAAGATTAAGAAAAAAAAATTAATTCACTTTTATGTTTATAACTCTTTTAAACATTTCAATATACAAAAGATCTACAGAATGACAATCTAACTCATCTATACATCTAAATGATTCGTGTAAAATCATTTTTTATGTTTCATCGTATTTTTACTGATTAATTATAAGTTATTATATAAGTGAAGGTTCTAAAAATTATCTCACTATTTCTAATAAATATCTCTTATTTTTAGATTTAATACGAATTTATAAACGAACCACCCGCATATATAATATAATAGAAGGTATAATTACGTTAGTTCACAGTCGCCGAGTCCAACGGCGCTGAGTCTGGGGCAAGCTCGAGCCGCGGCGATGAGGGTTTCGTCGATGGTGTCCGGTCCATAGGCACCAACGACAAGCTCCGTTAGACGGGGACAGCTCTCGGCGACCCGGGCTATCGCCGAGGAAGGCGCGCTGTCGCCGAAGTAGAGGTGCGTCAGCGGCACGTGCGTAGCCAGTAGCGCGTCGTAGTCCCTCGCATCGGTCAGGTACGTCAGTCTGGGCAATTATTTTTTACGATGAAATTTCGTTATTGTTCTTTCTTTCCTCTTTATATTTTTTTAGACGTAAACGTTTTGCGTCATTATGGATAAGAATTATTAATATGCATAAATTAAGGGAGATCGAAGTTAATTTTTATGTACGCATTGACGTACGGAATTTAAATATTAATTACTTTAATTTGCGACAATTTTTAATAAGTATGTGCATTGTTTGTATAATATACGTTTCCATAAATAATTAAAATTTAATGCATATATATAAAAGAATAAAAATAAACCATGCGTACACAATATTATAATACTCACAGAACAAAGTTCAAGTGGGGCAAGTGGTTGGCAAAGACGAACCAAGTCTCTTGGCTGATGTCTTCCGGAGGCTTCATCTCGGGATGAGCCTCGACTCTCAGTGTTTCCAAGTGCAGCGCTTCGTCGCTGCTAAGTGCCCTCAGCAGTTCGTCGCTGAGCAGCGAATACGAGAGCGACAGCTCGCGTATGCCGCAGTGGTTCATTAGCGTCAGAATGCCTTTGTCGGAAAAGTAAAGAGAAAAAGCTCAGTGTGATAATTGTGTTTTACGAAAATTTACAAGAACTTTCAAAATATTATACAATACCTTTTGTCGACAATAGCTGGCTGTTCTTATTGGCGACGTTGTCCAGTTGCAGCGTCGTCGACTCGTCGGACGCCGATACGGCCAGAAAAGGTTCGCCGAGATACAGCGAGGTGAGCTCGTTCATGCTCGAGGACTCCTCTTCTTCCGACGTCATCATCAGCGCCGTTGAAAAGCGGTCACTGTCCACGTCGAAGAATTTCGACTGGTCCTCGTTTATTAGCGCGACCATCTGCAAATATAGTTTTACAGCTCATGTTAGATTTAAAAATTCAAACGGTGATTTCTTGTTTCTTTTTTAATCATTTCAATATCGTTAAACTAAAATATCGACGATACTGATCCTTTGCAAAGTAAACTTATA
This sequence comes from Pteromalus puparum, assembly GCA_012977825.3. Classification (NCBI taxonomy): domain Eukaryota; kingdom Metazoa; phylum Arthropoda; class Insecta; order Hymenoptera; family Pteromalidae; genus Pteromalus; species Pteromalus puparum. Next base: position 14,944,271 of record CM053170.1, on the reverse strand, counting down.
AAAATAACAACAAGATACTTCGATTAGATACACCGACGACGAGAACGTCGACGCGCCTCTTCGCGCCCAGGGTCCGACTAAGCGCAGCTATCGTTGGTGAACGCTTAGCGTTGATCGCCATTCCGCAGGTAGAGAGAAAGGATATACGCAGCAAGGATTGAATGATTTTTTTTTCTTGTAGTCTCGTGCAGCCCGCGCGTGACACGTGAGCTGTGTGCATACATGCACTTCATGGGATAGTTTACCCATGGAGAGCAAAGTCACAGAGGCGTGTATTCTATGGGTCAAGTACGTTCCGCTGCTCTTGCTGCGAAACGGGATTTCGTCAGCTCTGAGTATCTCGTGCAGGAATTAATTAATTATAGGTGTTCGTATAGTTTATCACTTCATTTTTTAAAACTATATTAATGGCTTTATGCATAGGAGATTGTTTTAAATAACGACAGCGACGACGATAGTTTACTCGATCAGCAAGTATAATGCGTGAATACAAAGTGAACGCGAATAAATTAGAAATGAAACCTTTGAGCATAATAGTTTGAAAGCTTTTCGTTCGAAATCATCTCATATATTTTGTATTATATCCATGAAAAAGTAGCAAAATGCCATCGATGTCTGCGAAAACCGCAGTATACTCATATATAGCTCTCGTGCGTACAAGCGCCGATCATAGCTGGCGTCCGATAGCAAACAAGAGAAGCGACTGCCTCACGTGATCGCGTAAACTCGCTCGACTACGTATCATGACTATATACTATATAATATCCGAGCGCGGTATTTGGGACACAAAAAGTAAAAGGGATTGAAAGAGTCTTGCGATGCAGTAGTAAGAGGTGGTGGGCACGCCTACCTTCTCTAACTACTTATACAGGGCCAAACACGTGCCTTATATAAATTCAAACACGTGAACGAGCCGCAGTGGTATATATATATATATATATATGCATAGTATCACGCGAGTAGAGCTGATCGTTTGTTTGGTGTCATATACAGATTTGAGAATGTCAATTTAGACGTTTGATGAGTAGAGAGTATATCTGGGGTATTCAGTTTTTGTTGGGGTTGCATATGCTATTTTTGGAACAAAGAAAGAGTATTATCATTCATCGATGTTGTACGTAACTTGACATTGATTTTCGGAGTTACGTATATCCGAGAACGCGCAGTATTCTCTGATACAAATTTAATTTTAGAATTCTTAAAATAGATTTAATCCGTTTTGGTTATATGAAACTGTACTGTAAATTAAGTGATGTACACTTGCTAATTGGATTGTCAAATGAGACGTACTGTAATATTCAAACAGTGAATTCTTTATAAATACACTGGTTAATTTACGGGGACATGATATTTCCGCAATTTCAATCGTTTTGGGCATTATGGAGATACTGGAGAATTTTTCTCCCCCTTCATTACGATTTGAATTATATGGATTAAGAAGATGAAATGCCTCATTAAAGAATTTTGGGCACATCCAGTCATTAGAAACAGGTCGTCGCGTCAACAACAAACATCATAATCAGCTAAGCCCTTAAACGCGGGGTACCTGATTAAATTAAGGTCAATTTATAAACGTGTGCATACGATCACGTGCACGCAAACACATTTGTTTACTATTATATCGCAATGCAGATTATTGCGACATACTGGGTAATAGGCGGTGAACGGACATATACACATTAAGCTACCAACTGTAATATTCTACCAATGCTTATATGCTTTAAAAATACAAATGGGCAGTATTAAATTAAAATAAAGTAATAAATCATGTCGAAAATCTTAAGGTCATATTAAACCCAAATCATATTAAAAGTAATAAGAATTGTAATAGGTATGATCATAATTACAAACAAAAGATCCTGATGCGGCTACTGAATCAACAGGCATAGACTGTTATTATGTAGGTCAGTAGGTATAGTTATAATAATGATCAGAGAATTAAATCTTTTCTGATAATAAAGATGATACTATAAGAACAATTGAAATTAGGTATAATAATTAATTCGCAACCTTTACGCAATCCATGTAAATGGATTACATAAAAAAATCATAATATGCAAACGATATAAATCAATTTCTTTCATAACGTAATATAATTTTTCCAATTTACACTATCGTTTTATCATTTACTCACCTTTCAATAATTTACACAAGACGGTTTTGGTTGCTGCAATATAATCTACGGTGGGTCAATTTTCACAAAGACCAAAGAATTAACAATTTGCAAGTTTGAGATGATAACAGCATTGATGATGCGACCCATTCGTCGAGTACTTAAAGTTTTAATGTTGACGCCTTTTCTTTTGCCTTTTCGCTTGCCTATATTATGTATTAGCACAGTTTCGCTTGATTCCGCTTCAATTATAAACGTAAACCTTATCCATTTCAATCCTGAAATCGAATATAAAATATTCATTATTGCGACGTTTGAGCTAGATTAGAGATTATATTAATAAATAATACTATACGCGAAGTTATGTTTAAACGTTCAATAACATACCGAAAATAATTATACGATTATAATAATTTTCACTATTTTTTATTATTATCTGCTCTGTGCAATATATTGATGGTATTTAAATTCGAAAGACGCACAATAGTGGAATTATACATGAACATTTTAAATCATTGTTTATAGTACATTTCGTCTGATAGAGATACATCATTACCGCATTATATTTCTTTAATTCATATTTTCAAGCTCATATATCGTTCGTTATTTAAGTACCCCCATATATAACTATATTGAAGTTCAAGCAAAGTTCAATGCCAAAATATATATAATAACTGTATAACAAACTAATTCTATACTTTTTTTTAAAATAAGTAAACCACTATACATCGCATCATCGCTGCTGGAAGAAAAAGTTCGCATCTCTGACCCCTGTCTCAACCCTGACCCAAAAATATACGACCACAATGGAGGGTCAACAACAATCCGCGCTAGCTTCCGCAAAATTCAAGTCCCATATCATCATCGCCTGCACACTAAACTTATAAGGTAAACCTCGCCAAACGTCCACCTCTATATATACGCATAGGTATAGTATAGATACAAAGTTACAGTGGCAGCAGAGTCGTTCTAATCCGCTGGATAAGCGCATGCACGCGGCAGCGAGTACCGAGTAAACACGTGCCGGTCGGTCCCGTGTAGCTCCGGAGGCAATCGCAAGACGTGCGCTATACGATGTTGGCGTCGGCTCGCGCGTGTCGCGCGAGAGAATACACAACGTGCAGCCGTTCTCTGTATATAGCTTACTCCCTCTAACTTGTCGACTGCGCGTAATGTCATTAAAGGCTACTCGCGTGCGAGCGCTATTTCATTACGTATAATCGTATATAACGAACGATATGCGCTGTAACGAAGTTGACTTCGCGGTAATTGATCGGGGATGTGTATCTGTAAATATTATATTATGAGTCCTGGATTTTCAGTTTGAATTTTCAGAATCAGCTTTAGTCTGGTTTTGTGAACGACGATATGGTGCGCGGAATGAATTATAATAAGTTTTTCAAATTTGTTGTTATATGCATAAATAAGCTTGCATAAAATATAGGGATATTCAAGTTCAACGAGACACTACATTACGTTAAATTTATTGTTATGCATGTATTATAATATTATACCGTTTCAAAAGTTAGTTTTGAATGTAATTTGCTTTATAGAGTCATCGAGCTCAGCAGAATTATATAATTTATGCAGCAGCCGATTTTTTCTTTTGAAAATTAAACTTTTATAATCTTTTGAAATATATTAGTATAGAGCGAGCGATTTCATAAAAAATTATGCACATCAAAAAAGCCTGTACTCTATAACAATGAGTATGTATTTCATTCATGAAAAAGCTGGTGACGTTCAACTCGTACGCGTTAATCGTATATAATATTATATGTATAGGCGGTGCACCTCACCATAATGCAGTCTGCTAATATATATATAATTATAGGGCACTGGGCAATATTTCACTCTATAAACGTTTTATGTAAATATATAAATATTCACTGGAATACGTTATTTCATTTCGGATTCGAAATTTTCAATTTCAAAAGTCGCAATATTATCAACATAATATATAAGACGAAAGTAATATGACTCCTACAAAAAATTATCAATTTAAACATCGACAAAAAAAGACATCTTTATACGTACGTTTGTTGAAATATATGTATGTCGCACACACGTCCCGTCTCTCCTGACTTTGTATTATAAAATACAATCACCTCCTCGATGTTCTTGTACCTTATAAGTAGGTATGTAAATCGTGGATCTTCTCCGTTATTGTTCGCGAAATAAATGCGGAACTTATCCGAAAATTGTTTCGTCGCCGTAAAATACAGAGCACTATATAATAGAATCAGAACTGCTGAGCTTGCACTCGAGTATACGAAATTATTGTGACGTTCGAACAGTTTCGCTTGATACTATAAAAAAGCACTTCTGCCGTCCGCGAGTGCAAAAACCGGCGTCGGTCGCACACCGCGTCGATCGCGAAAATGATCCGCTGCTGAGCTGACGATGTACCGTGGAGGCGTCGCTTCATCGAGTAAGCGTATAGACATATCACGACTAAAGCATCGCGACAGCGGCAAAAAGCTCTCAACACGCATGCGCTTGTCGTGCTTATACTTATAAGCTTTAGCGTGTTTTTCCTACTTTTGCTCCTGTTTTTCGATCATTCCGCGATCTGCGGAGATGACGTCTAATGTGCGCTAAGATGAATTTTAAAACATCTCATTCAATCGTATGGTAGTTTTTGCGCGCGAATCGATAAGAGAAATAACCTAAGATTTTAGAGTAACGATCTAGGGATTTGTTTTTTCGGCATTAAGTTTATTTACTTCATTATATACGGTTGGCATTATGATTTCGGTATAATACATTTACTACTTTTTGCCATGACCATTATAAGTATATATTATAGTTTTAGAATGTTTAATCATCACCATTGTATAATAATATAGCATACATGTCATTTTAACATTAAATGTCATTTTATAGCTGCACTATAATATAATATATTAATATTTTAGAATTAATGATTCCTTCTATAATACTGTATGTTAATAATATTATAATTTTTGCGGTTGAAAATTATAAATTACAAGAGTGATCTGAGAATTTGTATATTTTATAAATTTGATGCAATTAATTTTATTGTATAGCGTGATTGTATATATCATTAGTTTTGGGATAATTTTTATTTTCACAAAATGCTCCATATGTTTGTTTAAAAAGACAAAATATCAAGTGGTATTTGTTAATAGATGAAACAACAATTTATTTATACAGAAAATTGTTAATTTATTATTATAAAAGTTTCTTTTTCAAATCACGGCATATATTAATTATTATCCAGAATATAGGATGCAACATTTATTATATTCCGCTCATGATCCGTTTCTAAATTTAACAAAAATAATTATTAGTTTAATATTTTTAAGTGACACAATAAGTAAAGTCAAACTTTCACACTAAACGAATTCAAACGGACCAATATCAACAGCTGCTGCCATCGCGCGACTAATATCTTACGAACGCGCCTTTATGCCACATTTTGAGAGAGGGGGGGCCGCGACAGAAAACAGCCTTTTCCTTATACATTTCATTCGAGAGGGTACGTGATCGTTTAAAAAATCCGTGATTTTCTTAATAATCATATAATTTATTAGCAAATTTTGTGTTAAAACGAACAACTAAAACATTTTTCTACGTTGTTCATTATATATTTTTTTGGTTCATGTTAAAAATAACGATAATTATGGTGTTTGATGATGGAGGTTAGATGTCGGCGTTCAACGTGTAGTGGGTCTAAGTTTCCTTGTTTTTCTGTTTCAGTTGCTTAACGAACCGTTAGCAACATGTCGATCCGACCAGTGTACAGGCCGAAAATCGTCAAGAAGAGGACGAAGAAGTTCATCAGGCATCAAAGTGACCGATATGACAAGCTCAAGGTAAGAAATAATTGCATACAGCAACAATAACCTCACTTTCATACTACTATACTACAGTGACATTATGTATACTCTCTTTGATTTAAAATAGTAGATTGTTGAAGTTACAATTATGGCAGTAACTAAGAAATCAATATTTTATTTCAGCGTAACTGGAGGAAGCCCAAGGGTATCGACAACAGAGTGCGAAGGCGTTTCAAGGGACAATACCTTATGCCTAACATCGGTTATGGTAGCAACCAGAAGACCCGTCACATGCTTCCAACTGGATTCCGCAAAGTCCTTGTTCACAACGTTAAGGTACATAGCAAACATTAACTCCTTAAATGCATATATAAAATTAAACTAGTTCAAGAGGATAACTGCTAGAAATTGTATGTTACAATCGCACTTTCAATTATTTGTTTACACATAGACTTGATTTGTTAAGCATTAAGTTGAAGCTTATATATTTACAATTGCTTGTTTTATACAATTTTAATGTGCTAAAATTTTTTACTAAATTTCTAACTTTCAAATTATTTTTCATAGAATTAACTAAATGAACAAGTGCTTTTAAAAGTTGACTAATACAATCAGCTATTTGCAAATGTATTACTTTTATTCTATGATAAATATTCAAATACTGCATACACATGTGTAACTTGAAAAGGGGATGTAATCAGTTTCACCTTTTTATCTCAAATTTTTTATTTTAACAAAACAAAATGCGTATGATTTTAAGAATTATATTTTATTTTACTATTATTAAAAGGTCATTTAAATTTTCATGTTCTTTGAGCAGTTGTAAAATAGTAGTTTTTCATACTAGTGAAAAGTTCATTTTTGCATTATTGTCAGGTTGTTGACTAAGTCAGTCATATGAGTTGGGAATCATGTTTTGTAAATGTATTGACCTCTGCTTTTCAATGAGAGTGCTAGTACTTTGATACAAAAGTGTCTAAAAATTTGCACTTTACACACACTTTATAGAAAATTTACTCGCAGTATTGACTAAAATGAACATACTTGTAATAAAAATTAAATGAAACAGTCTATTAATAGTGGTAAAATGTAAATCATTTTAAGAAATATTGCTAAAATATTTTTATGAATAAATTCAAACGAACGATACACTCTTAATCAATTTGATGTAACAAAATGTATAGCACTGTGTGGCATAAATCCGCATCTGTCACGCCTATCCGTGGCCTAAACAGTCCATTCTTGCACCGTGCTGATCGCCCTCGCTTCGCTCGGGCGCTAACTGCACGGTGCAAGAATGGACTGTTTAGGCCACGGATAGGCGTGACAGCGGATTTATGCTAGTCAGTGCTATAAAAAAGCGTACGATACTCGTGGTATAAATAGTCCGATACGGCACGGCGTTTAGCTCCCTCGCTACGCTCGGGTGCTAATACACGCCGTCCCGTAATGGACTATTTATGCCACTTGTATCGTAATATACTATTATTATTCATAGAAGTTACAAACCCAATCTGTATTTTGTTAGCTAATTTTAGTACTGCCAAACGTAATAAAATAATATGAAACGATTTCTCTTTGCCCATAGGAATTGGAAGTCCTGATGATGCAGAACCGTAAATTCTNCCCGTAATGGACTATTTATGCCACTTGTATCGTAATATACTATTATTATTCATAGAAGTTACAAACCCAATCTGTATTTTGTTAGCTAATTTTAGTACTGCCAAACGTAATAAAATAATATGAAACGATTTCTCTTTGCCCATAGGAATTGGAAGTCCTGATGATGCAGAACCGTAAATTCTGCGCAGAAATTGCGCATGGAGTTAGCAGCAAGAAGCGTAAGACGATCGTCGAACGTGCCCAGCAGTTGTCTATCCGTGTGACGAATGCCAACGCTCGCCTTCGTTCTGAGGAGAATGAATAAACTGAAATTTTTTAAAATATATATATACTTACGAAAAAAACTACCAAGATTTCTCTTTTCTTTCACCCTCACATAATTTACCATTTCCCAATTGTAAATATTATGAAAATGTTGAATCTATTATTTCGACAAACAGAATGATAGACTCGTATAAGTAATTTAATTATTATTATTCTTTTAACTTCTCTCTTAAAAAATTAAAATTTTACTTGTTACTTCTTTGCCATCTGTGAAGCAGCTCTGAAACTAATAGATTTGTGTATAGTATAGTATGCTGTATACTGAATAAAGTACAGTCGCTATATATATAGGTATAGTATACAGCAATAGTCTGTGGCGCGGCGATCGGTTTTGTTTTCGGTTAGTTATCTTTTTCAGCAGGTAGACCTCCAGAAAAATTGCCAAATAATACTAACATAGAATATGGGAGATCAAACAGTGCAAACAAAACCGGCAGAAAATACAGGTTTTTCTCTATTTTCACTGAAATTATTCTTAAACGTTTGCAGAAAATGCGTGTTCTAATACTATTTCATTACAGATGTCAATCAAGATGAACTTATCCTTCAACAACAGAGGCGTATTGAAAAAGAGGTTATTATTTTTTGTCTTATCTTATGTCAAGTGCAAGGCCTCTGATCTAATTACAAAATGACTACCTAGTACTTTACGAATTGAAAACATGCTAATTATTGATTTATATGAAGTACATGCCTTGAAATTTTACTTATTTTTTGTGTAGATACAAGACTCAACATCTTTGGTAGGTGAAAAAGAATCTCTGAAAGCATTGGAAAGTGAATATACAGAAGACGATGTATATTTATCGAAAGCAAAAGCCTTGGCTCAAAAATATTCTTTCTTCAGAAGAACAAGGCCAGATGGCAATTGCTTCTTTCGAGCTTTTAGTTACGCATATTTGGAAAAACTAATTAACAATAAAGAGGAATATGAGAAGTTTAGAGATCTTGCACGTAAGAGTAAAGATAATTTAGTTGAGCTGGGATTTCCTCAATTCACAGTAGAAGATTTTCATGACACGGTAAGTTTGTAATATTGAAATAATTAATGATTTTTACTCATTGGTTAATCTTTTGCAGTTTATGGAAGTTATCGACAGAGTTGGGGGTGGTACAGATGATAGCTATGCAGAGCTTCATAAACTTTTTAATGACCAAGGATACTCAGATTATGTTGTAGTTTATCTTAGGCTAATAACATCAGGACAACTCCAGAGAGAAGCTGAATTTTATCAGCATTTCATAGAAGGCGATCGTACTGTTAAGGAATTCTGCCATCAGGTCCGTTACGTACTCTTGAAAATAATTGAAAATAACTTAAAAATTATTTATGAAAAAATTCTTTGTCAGTTTTGATCTTATTGATTACTAATTTTAAAAGATAGAAACTTGGAATTTAATTCAGTATATATAAAATAATTTTAACATTGAAAGTACTCTTACAAATGAAACAAAATTATCTTTTTTTTTCAGGAGGTAGAGCCTATGTTTAAAGAGTCTGATCACATTCACATTATTGCTATGAGTACTGCTTTAAATACTGGAGTACGAGTAAGATACATGGATCGAGGTGCTGGCACTGAAGTAACAGCTCATGACTTCCCAGAAGGTTCAACACCATCTGTCCACTTACTATATCGACCAGGTCACTATGACATTCTTTATCCATGATAATTTTTAATTAATTAAAGGTTCCTCAAAATCCCCTTTTGTCACTATGAGTGAAGGATCATACCTTCTTTTTTGTACTTCATACGTAAATTATAATTAAAGTTTTCAAAAAATTCATAAATCGCCTTGTAAGAGTATAATCTCAAGCGATTGCAGAGAACATTTTTTAAATTATGATATACTACAGTGTAGCCAATGTACCTATTTTATTAATTTTTTAACAAGTTAAAATCGATCATGAGAGTTAATATGCTTATATAAGGAGATTCTATAGCAGTAAGAATTAGTAGTATTATGTCATAATTTTTTAGGAAGCGAATCGTTTGATTTGTATAAAATATCAAGTTTTCCGCCACTTTCGACTATATTTTGTGAATGAAAATAAATTTACTACAAATTAATCGTAACTTTTGTTTTATTTTTCTTTGTTTTTATTATCGTTATAAATTTACAGATTTTGTAATAAATAAAACAATTTTCTATGCAAAATATCTTTTTTCCAACTGAAGAGTTAATAAGTAATGCTTTAAACCATTCCAGAAAAAAATTATTTTCAACAAACTCCTAATGCTTATAAGCTTAACAATTAACCCAATGCTCTCTAATTATGTATTCAATCATCAGCTAATTTCTCAGGATGTTAAAAGATTTGAAATGCATATACGGTTTCTAATAATTATTGCTATTTTTATTTATTAGGTATAAGTGTATACAAATTGTACATGACTTATATTTATGATATATTTATGAATGGCTTCATATTTATTAGATGCTTTTGGTTATTATACATAAAATGCTTCTCCTCACAGGCCGGTGAAAATCAAATTCATTATAGTTTTATGGCTAGCTTATTTATGTTTGTCCTAAAACGTGTATTATTCTCAAATACAGTGAATATAATTTTTGCACATTTTTTTTCTCACTTGAAAAGAATTTATAATATTTAATTGCAAAAAGGTGAAGTAAACACTATAATTTTTTTACTAATAAAAGTTATTTTTCCGAAACCATTTTTACTCTCTTTGCAGATTCAAATGCACTAATCAAAAAGAATACAAACCGTGTTTTTATTAAAATTGAGATTTTTAATTATTTCGGGAATGAATAAATTTTGAAGATATACGAAAAAACCAATAAAATGGCGCTTGAAACATCTAGACAATAAATACATGAATCGACTCATTTAGATTCTATTCCCCAAAGTATTCAAATCAATCGGAGTAATAATTACAAAAAAAAAATCTTTTTTATCATCATCCGATTTAGAAAAGTGAATTTTTCACTCTTATACTCTTTATATTTTGAAGGCAAAATTAAAAATAGATTGGAACTTCAAAACTTCATGGTCGTCATCATTACTTCAATCACATAAGTAAGTAAAGTCGGTGAGAGCGACATAAGGGTCTTTTCGAAATCCTTCTGTTTACTGTCAAAAAGTTTATTACAAAATCTCGTAGTCGTCCAAAAGATTCATAACGATCCACAAGCTTGAGAATATCAGCGACGTTATTGGTATTCAGATTCTTCACAATCGCATCTATGCACATGAGTGTGAGATCCTCGAGTTGATATCTGTCGGCGACAACAAGCAAATCAGTTCCAAACGTCTCCATATCCTTCAGTTTACCTGCATATGGGTGATTCTGCCGTAACTGGCTCATTCTGCGCGCCTGCTTCCCAGGCGTTCACACATTTGAAAAAAAATCGCACAAGCGGTTTTATGTATGTCTGGCATAACTAACTATATTTACCAATAGTTAAAACCGAGTATGCAGGCTTATATTTAAAACTACGCAATATAATAGGCCTCAAATGTCAGTTCCGTAACCTGTCTCCAACACGGATTTCAATCTAAAAGGTCGATGCAGATAAAAGTACGACATGTAAAAAAAATTCCATCATATATAGTATGAACTATAGACCTATTACAATATATTTTTAATGGTTTTGGGATTAAAATTAATTATTTAATATTAAAGCTGGCCGCTTACTCTTTGACCCCGTTTTTGCATTAAAAAGGTACCCTCTACCAGAGAATATAGAAATACTGTTCTTATATAGAAGGTCGGATCCCGGGATTTCGTGAAGCCAATCTCGGGGGGCCCTGCTGTTTAGTTCAGCCCCCCATAAGGCAGATGGCGCGTCGAATGTAGCTTATTCAGAATGGGCGCGGGTTTAGCGTATTTGAAATTCGTAACATGCATTATATTACACAGAGAATAGTAATTAAATGCATTTGTTTATAATAATAAATTATAAATCAAATAACCTTATTTACACGAAATAATACACCCAAAGTATTCTTATGAATAAAGTGCATAAAAATAAAGTTGAAGCAACGATAGTGAATACAAAAAAAATACATAACATACCCTGCTCTTAGCTAATGTCAATAATTTTGCCATGCATAAATTTACATATATAATGACTGTTTATTACAATGATACTTAACCATATACATATTATGATATTGAGTGATTATAAATTATGTGCTGACAACTTGTTGACACTACTCAATGGAAACCAACGGGAAGGTGGCAGGTTTTCTTCCATTAGGAAAGGATAGTGAAAAGGAGTATGTACAGATTAATTAAGGATATATGACATGTTAGTATACATATAGTTAATATATACATATATACATAAACAGAGCGACCGGCTTGCGCTGCGATCTGAAAAAAATTTAGTACAGCCTCGGCTTAGCCTGCAAACTGCATCTGAAAAAAAAATTGTTAGTAAAGTCTCGGTTGGGTCTGCAAACTGCATCTGAAAAAAAAATTTATTAGTAAAGCCTCGGCTTGGTCTGCAAACCGCATCTGAAAACACACTTAATTATGCGTCTTGCGCTCGTAACATCGTCGACCGATCATTCTGATATGTTGACATATGCCTGATAAACTTTTTGTTTATCAAACTTATAGTCAACAGAATGAGGGAGGCTTTCCCTGTGGCTACCTAGACCCACATCGGCGTTCGATGAATACCATGACCTCGTTTTCTAGGTAGGTTACTGCATCTGTTCTGGAACCAAACCTATAGAAAAATAACGCATAACGAGGTCATTAACTTAATTTAATAAATTAATTAGTATAAAATATTCGCAATACATATAATATTTACAATACATACAATAGTTACAAATCATGCACTGCATCTCTTCTGGAACCAAACCTACAGAAAAATAACGCATAACGAGGTCATTAACTTAATCTAAAAAATTAATTAATATAAAATATTCGCAATACATATAATTACAATATATACAATAGTTACAAATCATGCAATTTTTACATTGAATTATGTCGCAAAACTAAGTAATTAGAAATTAAGTGATTAAACAATAGTGAAGAATAATAATTTTCCGAAAATATTGTCAAAAATCTTATGATGTTAATTTGAGTAATTTGGCATTCGGTTTATTTGTGAATGAATAATTGCGTTTATTATCAGAATCACGATAATCAGCACATATCCATTTCAAAAAGTAAAAAATATGTACTCTGACGAATTGTTTGATGATATATTTTCTATGCTCTGTACAGTCGTTTTCAACCCAAAAAGATTCAAAGTTTGCCATAATAACGTTTCCAATGAATTCAATTAATTTTGAAGCAATGTTGTTTTCTGTATAGTGCAAATAAAATTCTGTTTCAAAAACTTGATAGGCTTTTAAAATAATTGAATAAAATTGATCTGAAGGAACTTTTAAGTTACCAAGCTCGTTTTCAGGAATAGCGTAAGCTTTCCAAAAAATTAATGTATCACTTTTATTTTTGAAATTACGATTCTCCCTAGTCAACGTTTCTTTACACTTTGTGCAACCAAATTTATTTAAACATTTAGAAACTAAGTAACCTGCGACATATTTCTTTGCACATTTTTCCAGCGTCGCTCTTTCACTTTCGTCTAGATCAGCATCTTCGATCCCTGTTTCAACGTCCATCTCCTCTTCCTTATCAACATCGTTATCGAAATACTCTTTAAACGCCCACGACTCTACACTCAAACGAATTTCTTGTTGCTTTTCCTCCTGTTTTTTTAACATTTCGGTTTTATTAACTTTAACATCCGAATAAGCCGACAACAAATTTACGTGTTCATCGGGTGAACAATTAGTTCCGACAGGAGGACATAGCAGCGTTGTTATGATCCCGTGCTGAAAGCTTTTTCGAAATTGTATAGCGGTTGGATTTGTATTACATCCCAGTGAACTTCTCATTAAAGCAAAGAAATTTTCATTGGGATCTTGATTAACTTTCCCGGTTAAAAAATATTCTCGGCCTTCGTTTTTAAGATCATCCCAAAACATTAACATACTATTAATTGTTAAAATCAAATTTACAAAACAATCTGGATACTTAAACGTCCAGCCACTGTGCATTTTAATTTTTTCAAGCCACGGTAAAGCCTCGCGTAAAGCTTCTTCAACTTGCGGTTGTTTTTCGGATAGACCACGTTTTAACGGATTCGGATCCTGAGGATGTCTCGCATTTAAACAGTCAAAAATATTATTCATACTGAGTAGAAAGTTAGCCGTTGCAACGCACGAAGGATTTGTTAAATCTCCCGTATACCAGCCTGCCATCATTCCGCGTGCAACCGATGAACTTAAAACTTGCACAGCTAATTTGACGTTCATTTTTTGAAAATTATTCGGATCTAAGTGTTCTTTTGTTAGTTTAGGAGCAGCTTTGCAAGATTTAAATTTTTCGACTTCTCTAAATTCGCGAATCGCGTCCCATGAAATAGTTTCATCATCTTGATCAAAATCATGTTTTAAAAGATTGTTTCTGTAGCATTTAAAAAGGTGGGGCGAATCAAAATTAAAATAGATTTTACGACCATAGCGCTCGATAAATGGATTATCTTGTGTTATTCCTAATAAAGTGACTGTTTTCTGATTTGAACTGCCTTGATCGCAAACCATCATTCTTACTTTAAGTCCGGTACTTTCTACGTTATCTAAGACGTCAGTAATTATAGGTTTTAACGTGGATCCTGGTACGGGTCCTGTTGAAAACGCGAAATAAACTGCTTGTTTCCAATTATAAGATAATCCCGATAACATCGCAACTAATACGGTATTTGCTAATGTTGTAGTACGACCATGTTCACCTAAATCCGAAAATCCCTCAATAATATCATTTCTTTCATTGTACTGCAAAAACGGTTTAATTGTCATTTCATCCCACATTAATACACATTCCTTTTCATACTCGTCCATTGAATCAGCTTTCATTTTAATTAATTTGAATAAATCTACGTTAATTCCCGGCTGCAATGTTAATTCGTTAACCCACTCCTTCATTACAGTCATACAAGGCAAAGCAAATTTTTTCTCATTCCTCAAATATCTATAAACTTTAGGAGACTTATAGTACAGCCCCAATGAAAAATATTTCTCATCCTCATCCCATCTCTTTTTTTTATCGTGAAATAGTTGCATTTTCAAAAAAAGCATTGCGTTTTCATTTAGGTATTGACTCGCGCCATTAAGAACTTGTACTTTTGTTAACGGTTTTTCTTTTTTTAGCGATTGCCTTTTAAATTTCTGTTGCAAAATTTTATTTTTACCGCGAAGCAGTTTATTCTTTCGTTGCAATTGGCTGTTAGCTTTAGTTAATTTCTCAACGTTTGATTTGAATTTTTTAGTTTTAGTTTTTAGTTTTTTTTTTATAGAGTTGACAACAGGTGCAGAGGCATTTAAAACAGGTATTGAATTAGGATCAATGACATTTTCTGAAAGCTCATCGAGATTACTTGGAACACTACTTTCTAAGTAGCTATTATTCTCAATGACTTTTACGGTAGCATTTTCTAAATGGTCAGTCAAACGTTCATTATCAGTGCTAATGTTTAAACGACAATTATTATTTGCTAACGTATTCTCAGAAATATCTAGTAAACATGGTTCAATAACATCAACAGTAGCACGGATATCAATCGGAAAACTGCCTTTCTTAATTACGCGTTTATTAAAACCATGCACTAAAAAATCTGTAGGTAAAAAATGCTCACTACAAAGACGCCTGTTTTCTACAAGACTTCGATGCAAATCAATAAAAGCCTCGTTCCCAGAGCGTCGAAACCATTCTTCCTCACTAAACACACAAATTTTAAACTTATGTAAAAACAATGTACAAAACTTTTGGACATACTGTATGAAAAATTGTGCGTGATTAAAGCGTGCGTGAAATTCTATCAATTCTCACACAGTATGTCAAAATTAAATACAATACACCTACGCTGTAGGTGTTTTTCGCACACAGACGACACCTGTACACGTGCGAGAATTACCTATTTCATGAACTTGTATCGCAAAGTTAAGTTTTTTCACTAACGACGTGCGCAAATTAAAATTAGCGTACGTAAAAAATAAATTATAGACAAAAATGAATTACTTATAACAAGTGCATATAAAATGGATGCGGTTATAACAAATCCACGCCATGCAATTGCCACCTATTTTACATTATCCCTGTGACCTACAATATACCATTTACAACTACTCTTCAACTGCATTGTATAATAAATAATATCAGCAAGCTAATTTTAACTTTCAATCATGTATGTATATACAATATACATACCCGTTCGAAATTCGTACACTTTAAGACGTAAGGGGCGGTCGGAGGCCTGCCTCACCTTTTGCATTTTGCAATTCCAAAATTAAAAAACATAAAAGTCCGGTTAACATTTTTTCCGATAGAAAAATTCATTAAACTTAACCGTAGGGAGTCAAGAACCAATTTTTCATTGAAAAACGGCGTTAGCACGTCCGACTGCCTCTTATAAAGTCTAAATAAAAAATCAGTAATTATTGAACATTCTACTTACATGTCAATATCATGCGAAGGAAATCTGTGGAAACTTAATTCCTTATTCTTCGCTTTTGTATTTCTACAAGTTTTGTAGGAACAAACCTGTTTCGGCATGTTGAAACGGCTGAGGCTTTTATTGATTTCAGGAAAACTGTCAAACTTAATATTACAAGCCACACAATAGATACTACTGCAACAAAACACGTATTATCCTATTCCCATGCACTGATAACCCAACAAAATCCTACGAGATATATATTTACACTACATCATCTCGCGATCTTTATACCTCCACCATTTTTTAGATTTACGAAAAAGCTATAAACAAATAGATATTGATCTAACTTAATAATAACTGCGAGCCACAATAAACTACAAAAAAACACGTGTCGTTCTTTTCCCAGGCACCGATTGACAAAAAAAACAGATTAATGCACTCGCGATCTGTATACCGCACTTTTTTTCTACATTCACAAATAACTACAAAAGCAATATCCACACCATCACTGAATGCTTGATGCAAAACTAAGCGAATACTGATGCAAAACTAAGCGAGAAAATCAGCCACGGTTTTTAAAACACATGCAACTACTTTTCCATGCGCTCGACAATAAAAACAAACTGACAAGCTGAAACCAGTAGCTGATCACGTCGTCTGCTCTTTGCACGTATGTATATACTCATATAGTTACAACCGCGCTTTTTGGTATTTTTAATTATATCTTACAAAGCCTTCGTCTGTTATTAACTTAATTATTTTGTTACTTTATTTATGACCTGTGATACGCTTTCATTGCTTAGGGTTTATTTTCACGCAATTTATTTATCAACTTAAGATATTTGGATATTTGAATTAAACAAGGTATTTTGCTTGTACATATACTTATTTTTTATAAACAAATTTATTTAATTACATTTCTGTGTAATATAATACATGCTACGGATTTCAAATACGCTAACCCGCGCCCCATTCTGAATAAGCTACATTCGACGCGCCATCTGCCTTATGGGGGGCTGAACTAAACAGCAGGGCCCCCCGAGATTGGCTTCACGAAATCCCCGGATCCGACCTTCTATATAAGAACAGTATTTCTATTATTCTCTGCCTCTACATTACCTTATGTTAAAAGCGTTCTAGTGTGTTCATATAGCGCCCGCCTATCGGTAGAATTTCAAACTATATACTACTATTTATGAATCCAACCGTAGCATGGTTCCAAATTCAAAATTGTGGAAGTGAGAGCTGATTTTTCATCAGAAATTTCGAAAAAAGCACAACCTGTCAGTTCCGTAACGCTAGTAAACTACTACTTAGCAACAATGTATTTAAACATATAGGGCGTTTTTCTCGAGTAAATAGTAAGTATTTTCGAATATATGTCATGCAAGAATTGTTATAATAATTACGCTAGGCTATGCGAGCTGAGAAACGCCTAAATGTCAATTTCCGTTAACCGTCAGTTCCGTAACACATAAATACAGTAAGTATCATTAATACATTAATAATGTCTAATCATTGCTTTTTAGTATTTAAATGGCTCCAGTTACAAGGAAACGTCTAATAAGAGTCTAATTTTTTTCAATAAGTCTGTCATTTAACGATATTGCGATCTTCGTGAATAAACGAACAGGCTGTCAAATATTGAGTGAATATACATATACATATAGATAGATAGATAGATATATATATCTTAGACGATTTATTTTTTTTTTTACCAAGTTAAATTAAAATTTACTGGAGTTTTATTAGCGCGAATTACAAAAATGTCAGTTCCGTAACCTAGTCAAATATGGATTCTTCACATAACTTGTTATAAAAGTTATATGTTGTGGTTTAGCTTTAGGGACTTGTTTTGTATGTAATTCCAGTTAGAATGACCGTCCGATAAGTTAAAAATAGTCGATTTTAGTATAGAACATTTTTGTGCCCGTTTTGAGCCAGTTACGGCAGAATCACCCATATATGAAGCGTAGGACTTGGGCCATGATCTCGGGCTCGACGTTAGTAATTTCGACGATGTTCTTCTTATTTTCGAGCATTTCGTGCTCAAACATTGCTGAGAAAACTGGGCTCCTGGATGCTAAGATGGCCTTGTGTGCTAGAAACTTCTTGTCACCTACGATGATTGTGAGGTCGCTGAATTTGGCAAAGTTGAAAAGCTCTTCGTACTCGTCAAGGATGAAAGTTCTGGACAAAGCGGTTGCTGCGCTCAGAACAGTATTATCTTTCTCGCGGCAGATATCGTTATTGGGAAAGGATATTTTCAACTTTACCGTGAGATCACCATCGGAAAGACAGTGATAGTTCAATGATGAGTAAGCTTCAGTTGTATAAGCGAGACATTCCTTTCACTTTGCAATGCAACAAATACTTTCTTCAGGCTCGTATTCTCGCCTCCATCGTTATTTAGTATACAAAGTCTTACGCAAGCTTCCGTTTTATCGTCATCAGGACTTGAAAGAACGTCGAGATGTGTATGTTGAGATTTCTGTTATCAGAATTCTCATGTCTCCAATTCCACGGTAGGATTCTCAATTGGACTTCGTATTTTTTTGTCGAGATTACATAGCTTTATAGGTGAACGATATGAGTTAGGGTACTTAGTACGCGCAATGAACTGTTTTATAACCCACGTATACGATAATTCTGTAGTAATAATTTCACAGGAATTTTCAGAAACGTTGCTCTCCATTTTTTGATTCGATTCACGAATTCTAGAATAAAAATTCAAAGATCCAAAACCGTGCAGTAAATATTTTTCGTAAAGAATTATTACCTACAACACAATTAACGTCTACGTGTATAAAGAAGTCGTCGCTGAGTAAAAAAATAAGTATCTGAGTATAACACTTTGCACACAGTATAACGCTCAGCTCTGTTCGTCACTTATATAGCCAGGGGTCTGTTAGACTGAAGCTTTGCGGGGTCGCATCCCTTCCTTCGGCTCTAACTCTCCCTCGCACTCCACATAATCATGCGCATGGCAGTTCCGATCCCGATTCCCGGCGATCGAGGACCCATAAACTGAATTTGTTAAAGCTTTATTGGATTCTGTTTTATTGTTCCACGAAAAAATTCAATTTTCCAAAATGGGCCTCCTATACGAGTATCCACAGGTGTGCACGCATGGGTGAAGTCGAAAGCGTCTTGTCTGAGCGGGTGAGGGCCTGATGTGCCGGGACCAATGGGACGCTAGGGCCTGCACCCTAGCGCAGAGAGAAAGCGGAAGAACGGAAGAGACGAGATCAGCGATTGGGGCCTTATAGCCGAGTGTGAGGGCGATAGCGCATATAGAGGCTACGCGATCAGACCAGAGTGTGTTTAAGTACAGTGTGCGAAATATATGATTTATAGTTCTTTTTCTCTAGTAAGAGTAATAAATTAGTGATCTTACAAGTCATGGATCCAAGGTCGCTACCATACCCGGTGGCCACCAATGAATATCGCGGATCCCGGCTCCCGTCCACGTCCCAGCCTTTGCATGACGATTTGGGTAAGTAACAATTATTACAAAAAATATTCACAGCTTAGAATATCTTCTATTATGTGAACTTATTTAAAAAATAATATGAGTATTATACTTCTACATTGAAATTTTTGTCCTCAAATTCTTATAGAGGTTCGTCGAATAAGTAACGCTCTTCAATATTATTATTAGAGATCTTAACATATACGCATCGAAACGCTTTTATGTCCTGATGCAGATGATAAAACGCAAGCTGGCGTGGGACTAAGTATAATCTTAAACGAAGATGGAGACGTATATATAAGCCTAAAGAACGTATTTGTTGCATTTCAAAAGACTGTAGTCTCCTTTATGCTATCAGAGCTTCCAAAGTGACCGATGACTGTCTTTCCGACGGCAGCCTCATGGTCAAATTGAAAATTACTTTTTACAATGATGGTAGCTGCGGCCACGAGAAAGATAATGCTGACCTACTGGACGAAGCAATTGCTTTGCCCTTCAGGACTTCTATTCTTGACGAGTACGAAGAGCTTTTCAACTCTGCCAAATTCAGCGATCTCACAATCATCGTAGGTGACAAGAAGTTTCTAGCACACAAGGTCATCTTAGCATCCAGGAGCACAGTTTTCTCAGCAATGTTTGAGCACGAAATGCTCGAAAGCAAGAAGAACATCGTCGAAATTACTAACGTCGAGCCCGAGATCATGGCCCAATAAGTCCTACTAGGCGAGCGGATCACGCCCAAAAAGTCGCTTAGAAATAACAGTATGTGACCACGGCGTTCTAGTCGCTGAAAATAGTTCTACTTTATGTTTTTGAGGTTGCTGAACACAAATCTGGAGTTATTTTTTCGATTTAAGTGAGGGAATATTGAGAAAAATGGAAAATAATTGCAAAATGGGGAAAAACCTAATTTACATGATTTTTAAAACTCAACTTGCTATATCTCACACATTTATGCATAATTCTTTTTGAAATTTTAACCACTTATTCTTCAAGATATTGTCTAGAAATAAAACTTAATCCGAAGTTCCTAGAGCAATTATTTTCTGAGTGGCGATTTTTCGAAGTTGTGCCACCGGATTTTATGAGTTTTTACATACTATCGAAAAAGTTGAGTGACAAAGTTTCTAATTTCAAGTTAAAAGCTATTTATTATTAAAATATAGTATGTAAGGATGTTTTTTGTAAAATCCATAGTAAAATCTCTCTTACTCCCTGGTATGTATATATTATGACGGCATTAAGATCAAACTGCGCATGTCACGGGAGTTTGTCAATATGGCGAATGTCAGGAAAGAGTCGTCAGCTGTTGTTGAGCGTTTGTGACGTTGTTAAGCAAGTGAGTTTCATTGAAAGTTCATTACTACGTATGTAAGTTCATACATACAATATATCTTGTTCGATGAATAAATTCTAATATGTCACGAAAGTAAATACTAACGTTAAAATCTAGTCATGTATAAGTTTTTTATATAAACATTACATTATGTATACCTAATAAACTAGTCAAATTAATTGATTTTTAAACTACTTAAATTTATTTAAACTATTTATTAACTGCTGGAAAAGCAGAAATTTCCCTGTAAAATGGCTTCTGCTTCTAGTACTAGTGCTCGTAGTTTGTTTGTGGAGTCTAAGATGAGACTTGCTGATAGAGTACAGGTGAACATTAACAATATTGCATCTTTGACAAGACAAATTCAGAGAGGTTCAAAGAGTAATGAAGTAAGTATATTAAAGGCAAATTCAAATCACTTAAGATTATTGTGAATTTGGCTCATTTATGAAACAAGTATTTTATAACCTATTTTTCAGATTCTGATGCAGGCAGCAAGAAATTTTGCCCAGCAAGAACAAGGTTTAGAAAGCGCAGAAGCCAATTTGAGAAAGCTGTCGTTGATTACTACTCATTTAGAATTTCAATTAAATGCCATTGACCAAAGTGCTTCGAAGTTAGAAGAGGTTACAGAACAAGTTAGAGCAATGCAACGATAAATAAACTGTAGAAGTAACATTCATTGAGAACCATGGGACTGCAATATATAATAGTTTTATTATTTTATGACTGAATAGCTGTAACAAAAATATTTTTTCTCTATGAGAATGCAAAGCATACAAGTTTTATTGATAAAAAATCAAACCATTGTTTGTAATTTTTAATGAGATCTGAAATTATTGTTTTTAATAAAATGTATGAGATCCAAGCTTAATGTATTTATAATAAAAAGTTTAATACTATATTAAAATATTTTCGTTTTCTTTATTTTATCTATTGCTTGTTTTGTTATTTATATTCGTACAAAAAATACGTAATATAGTTATTATTCTATATTATTCATAAGGAGAATTCTCATTATTCCTGCTTTTTTGGTTTACTGACACGCACATTTTAATTATAAAAATAATGCATCATTAGACATCTGTATTGTTAACTTTTGATTGTTATGTTAAGTATATTGGGTGTGCAACATCAAACTACTGTGTAAAATGTAAAATCATAAAATAGAGATTTAAAGTTTATAAATTCACGCGCCTTAAATTTAGAGTTTATCGTTTGTGGATGAGTACTTACGCCATTAGGCCGTGGGACGCGCCACAGTCGCCAGTGCATCATTTGTAAAGTGAAGGTTAGGTATATACTGGCATGTTTGGCACTGCAGCAGTCGGTGCCTGAAGTGAACGAAGTGTAAATGTAGAAGCATCTTGTTGCTTTGTATAATTCTTATATTTAATGATTATTATTGTCAAGCAATTATGAGTTCCGCAGTGAAGAAGAAATGTTCTTTAAGACGATGTACTGTATCTGATTGTAGATCAGGAACATACAGTGATAGACGAATAAAGACTGAAATGGGCCTTCGACAAACCACAATATTTACTCCACCTATTAATGTAATGTATTTTAAATGTTATTAACTGACATTCTTCTATAATAAATTTATGAAATACAAGAAAGTGCAGTATTGTTTAATGTTGTGAATATACATATTATTTTGTAGAAGCCAGAGCTCCTAAAAAGATGGTCCAAAATACTCAATAAAGAATTAACAGAAAAAGATAGAGTTTGTGAATTGCATTTTGCAGAACAGTATGTGATTAAATCGGATTACACTAAGTTACCTGATGGAACAGTATTTTCATTACCTAGAATAAAATATCGTTTAACACCAGATGCAGTTCCTTTTAACCCTAATAATCCGGTAAAGGAAATAGAATATTTTTACCTTTTATCACTAATTATAAAATATAAATATCAAATTCTCATAAAATTGCAGACAGGTGAAGTTCGAACAGATGAACAAGGAAAGGAAAACCAAACAATAGATGTACTGCACAACTTTAATTAAATATTATTAATATTCATCAGGTATTTTTTGTTATGTATTCAATTAACTTAATGAATAAATTAAAATTTTAGGATGTATCAGATCAGACAAAGGATGGCGTTCTAGTGGATCATCAATATTTTATTGATGCAAGGAAGCCAGATCAATACGTGTATTATAATAAAGAAGTAGCTGCTTGTTTTATGATTCCAAGTATAAAGAATGCATTGGTAAAGAAAAAAGAAGAGGTAAGAAAAAATAGAAATTATTTTATTAACTATCTTGATATGTTTGAATTATTTATTTTTAATAATTTTCTTTTACAAATGTGTTCAGGTCTTTGAAACAAGCAATACAAATGATAATGATGAAATTAAAATTTATGGAACAGATAATACCATTACAGATACAAATGATAGCACAAATGAAAATACCATTGATGACACAAATAATAGTACAAATGATACCATTGATGACACAAATAATGGTACAAATGATACTATTGATGACCCAAATGACGATAGCAATTTTGAAGTAATGGAATTTGAAGAGCTTTTTGATGTTGATAAAATAGTAAAACCAAAGTTGAAAATACAAGACATTGTGGAATACCTTACAGAGAATCCATTACAAAAAACATGGAGTTGGATGAATTATACAAAAAAAGATAATGGTATCACTTTTACTCAGATTGATTGCAGAAACAGAAGAATTAGATGTTTTGTAGAAGTACACGAAGACCTATCTATAATGGTATAACTTGTTTGTCGCACAGAATACTTCTGGTTTTTGAAAATTTTTATTTCGAATTTTACTATAATTAGAATGATACTTTTAATAAAAGTACTTCATTAGTTGGAAATTTTTTTTGAAAATTGAAACAATTTATTTCATTTACTACCTATAGCGAAGCAAAGGCTACAGTTTATATTAAATTGTTTAAATTGTTGCATTTATACGAATATTTTACTTGCTACTCGTTAACAATATTTAAATTTTAGCCATTCTTTTGATACCTGGTTTTTTCATATTATATAATATAATTTTAAAAAATTTTTGAATATTCCATTTTAAAAATTTATATTCACTATGATTGTATTCAATTGATTCAAAATAATTAAATCGACTCGACCAATGGTATACATTTTTTAATCAAATTAATTAAATTAAAATTCTTCAGTACTGAAGATTATCTATTTTTAATCAATTATCAAAGTTGGTTTTATTTTTCAGCTTCATACAGGGGATGACAAAGTAAGTTTAGAAATAGAATTTGAATTGACATCAGTTCAAAGTATTTCAAGAATGTTACAAACGGTTGTTAGAATGAAAATATGTTCTGGAACTGCTTTGGAAAAGGAAAGGCAAGTATTTTATAACATACTTTAGAGTTAGGAAATTTTTTGAAAATTGTAGTTTGACGTAATTTTTTAATGAAACTTTTTTTTGTTATCAAAATTAAAATATAAGTTATTTGAGTAAATAAGCTATGTTATTTAAACAAAAATTCTTTTGCAGTCGAAGTGAAGATTGTACTGGAGTAATTATTCCACAAGAAGAGTACAAGTGTGCAAGAAGCTTAGATAGATGTATGGCTTGTCGAAAATTAAGAGTTAAAGTGATGCACTCGCGTGATACCAGAGATGTGAACGTTAAATTTTTAAATTTAAAAAAGCAGTATGAACAATTAAGACGGAAATCAAGATATCTAGAAGAAAGATTGGACGTTAAAACCACAAGATTAAAAGCTATAACAGAGATGATTAAGTCTGTCAACAAATATGGTAAAAATTATGAAACAGAATCATGAATAACTTTGCATAAGTAAAATGAAAAAGACTGATGCATAGTGTAATTTAATATTAGATAACTAAGTTTGTATTGTTTACTTTCTGGCAGTCATTGTTCTACTGAATGTCTTATGATAATATATCTTTTATTTACATTGTTAAGATATATAGCAATTGATATTTGTTGGTTGGATTGCTATAATCTTTGTATGTGCTCAAATTGCAACAAAAAATAAAATTTGTCATTGATGTATGCTATTTTGTTTAAAATTTCAAATACTTATATTTAAATGAAAGATATATGTATGTACTTATAAATCAAATTTCATCAATGTCTACAGTCAAATTTGTTTGTTTTGAAATGTAAATATAATTTTACGATTCTATTTCACAATCAATATTCTACGAAATATCTCATATGAAACATCGAAGTTTGTATTTTCTATACGTCTCCAATAACCGTTATAAAAGCGGAAAGAAAATATAAAATTTATAGTCAGTGTACCATAGCTGTACGATAATTAAAATAATATTTTTGTAATTAAACTAAATAAAGTACTTTCAATAAATGCATAATCTGCACTTATATTTATTTATAATTATACTTTTAAATATTACTCAAAGTAATACTGTTATAATTATATGCATGCAAATTTATTTATTTTTATAGTAATTAGCTGATGTTGATCTCAAAAAATAATAACGTCAAACGAAAGCTCTTCATAACATAACAGCTATTTGTTTCTTGCCTTATGCGTTCGTTTGATGCAAATAAAAATAAAAATAAATAACGTTATAATTATAAGGAATAAATTAGTATACACAAGACAATAGAGTTATTATTTTGTAACGCGATCCCCTTTTAAGTTTGAGAAAAGTGGGATCACGCAAATATTTTATTATGTAAACTTTGTGGAATTGATTCTTCTCGTTTCCTTTAATATTTATATAAGGTACACATAGATACATCTTAATTTCATACTTTTTAGTCGCAGTATTCTGATGCCATGAATGCACTGTTTTACACTTTATTACAGAGCGAATGAAAATTATTTTTAATGATTGAACGCAACGCTATAACAAGTTTAGTAGTAATTTCACCGCTATTATTTTTAGTGCCATATGTCATTAACAAATACTTTTTATTATATCTATCCTTTGAAACTTAATCTATTATTACACTATAACGAGTTTTAAGAAATAACATCTTTAGGTGCATTCGTTAATGTATGCCGATCACTTTGACGATAATAAAAATCAGTTATAATTGTTAAATGTTATATAGATTATTAACTTTTTTATTTCTTTATAGAAGTTCAATTTTTACAGTAATAATTTATTGCTTCTTTGTAATATCAAACATTTAATTATTCTTTTAAAGATTAAAAAGTTATGAACGTCAAAGTTATTCGGTATACATTGAAATAGTACGAAAAAGTCTACGTATTCATACTTCAAGTTCAAATATTTATGGCCTTTTCCTAATAATATATTATAAATATTTATGTGACTTCCCTCTAACAGTTTATCATTTTTGAGTATAATTATTATGATTTACACATATAATTCGATATGTATGTAGATGCAGCGAACTAGATAGCAACTTGAAATTCACGTGATGAATTTAAAAATGCATAATTTTTTACGTTTCAGCAAAGTCAAATCCTTTTCAGAAATGTACTTTTTGATGGTATAAGAAAAATTAGAAAATTAGAAAACTAAATTTAAATTGTCGAAATGCAATAACGAAAATTTTAAATTACTTTTACTATTATTTTTTTATTAATGTGATAAGTTTTATAATATATCAATATTTAGTTTATTTGCTTTTTTATTTTATATATTTATTGAGTATTATAATCGTTAATATTTTACTACAATACTTTCACTATATAAAAAGGCGTTACGCAATTAGAAATCATGTAATTATTTAAATAAATCTATATTCAAATAACAGCCCAGAAAACTTGAGCTATGATGTTTACAGATCTAAGGCTACGTGTATTAGCAAATATTGAATTATGCATATTATTATTCTCTTTTTATTCTATTTCAACATTTTGTCAGCAAACATCTCACTAATTATAACACTTTTAAATCTTAATCGTTAACTTTATTATACAGAGATATTATAGATTTTATTATTGGAAATTTGTGTTCTTCAAAAATATATGCATGAATATAGTTTCAAAGTTTATACATTTGTTTGAAAAATATCTCTTTTCAATTAAGGCGAAAAAATGTTACAATACACTTTAAGAAAACGAATTAACTAGAAAAGAAAATGCAGAACAATCAATAAATCCATCATCATTACTGCTTTTCTTGTACTTACAAACTTGAATTTCGAAAAGTACAAATCATTATAGTCCCAAATATACTTCTAAGTATAATGCGATCATGCTTAATTTGAAATGGCCCATTTTCTTGCAAATTATTAAAATAATCAATGGATTCCTTATTTCAAAAAATTTTTTTGAACCAGTTTATTAAGATTTTATCATAACATTGGATATTCTGAATTCTTATATACGCCTATACTTTTATTTATGTGCATCCCAAGCGCTGCATGTGCTTTTTACGTGAAAATATAGATTCTGTAATAGTTAATGTAAATTTGTTTATTTAATTTTTTTGTTTTATTTTATGGACTGTAATATTTTAAATGACAATATTAATACGTAATATATCAACGTGTCTCTTACATTTTAGTTTACGAGTTAAAATATATGCATATTTTATCTCTCGCCATCGACTTGCAATATTATTTATGTATGAATAACGTTTATACGAGTATTTAGAATTATGTATTTTGATGTGATCGTATAAAATAATGTCAAAATTATAAAATCGAAGTAAATATTTGGCTATAATATAGGTCCGTTTTTATAATTATAAGTACTTTACATATAATTACTAGCTGCTGCATCAGAGTCAATCTCGTATCCAAGAAAAATGATATCTTTGGCAACATAAAAGTTCAATTATTTGTGATATAATAGTTTATGTATATCATGCAATACACAAAAGACAAAATAAGACCATTTAGAATAAAGCTCATTATCCGAAAATCAGGAAAACTCTCAACGTTTGAAATCAATAAGTGTATATACCTCGTGTGCCCTGGTAGAAATGTTAAGCAACGGTGTAGCATCCGTTCGGCAAATCGCAACGAGTTTGCCAACGGTTCAACCAATCCTTGGTTTGACAAGCCATTTTGGTTGGGTTATTTTCTACCAGGGTGCAGACTAGACTAGTTAACATTCGTATTTTCTCTACCGCAACAATAACGTCACGCAACACGCGCCGCGTCTTTTTCCCACGTATCGCTCGCATATCACTGAACGTATCAATATCAGAGACCAGGGATTCGCTGCTCATCCCTTTTATTACGCTTCAATGCACTATGCGGGCGGCCATATGCGGAGCGATCGCATTTCGAATATTCAGCCCCGCGACTATAATTATATAGTATAATATAATATTAACGCTACCAGTATGCCGGACGCGCGAAAGCTGTCACTGCGCGCAGCACTCGCGCCGGCTCGATTACGATCTAGAACTATACACTTATATATTTCCACAGTTTTGTGCATTGCAGGCGACAGCGCGAAATAATGCGCGATAACGCGCGCGCGCTCGCTCGCTCGATCGATCGTGTTATATATCCTAATGAGATAGCTGTAAATATGTATATGGAGAGATGATAGAGCCCCGCGAGCGCGCGTGTATATATACCGGTAATTGTTTTTTGTGAAATCACCGCGGTGAAAATGTTAATTACCTTGAATTTCTGATGATAGTGTGTGCAATTGCGCGTACCCTCCAAGTTTCGTTTGAATTTAATGTGCGAATTGTTTTGCCGCCTATGATAGCTGGCTTATAATTATCATACCTGCAGGGAAGTGTGAGCATATAATACGATCGTGGATAATTTTTTGCCGATTAAAGCATAATATGTATTCTGATTACACGGAGAGTAAGAATACATTTTCACTGCGGATGTTTTTCAACTGATTCGATAAATGAAACACAACTCGGTCGAGAATCTACTTTCAATACATTTTGCCATCAGTTATTTGTTATTAGGAAGATGAATTACTTCGCGATGTATCGGGTGTTTACCTTGTTAATTTTTTTTACCATAACTATATAATGTATTTACACGTGTAAAATTATGCTAGCGCGATGAGTAAAATAGAAGAGCATTTTGTCTGTGGTAGTTAAAATTATATTCTGTTATTTTGCATCTCAGAATTTAAATATATATCTATATTTGTTTAACAGTCCCCCACGATATATTAGATTGTTCATACATAATTATTATTCATTGTTTTTGTAGTAGTGTACGTAACAAATAATATAATTTATCGTTTATCATACCTTATATATTAATACTGTCCTTCGATTTCATCATTTACACGCATATATTCTGTAATTCTGATCTCTCGTCCCTCTAACATTATTGCACACAGGTCATAATTTTGTATGGCCTGTACAGATATTTATAATATATGTTAATTTAATAATTCGCATATTTCGTTTTATTCATTCTTAAATGCTGCTGATCCTGTTTTTTCTTGCTTTTTAATCATCTCACACTACTAATACATATACATCATACATTTATATTTTGCAAGTTCAACGTGTCGTACGAAAATAATAAACAGTGATAATAGTATCTAAAAAGTGCAACTTAGTGCATATTGGTCCGTGCGATTAATTTTTGCCTCTTTTTGTAAGCATTATTTTTAAGTCCGAATTATTTTGAAATAGAACGCGAATTCGCGCTGGGATAAATAAATTACATTTACATATTATGGATTAACAGAAAAAGTTTCTATGCACGAAAAACACTCATTATCCGTGTATCTGAAAGTTCAAAATGAAATTATGCGTTACATATATATTATGTATTTTTAGATATTTAATCATATCATTTTTATTGTTATTACACATACGATCAGAAACATGTTCCAAAAGCTTCAATCGTATATTATAATAATATAATATATAGTGCATTTTTATTTATTATAAATTCACAAATGACAATCGTTAAACTTTTTCAAAGCAGAAATATACTTTCTCGAATTAATTAACTGACTTTATCATTATGCTAATTTGATATAAGCGATGATTAGATAGTAATATAACAGTTTTCAAAATAAACTAAAATATATAACGGTTATTTTTACCATGTCAGAGTATAAGTTTAATTAAAAATGTTGTCACTTGTAAATTTATATTTGGGGTGTAGAAATACAAATTTATTGCTTCGTTGTTTAAAACTCAGAATCTTTTTTTACCTCTGCGGGATAATCGCACATAACGATATACTGTATTTCGATATTATAAACGTATTGTAAAGTAATCTATAAAGTTCACTTATAACTTAAGTATCATAACGTATTTTACATTTTTTCAAATTTGTATAAAAATGTAAATATAATGAAATTTATTATAACTTCGTTTATTTTTTTACTTTTATATAATAATACAGAAAGAGCCAAAATATGTAACAATGTGTACTTAAAAGTTTATGAGCTTTCCATTTTGCAGGTGCTGTCGTATATTATACAATAGTAAATTAATATTAATTAAATTTTGAAATGATGCATATAT
This sequence comes from Pteromalus puparum, assembly GCA_012977825.3. Classification (NCBI taxonomy): domain Eukaryota; kingdom Metazoa; phylum Arthropoda; class Insecta; order Hymenoptera; family Pteromalidae; genus Pteromalus; species Pteromalus puparum. Next base: position 14,913,705 of record CM053170.1, on the reverse strand, counting down.
TATATTCACAAATTTATTGGACAAATGTGTACTTATATAAAAGTTAACGAGCTTTCCATTTTACAGGCGCTGCCGTGCAACAGTAAATTCATATGAATTTTGAAGTATAAGTTAATTAATTTATTACATAAAAACAACAATAAAGCATATACTCAGAAATCCAAACAGATATCATATTACATTGTTGCATACTGCATCTTTTAACTCTGCTTTATTAGGTAAAATATCTTTTTGTATAGTGTAAATTTTATATGCTTCATGTTATTATTCCTGATTAATCATCTATATGAAATAACTTAATTTTTGGCAAAGATTAGTTTTATTTAAAAATAAAGTCAGTGTTAAAGCTCGAACTTTTTAACATTATTCGAAGTTTCTTTTATATTAATAGAGATGGAATTATCCAGGCAATAACAATCCAAGAAAAATTTCTCATCAAACTCCAATTGATTCATTATTATTATTTTCGCTATCGCATCAGCTGCTAAAATTTATGATCAATTTAATAAAATACAAAAGTATTAAACATCGAGAATAAGGATGGTACTCATCCGAACCTTGTAATGTTCGAATATCAATCGTGCTTGAGCTTTTACTTAAGGTAACATTATAGCATCGCGCGATACATCGCCATTATTTCGCAATAATCATTGTTTTCGTACAACTCGAATGCGCTTTCAATAACGAAAGATATACCTTTGAATTTTCGAATTGCGACAAGCGACGAGGCGATAACTAATAAGATATAAATTAAAAATTCCTCATCGTAATTCACCTCGTCTCAAGTCCCACAGTCAGTATAATCGATTTTAGTCTCATCACATCGCTCCGCATAATTTTACGCGCATACATATCATAAGAAAGAATCGATCCCACATCAGAACACATCCTCCGCAGACACTCGCAGCTCCTGGGAGATTCTCTTGTCACCTCTTGGAAGCATCTCAGCCGCAGCAGCCGCAGCTGTCCTTGGCACGTACGCACATCGCGCGCAGGAATAGACGCTAGATTCGCTTACGGTATGATCGATGTCCAGACGTTTAATAAATACACCTACTATCCAGCGAGCCGCGGTCGTTCCCTCCTTGTCCGAGGCCTTCACTCTCAGCTCTATCTCTGCCTTAATAAACGCTGCAAGGATCGATTCACGCTATGTGAACGTTTTGCACTTGATGCTGGTTCACCCCGGCCATAAAGTCCTCGCGCAGAATGGGAAGTACCGTCGCCCCGGCGGCAGCTCTCCTGAAACAGTAATTCGACGACACGGTCTCTCTAATGAAATATCAAGGCACCATGCATGCAATAAAGCGCTAACACGCTCTGCCCGTCGCTCCTCTCTCTCTCTCTATACACTATATATGTTTTGCGTGTATAGGTGCACACTGTATGTGCGTATGTACGTACGACTAAGAGCGTGTATGTGTGTTTTATATAGAGAGCCGGCGCGTGAGAGCCTGTCTGTAATATGATGAGGCGCATCGGCTATGAATGCGACAGTAGGTCACTGGTATTATAAGCGTTGGGGATAGAGTACGCTGAAAGGGAAATGCGATGCACTGTGAGGCTAAATTTTTGTTTTTTGTTGAAATTGTGTTAACGGGAATTGTAATGGGCATTTAATATGTTCGTGTTCTGTATATTATAAGGGTGTAAAGTATGTAATTTTGCTGAACATGCGTAAAAGCAATATATCAGCATATATGTCGTGAGTGAAATTTCAAATTTATGCATTTTCAGAATATAATAATATAAATATTTAATTTGGAATACAAAAAATCCCTCAAAGAGATTCCGAGTTATAATGAAAAGGCAAATAAGCGTCAGGATTCTTTCGACAGAGGCATTTTTAATGAATTTCTCAACTGTAATTAAAAGAATAATGCGTGTAATTAGAAACGGAATTTCGGAAACCAAAAAGAGGAATAGGTGGGCATGTATGAGAGAGACTATACAACGTGTACTGTATACTCGTGCAGAGGAGTAAAAGAGAGGTGGACCACAGAGTGGAAATGTACATACACCAGCGACGCGGGCATTGGCTTGGAAAACAGGCTGCGCACACGAAGAGAGGGAGAGAAAGAGCTTACGGAGATATAATAAGTATATACGAATTAGCGTGTGAGCAAATAACGCTCTGTTATATTAATTGTTTTCAGCTTACTTTTATGCTGATTGGGTATAAGGACTTTAATAATACAGTTTGTTACTGTAACACGTATTTTTGTCAACAATCAAAAAGGCAAAATCTAATTAATGTATAAACTTGTTTTGTTGTTTACCATTGAAAGTGTAATCCGTCGATCGCGATGATGATGAAATCGATAGTGCAATTTTGTGCAATGATTTCTAAACCTAATCTATTATGATCTTATTGGAAAACAAAACGCTTTGTACAGTACTAAATTTATGTTATTTTAGTGTATTTACTTGCTGTCTCTCTCATCATTATTATATAGGTGAATATTATTATGAACTTTCATTAATATTTGTTTATCGGGAAAATTAGTATTCTTATTATTTATTACAAATAATTAAATAAAAAATAATCATCAAATGAAATTTAAGTTTCTCAAGTTTAGAGAATACATTATGATAAATATCCTCTGAAATTCCTATTTCTTATTTGAAATAATCCGTAAAATAGTCCACGTGCTAAAATACGATGTGGTCTTTCTAAATGGCAAAGCCAATAACCAATGTGCGGTTATCCCTTTTAGCAATTTCTGTGGAACAAGTTTAATTGTGTTCAAGTCTAGTAGTTTAAATACTATCGATACTAGTTTGGATGTCACCTATAAAATGCCCTAAAAACTGTAAACCTATATTATAGGTATAATAATCGCAATTATATAAAGATGGTAAATATATATATCTAGAAAAATACTTCGAGGCTATAAATATAGAAGTTAGGTAGATTCTCAACTTTTAAAATTAATTTGAATTGTAAAGATAATAAATGGAAAGACACGCGCATACAGCTTACCAGTTCCTGTAATTTCTTTCAGACTTTTCTGCAATAATCTATAGTAACATCCTTCGATAACCGTGGAAGTCTCGCGGTAACGCTATAATACACTTTGGTCTCCTCTTTAAGGCACTCAGTCTATAAGCTGCTTAAAAAGAAAATACAACTTTCTCCGATCGGGGGATTAACTATGCACACGTGAGCATCGTAAAGACAGACGAAATTGCTTGAATCGAAGCCTTTTATTAGCAGTGTTGTATATGTAAAGTCTCTTCGTTCACAGTGTCCAAAGTGACCTGTGAAGCTAACGCGCGCGAAAGCTTGGAGCGTAGAGCAGGCAAAGCTGTAAAATTCCGTGGGAAAAGGGAGCTGGCGAATTTTATTTTCCCATTAATTCATTGGAGTCGTTTCGCTGCGGGTGGCTATCCACGGGATACGCTTTGATACGCGTTTCTTTTACGACTCTACTATACGCATGAAAGATTAATTATCAGCTGCGCGAAGTAGATGTGATTTAGAGCGTGATTTTACCATTTTCATTGTTTATATTTTGCAATTTTCGGTTTTGATTTTAGTATAGAAAAATATAGTAATTTGAAAATTCATGGAATGAATTTCCGAGTTCTCCGAATGCAATAAATAAAAATAAGCGAGGAACAATATTGATACAGGATGAACATATGATAGCTCGCTATTATGTCACTTGTTCAATTAAAATCAGCTCCAAAAATATGTCGTGTAAACTAAATTTGCATGCCTGATTTCAATTTGTAATTTCATGGAGATAGCATGCAAATGAGAATCACGGTCAGTGTATTTGTCTCCAGTAAAAAGATGTCATGTATTATTATAGATTGGATTGAACGTTAAACATTACACATACATCGAATGTAATTGAAGCTAGCTGACGAGTTTACATTAATATATAATATTTAATCTTACACGAATGCGGATATTATATCAATGATTTATTTTTTATCACCAGTATTAGAATATATTATTACAATAGCGTTTTTCAACATAATAATTTTAATGAAAAATAACGCCATATAAACTAGAATAGTCTTTAAAATTAGATTCCAAAGTTAATTTAAATGTAGAAATTCTGAAATTGTATTAAACTATAACACATATATTCTATTAATCCCTGTCCAAATTTATTAATTTATGCTAATTGAAGCTTATCTCATAATAGATGTTAAAAACCAACATTTGCTAACGTCTAATGTGATCCCCCACTTTGGTATAAATTGAGTTACCGCACGTACGTATAAGTGTTTCAGTATGGCAGGCTTTCAAGGAAGGAATATCAGTTTCACCTTTTAAAATAAAAAGATCCTATTCCAAGCAGTTTAATGAAACTTTTACTTCTAAATTTCCATTTTTTCAATTGGAATGTTGGATTAGTGTCTACACGTATATAAAAATAATTTTAAAAAATATTATGCTAATATACATAAGAATCACCCTTTATTGATTTGAGAACCAATGCAATATTCCAGACTATTATAATGTAAATATTGTGACATTCAAGAAGCTTACTATTATTTGAGGACATGCAAATAGACATCTAACTGTTCCCTCGAAACTCTCAACGCACATGACGAAACAAATGAAAAATAGAGAAAATACTTACTGGGCATGCAGCAGTCCATGTATAGCCGGCGCCAGCACCGGGTGTTGCGTATGCGACTGGATGAGCGGCTGTCGCTGTGGCATAGTCTGGGCTGCGGCGAGTTGCTGTTGAAGTTGCGTCACCTGCTGTTGAGTCGTCGGCGCTTGCTGTTGAGCTGCTGCGGCGGCGGCTGCCGCTGCCGCCCCTTGAGCCGCACCAGGTGGTAATTGCAGCGCTGCTTGAATCAACGGCGAAGCCGCGACCGCAGCCGCCGCCTGGACCTGCTGCTGATGTGGCTGGGCTGCTGCTCCGACTATCGACACCGACGGCTGCAGGACCTCTTTGTTCTGGGCTGCACGAGCTCGCGCTAGCAGCGACATCACAGTGCGTTTAGTGGGCGACATTGCCGGCCGAGCACCTGGTAGCAGAGGCCGCTTTCGGCCACCTGCGAATTCAGGTTTTGGGGTTAGGTGCATTTTTAAGGGGATTTGATTACTACCCGATGTTTTAAGTAATTAATATTTGTATCCTTTTTTTAGCAGTCTATATATTAGATAATTTTTTTTTTAAATAATAGAAAAGCTTATTATTAGGATGAAGTTTTCGTAATTTTTTATCTGGGTAAAATCCTACTCTAAATCCTACTCTAAAATTGATATGGTAATCATTCTTTTCGTTCTTGAGACTTGTTTTTGAAGTTTGAGGAAGATTATATCGTGAAATCTAACATACATTTCACACAAAGTATAAGCATACAGAAATAACTTCTGAAGTATAGAGATAAATGAACCGTCAAGACAAAGAAAAACAAACAAATAGCAGGCATTTCAAAATTTTTATTTATGCAACGCCGAATTCAAACAGAGTTTCAGACTCTTTCTATTCGAAACTGCAAGAAGACAAAAAGTCGTTAGAAGTGGAATACGCCTATAATAAAACATAAAAAGAAAGTATCGGTTTTAATTTTGTTTCATGGCTCAACTGTTGTGCTAACTTTTGATTAAGGGAAAAATCAAATATCGTTTCCAATATCAATTTTCTAATATATTTTACGATCGCTTCCTACCTCTCTGATTGCGAAGTGATAGCCGCACGAAAAAAAAACCTTTTTGAAGCCCACGAAGCGTATGTATAATCGAATGAAAATCTATAAAATATTCTTCGCCAGTATAAAAAAAATTACACAAAATTGTTGTCATGACCCTAACAGCACACAAAGTTTTTAAAACGTTTTTTCACAAACTTTGTAACGTTATTTTTTAAGTTTTAATAACGTTTTAAAAACGTTTTAAAAACGTGAAAAATGTCCAAAATTTTTTAAGAAAAAATTTTGTAGAAAATATTGAAAACGTTTATATAACGTTATTAAATCTTAAAAAATAACGTTTATAAAACGTTACTATTGTTTTAAATAAAAATTATATAAACAATCATAAACAAATGTTTAAATAAGATTGAAATGGGGAGTGGTTGCCAAAATTGGAAGTACCATCTGGATGGTACTTCCAATTTTGGCAACCATTTCACATTTAAATGATTATTTAAACATTTCATTTAAATTGTTTAATTAATTGGTATTTTTAAATGGTTTAAAAACGTTATATAAACGTTATATAAACGTTTACAATATTTTCTACAAAAATTTTTTCTCAAATTTTCGGACATTTTTCACGTTTTTAAAACGTTTTTATAGCACTGGGTGGCTTAAATTCGCATTTAAGTCACGCAAATCCGTGGCGTAAGTAGCCCTTTCTGGCACCGTGTATATCGCACTCGCTACGCTCGTGCGCTAACCTCACGCTGCCAGAAGGAACTGCATACGCCACGGATTTGCGTGACTTGGCGAATTTAACCAAGCAGTGCTATAAAATACCTGTGCGTCCAGAGCGGACGGGTGGGTGCCTATCACCACTACACGGCGCGTCCTCAGGTTGCGGATAGAGGAACGGCCCCTGAGAAAGAGGTTAGCTGCGAATAAATCGAATAAGCAGCCGCGGACAGCCGATAGGCCCGGGCGTGGGTGTGATGAGCCCACACTGGCGATCGAACGCATTCATCTAGAAACTCGTGATAGGCGATGAACTTTCGACGTTCGC
>CM053170.1:14788069-14903488 GCA_012977825.3 Pteromalus puparum | reverse complement strand
CACCACAACAACGACAACTCAACAATATTTCTTATTTCACTCTCCTCTTCATACCTAACTATGTCTATAATCTATCTCTCTTAGCACACATTACAAAAATCCTGCTCCGTGGAGATGCGGAGCGATGACAACTGAAATGCCCCTTAAAAAAAAAAAAAAAAAAAAGTGCTATAAAATATCGTGCGATACTCGAGTCGGATGTTCACTTTCAATGTGCTTCATACGACACTTGTATCGTAATGTACTATTAAAACGTTATTAAAACTTAGAAAATAACGTTACAAAGTTTGTGAAAAAACGTTTTAAACACGTTTTAAAAACGTTGTGTGCTGTTAGGGGAGTATCATTGATTGATCGCAAAACTACTATTATGTGCTATATAATAAAGAATAGCAAATTTTTTAAATTCCAGAGGCCTAATAATTTTAATAACCAAACTGCAACTCCGACCAATTCAAACGATAACTACACTATAGTGATCTGTCGTGGATTATGCAGAGCTTTCCCCAATTACGGTCTCTCCCCGCAGTCGGATTTTCAATCCTTTAACGCACTCGGGGCGCACGCCTCGCATGGAAGGACTGTTTTAGTTTGCGCCGCTAACGAATATACGCGAATAGGTGTATCTGTGTATCCACCCGAACGCCTACGCAACATCCGAGAGAATGAGAGAGAGAGAGAGAGAGAGAGAGAGAGAGAGAGAGAGAGAGAGAGCCGTCGTCACTGGCTTCGTATTTACCGAAGCATGCGTGCCGACAGGAAACAGGAGGAGCCAACTAGGACGGATGCACAAAGAGCAATATAATTGGGCATGCCGACCGGGGGATCCTCGTCACCGATGACACTTGCAATCAACTCCGCCGAGAATTGGTCTGCGGTACTGGCACTGACTCCGTGGAATAATTGCCGTAGTACAGCTGCCAGACCGCGTCTTTGCGCTCGCTCTCGAATATACAGGTATAACTGGTGTAATGTGTTATATACATGTATGCGTATACAGGTATGTGTGCAGCTGTGCACTTTCCCTGCACGCACACTAGAGATGTGCGAGTCAAAAGTCGAGTTTTATATTGGGTTATGACATTATAATAGTGCATATAATTAAAACAAAGATATAATAATACATTATAAGTGTTTAGATGTTAAGTTAACATACTACTTAAACAGATTATCTCGATTCGGAAGCAAAAACATGCTGAAAGGTTGAAATATCAGTCCCAATAATAACCAATCGAGTAATTTTTCAGGGAAAAACTCGAAAAAAACTCGAAAAAGTACTCGAAGCTTTAAGTAACATATCACGGTTACGAAACAAGAAAAAAATCATACTATTCGTTAGATATGTATAAAACCTCGACAGTCACGGTGTTTAAGTAGATTTTTATCATCCCACACTTATTTTGCAATTAAAACAACAAAAGTTCGAGTTTGACTCGCACACCCCTAACGCACACCGTTGGATAGAATAGCTATCTGCAGCTGGTGTAGCTGAGATCGATCGGGGAAATCTGGTTAGTCGTCATAATGACTTGACATAAGCTATATATATTATCATGTGTCTAACGTTTTGCGAGGCTGAGATGCGCTTTGACTCGTACCCGAATACTGCTGAGCTTTCGCTGAAAAGATCTGTTTGCGCGTGTGTTCGAATCAAGGTAGGATTATACTCAAGATTGAACTACCGAAAGCGGTATTGTTTTAACGTTGCTTGGCATTTATCGCTGCATGCTGCAGCTTCGAACGCACGTAAATTCACTCGGTTTAGATCAGATTTAGATCGGCGCTATCAAACTGCGCACTATCAAAATTGTTTTCTATATCTATTTAAGATTATTTCCATCTGTGTTATTGCGCATTTTGAAACTATCTTAGTACGTAAGTACGTTAAATTAGTAAATTGGAGGAAAATATTATACAAGTATGAGAGTTACTTCGAAATAATGATTTTACAAACAATTAAACACCGATCCTTTTCGTGTAAGTCGAGATAACTTAAAGCAGTTTAGTTGTGTCAACTGCGAGTGTATGTCGCTAAAACGTACAGCATTGGTTAGCGAAACTTCATTCGAAGGTGCATCGTTAACAAAAGCCGATTATGTGGTTAGAATCACGAGTGACCTGCAGTTTCGAGTTAAAACCGTGAGCTTTGCTTATTGCCCGATGTAAAGCACTGTATCTCCACGCACTATAGAGATTTTTAAGCAGCGGGTAACAAAGGAGATTAAACTAGATAATTGCCATTCATTTGGTGTGGCAAGAGTCTAGCAAGTAATTAGTCCGAAATAACGAGTGTATAAAACTGTATTGATATTATTTACAGTTTATTTTATGGAGATACAACCATTCTCTTATTGCAGTGCCGAGCAAACGCCGCCATAGCAGCTTCGGTTTAGATTCAATTACGTTTAATTAGCTCGAGTCCGACTATAATTGCCGTTGAATCACTTACGCACCGACGAATCAATCATCACAAACATTGTTGAATTGAAATGTTCAAATAAGATTTCTACTTATTAAAAAAATGTCATTGCTTTTATGCGTGAACCAACATTCTTATATTAAATAATTATCGATAATGTTATCGAATATTATATTCCTATCACGATCCAATGCGCTAACAAGGCGAGCGTGCAACTTCCGGGAAACGCGTATTTGGTTGAAACTTTGGGAATTAGTTTTGTACCATGAAGCTTTGTTTCCAAAAAATAATGATCTACTGTATATAGCTAAAACGTCAAATAAACAGGGTGTTTAGACTTTGATTCGCAACTTTGGAACAATAATTTATGCTACAACGTTGTTGTTACTGAAAGATATGAAAAAAGTCAGAAAACACTTCTATTTAATCGCCTTCAGATTAAAATATTTTTTTTTTTTTATCAATCCCAACAGTTAAAACTAAACGAAAAGAATGCTTAACAATTTCAACATTTAGCATCACTGCATTTCTCGACAACAAAGGCTCATATGGGACAGAAATCTTAGTAGCTCGTTCCATTTCTACTTTCTAGATAGAACCAAACTTAAAGCCGCCTAATACACAATAACCACGAGATCGGAATCTCCTCAAAGCAGTATATAATCCAGTTATCATCTGCAATAACACTCACCGAGGTTGGAGGTAACGGCGGGCAAGACAGTGCCTTGACTCTTGAGGCTGGCCGGATGAGGCGGCGAAGGTGTCGGTCTCGTCGCTCCGTCATCTTGGCCGTCTATCGAGTTGGCCGTAGTCGCGGCTGTCGGCGAGTTGGCTGCCTCGAGGCTGGACGCCGGACTGAGAGGTGCCTCTACCGCTTGCGCACCGCCACCATCGCGGCCCTGTGTGTTCAGAATCTGCATCTCCCACATCTGCTCCTGGCGAATGTCGTCGTTGTAGTCCTATGGACAGATCGACCGATTGAGATGTCAGCTGTTTTGGCTTATCGTAGGAATTGCAGGGTGGCTAGGAATGTTATGATGTCGGTTTCACAAAGAGAACATATCGCTAAATTCATCTCGATAGAGCAGAGCCCTGTTCTCGACAAATACACCGTACATTTGACTATGAAAATACATCGTAAATTATTTAATTATACAATCACATTAGACTAGGATCAAGACGCATACTTGCATAATATAATATATTATATACATCGCGCGAGGACCAACAAAGGCCAGATAAGCTGTAACGCGGCATTTACATATTAAGTCTCACGATTGTATGCGATCGCGCGAGAGAGGGAGAGAGAGAGAGAGAGAGAGAGAGCAGCGCACAACGTATAATAATACATTAGGAAGGTCCCCAGAGAATTTCGCCTTAGCTCTGCCCGTGTCATGTAAACCAGGGCATTATATATTATACGCGTATATGCATAAACGAGCCCAGAATGTAAGGACGCGATGTAAAGCCCCGCCGGTGCGCCAGCAGTATACTCCGCACATCACCGAGAGAAACGCAATCAGAAGCACATGAGCTGACTCCTATATGTGCAACTCCTATATGGTATATACCTATATATCCCCGACTGCGTTGCCATGATGCTTGCAGCACTATGATGATGGCAGTAGCTAGTGTTGCGGCCTCCCCAGAATTCCGACTCTCTCTCTCTCTCTCTCTCTCTCTCTCTCTCTCTCTCTCTCTACTCTCGTCTCTCCTTATCTCTCTCTCTCTCTCTCTCTCTCTCTCTCTCTCTCTCTCTCTCTCTCTCTCTCTCTCTCTCTCTCTCTGTTCTGTCACGAATCGCTCGAGAGATGTACCTCTCGGAATCTCCGGCGTAAGTAACGCAAACACGCGCGATGTGCTCCGAATACAGTCTGCCGCTTCCGGGAGCGATTCTATGGAAGATTCTGCATTATATTTGATAATTAAGTTGTGATTTCCGAAAAGTTTATTGCAGCGCACGTAATTCGATGTACCAGCAAAAACACGTTTGATCCAGAGGAGCCGCTGCTATGCAACTTGATGTTATAGCTAACAGTTGCCGAGAGTTTCGCCCACATCGCGCACAGTGTATATATAGGCCAGAGCGTATAAAGAGAAAGCACTTGTGTATCGCTTGCATGTTTGTTTCGGCGCGCGGAATTTCAGAGAGTTGCGGCTCGGGATGTTGCTCCGACGGCCGACGCGAGTGTGTAGAGCAGTGGGGTTTTGATTTTGTTGGATATAGCTTTTCGCTGATGTGTCGAGAGATGCCGCGCTGCTGACAAATGCGCTTTGAACAGGCCCACCGACGACTTCAGAGACGAGCTGGCTATGGTAAATTAGTGTGTAGGGTAGATGAGCATGATGGCGCTTTTTTGTGCGGGATTTCGCGTCTTTTGTTGGCTTTTAAACTTGCAATAATCAAATAAATGTTAAATCATAATATGAAAATTATACCTACGTATAATTTAACTAAAGCTGCATTGAAAAATTTAACAAAGCATGGCCATATTTATTAGGATTTTTATTATTTGCTACAAAAGATGAAATGAATATTATATCACCGCTATACATTTCTACGAAGGCTATATTGCAATTAGAGAAGCCCTATTTTAAAGCTTCATCTCGGTCCTCGCGAGCTTGCGGCAGTATCCAACATGACGTGATATCTCAACTTTAACAGAATTTATTTTATACTTCTCCTCTAATAAAAAAAGCAAATTAAAAATAGGCCTTTTCCGAATCGCGCTATAATCTTCTTAAGAAGTGAAACAAGTAATATCGAGCGCACAATGATTAATGAAGATACGCATGAATTTTCCAAGGGTATGCGTTCAGGGGTAAACGCTTCGAAGAGGACGGAAAGTTTTACTTACAGGAACTAAGAAGCGGCGCACTTCCGCAAGAGCGTAGGCGATCCTAGCATGCGCCTCCGCTGGCGTCGCGTAAGCGGAAATTTCGACGTGCAGATCCTCCATCAAATGTGAAAACTTCGGATCTCCGCTCACCCTTAATTCCTCTTCCTGCGGCACATTCAAATCGCATAACAATACATCATGACGTAACGCGCGCTTGCACGCGAGCTTTAGCGTTTTGGAAATTCATTTGTGGCTCTATGATGTACTTGTATTTTGAAATATTACACGGCGCACGGCTTTTATAAAATGATATTATATATAATTATATTATTTGCAAATTAATCTGCTCATTAATTTATGAGCAAAATATGAATAAAATGTATTTATGGCTATCATAAATTTTACGAAAAAAGTACATGAAAACTCGCTTTAAAATTTATTTGTACGAAAGGATTACTACCTTTTGTCTATCCTTCATAGATCCTCGTCCAAGCACAGCCATTTTACACATCGTGTCCTCTTGCAATCGTTTCAGCGAGTTTCCTTTTGGTCCCAGGAGCTTGCCCACGAAATTAAACTACCAAACAGAAATATATTTTTATGGATGATTTGTTGGTTTTAGTGATTATAACTTCGTAATTCACTTTGATTGTAAAATTTTTCGACGACTATTACAAAAGTATACAATATACGTACTATATAATTGAACAACCAAAGTTACGATTAAACTTAACGTTTACGCGCCTAAGTTTTAATGTGCAAAATAAATGTTTCACAGTCTTGGTAGTTTTAGAGTTTGGAGAAATGATGCTCATTATTCCATTTCCAAAGGTACTGAACAAAACATAAAATACAAGGTATGATCGTTAAAAAGACATCTTTTATGGCCAATATCAACGTTTATTGCTACATTAAACCCTTAATGCTTTTCTGCAGTAAGCTCAATAATGATTCGCTCGTCAATGCTCCAGCCGTTATTTTAGGCGAAAATCAAAAAGCTGTCCTTTTACACTTCATAAGACCTATACACACAATATTCTGCCAATTGAAAGTTTCAAATTTACGCGAGAGCATCATCCTAAAAAGCTCAGCCAAACTGCAGCGACGGCGCGTGAAATCGACCCCATTAGCCAGAACAAATTACGGCAGAAAAAAAGGTTAATAAAAATCTTAATTATACCTATAATTAAAAAAAAACTCGCAAATTACCACCAGCCCCTCTCATTAGTGCGAAACTTCGCGGCAATCTGATGCTCAAAACTTGGCTATTCTATACGTAGACTCGCTCAGTCGCGTACAAGATTGCATATACACGTTCCCACTCGTTTGGCACGCAAAATCACGCTGTTCTGCCCGTCTATACCACTTGTACCTCTTCTCCGTCGCAATAGCAAAGAACAATGAGAACAAAATAGAGACTTTGAGCTGGTCTTCGTCAAAGGGAGAAGCGGCTAAGTATTCGAGTTTTGTTTCATTAAAACTATAAGGGCGAGGTCAAAGCAAGAGGGTTTTGGTTGCGAAGAAAAGTCGAGTATGCGCGCCGCTCACCTTTGGATGATCGCGAACGGGAACTTGCACTCTGACGGCGACTTTAATTGGTTTGTCCCTTGTGATGTCCACCATCCTCCGCTCGCTGCCGTCGTAGCCGCCGCCGCCGTTGCCACGTGAACCCAGTCGGCCGCCCCCGCCACCGCCGTTAGAGTCTGGAAATAAAGGATTTGATTAAATAGACGATCTATACTGTTATCGATTAGTGTTGATATTGCGTATGTTTTATTTTGAGCGAGTGCAATTTTTAATTAAACGTCGTACGTGTCTATTGTTATTGATTCAGTTAAGAGTGACCTTCACATCGGGTTTCGAATTGCGTATTAAAATAGAGATTGCATCTCTTTTAAATGTAACTTTTATAATCATCATTTCAATCTCGCTGATAAACGGATTATCAGGAAATTTGCACTGCATTATTTTTCGCGCGCACGTGTGAGATTGTTGGCATGTACGCACTTATTAAAACTCCAATATTCGTCGTTAAAATATTTTCTTAGGATAACCGTTTAATTAAAAGTTTAATTATTATATGTGTGCAGCTAGATAATCAATCAATCGGTTCTACACGTCGGGTAATTATATTGATTGATGACTAATATTAATAATCGTTGCATAAATTATCCGATCGATCAATAATGTAATGACCCGTAGACAACCTCCTTTTGAAGTTCTATAAGGAAATTCAATACTTTTGAATTTGTTTTTTTTCAGACCAGTTTAAATTTTCTCGTGAAAGTTCAACAAGAAAGCAGCAGCAGTAGGTACTATTAACAAACATTTCGAATGATCTCGAAGAAAATCGATCTACTGATCATCGTCTGCAGTTGCCCTCGATATAAAACTGTATTTCTTTCAAACGGAACCAATTCAACACCTACGCGTAATTGCACTTCACCACAGAGGTCATTAATTTGTAACTAATCACAAACAAAGAAGCAGATAGCAAAAGCCAAAGAAAAAGCCAACGAACACGCGCACGACGTACCGCTCAATCGACTAGCTATCAGCCTAATAGAGGTGCGCGCATCAGAGCAGCAGCAGCAGCAGCAGCAGCAGCAGCAGCAGCAGGCCGTTCTTTCCCTCTCACTAAATCCCAGTAGCACGTAGCTCTCGTCGTAGTCGGCCTTTGTGCGCGCGAGCACCGGCGCGTCGCTGAAAAGCGTAGTCTACCGACTGTAGAGGGAAATCTCTCGCAGCGCGTCGCTCAAAAATGAATGAAATTATCCGGCCATCGGGTAAAAAGAAAGCTCGCGAGCGGCAGGACTAAAAGGGGAGGAAAAAATGAATTAGCCGCGTCATTAGAATAGAGAGAGAGAGAGAGAGAGAGAGAGAGAGAGAGAGAGAGAGAGCGAGAGACGCCCCTCAATCTACTGCCTCTTTGGGATCTTCCCGCGCACGCGGGTGCCTCATCGTCGTCGTCATCGCGTCCAGCTTTTTTCCATCTCCTTTCTGCCTTTCGCGTCACTCCTTTGTTGCGCTGCATTGTGCGAGAGAAGGAGGGAGAGATGCTCAGCCCCGCTTGCAGCGAACGGAGGGCAAATAAAAGGCTAGCTAGCGTGAAAGCTCTACTGCGGAACAGCTCCTACGGCTAATTTCGCAGCGCGCGCGCGCGCGACAATGGCCCGTTTTACGCGGCCGTTTGTGCACACCTGCAGATGCTATCCTTGTGTTTTAAGGTCGCCGAGGCAAGTTTAACTTTTTCGAGAGGCCTGCAGGAGTACAAGCGCATAGAAGTGGAGCCGTATGTGTGTATGCATAGCTTGACGGACTTTAATCGCCCGTTTCATCGTATAGAGATAGCGGATGTTGGACTGAAGGTTTAGACAAGTCTTACTGAGAAATGGATTACTAATTTAGGCGAGAAAAGTTCCGATAAAAAATACCTAAAACGTCTTATCAGTTCTCCGGATCACACACTGTAGAGATGACATTTCCGCTATATCGATTTACGGACGCACGCTTGAAAATAAATAGGCTATACATATTTCCAATCCCGATTCGACAGTGATCAGCGATATGAATCGCGAATCGATCTCTCCGGAGGATTATAAAGTAATTGGATATTATCTAATCTTGTCTGGTCAAATATTCATATAAACTGGTTATGGACTGCATTCTAAGCAGTCATCATTCTTTCTTGCATACAAATATGTATACGTTGATGTTAAGTGTGCTTGGCCTTTTGGCCGCGTCGCAATGTGGATATTTTTTATTTATTTATTTGCGAATAAAATTTGTATAAGTTATGAGATAGTCCGGATTTTTTTACTAACTTTTTTATATTTTTACAAAATCCAGGTCGGGAAATTGGTGATTTCGGACCAAGCTCAAGAGTAGTCAATGGAATAGATGCCAATATTGGCGAATTTCCGTTCCAAGTAAGTTATTATATATTCACTTATTAACATTACTGATTTCTTATTATTATGATGTAATGTAGTTTTATCAGGTTGAATTATTAAAAAATATATGCATATATATGTTTAATAAATCGATATTTCAAAAGTAAAGTCTCGCTCAACGAGATTGAAAAAAAAGAATTTTAAAATTGTCAAAAAAGTTGAAAAAGTAGGTCAATCAAAAAGTTACAGACTGTTTTTTATGCGGGTCTGATGGTGGGGTAGTATATTCCATTCAATAGATAAGGTTTTGCCTTTCACTTTTTCAGTTGAAATATATGGGTCAAATAAGTGTAACGCGTATACATCCATGAATAATATAAATAAAGCAATTATTGATTTTTGAAAAATAAAAAATTAACTTGTATTTTATAGGTTTCTCTACAAAGGAATGGACGTCAGCACTATTGTGGTGGATCTGTTTTAAGTGCAAACTACGTTATTACCGCTGCTCACTGTGTTCACGGGTAAATTTATATGACGTAACTTATCTTGATCCATGTACATTTAATGCGTTACTTTTCCTATAAGTACCGGGATGCAGAAAGCTAAATTTTATGAATATTAGATTCTTTTTATGTGTATCTCGAATCATTGATAAAGAACAGTACGTTGGGCAAACCAATACAAGTATGTACTTGATAAGATTTTAAGCTCTGGAGGTAAATTATTTAACATTCGATATATGTTTTAATATTTTTTCCTTCCTCGTTGTATTGCGTCATTGAAATCTAGAGCTTGACCTCAACTTTGTTTCAGAAGTACATTTTATGCAATCAAAAGCTATTTGAACTTTAATTAAAGAAATAATAAAATCATACATATGAACACATCAATAACGAATTATAAATAAAAAATAAAAATATTAACGTCACAGCTTATCTGCTGACCTGATGATATTATAATAAGTTTGCAATGCTAAACGCTTTAGGCAATTTCATCATTAACATTATATTAATAATGCTAATTTAAAATTAATGTTTACCTGCTGCGTAGTTATGACCAATACATTTTATCTTTACAGAGAAACAGTAGAAGAAGTATCTGCTTTTGCAGGTACGATAAACAAACAGGAACCTCATAGCGTCCACCAAGCAGTTGAATTCAAACTGCACGAGGAGTACAATCCTAAAAATCTTGCCAACGACATAGCTCTCATCAAGGTACCATCAACCAAGAATACTATTATATGATTCAAATCACCACAACACAATTGTACAACAATTAAAAATTCTTATTTCAGATTGAGCCACCATTCGAATTCTGCGACCTTGTAGCCCCAGTTACTTTCCCAGCCCCTCGCGAAGAAATTCCCGCCAATACACCAGTAGTTCTGACTGGATGGGGAAGACTCGTATCGGTATGAATGAAACTCAATGTTTGCTAATCGAATTTAATGAACTTACAGAGCGCGACTGGTGATTACGAATTTTTTTTCAGTCCACTTCAGCCACTCCTGTAGTTCTTCAGAAAGCTCAAATTTACGTCGCTGATCAGGAATACTGCCGTGTAAAGAACGCAGAAGTTAGGCAAATGGTTCTTAAAAGCAACATTTGCGCTTACGATCCCAACACGAGGAGAGGCCAATGCAATGTGCGTTTTAATATCAGTTTACACGTAGTACTATCGTCGATTAATACAGCTAGACGAGAGATACATTTTTATGTTTACTATTTTCAGGGTGATTCGGGTGGTCCATTGTCCATCGGCAGAAAGCTCGTTGGTATTGTGTCTTTCTCTCACAAGGAACCAAAGCCGACGTGTGCTAGTACCACGTATCCAGGAGTTTATACTAGAGTATCTGAATACATCGACTGGATTGTTGCGCATGCGACTGTGTAAAGAATCGATACACGCAGTGTAAATTTCACATCCATTTATTCATCATTTAAGAGTCTATTGTATGTAAATAAATCTCTTAATTATAACAGAATTGTCTTTTATTATCTAGCTTTTAAATTGAATATTAAAGTTGAATTTTCAATATAAATGAAAGTTTATAATTACGCAAATCTTAGACAATTAATCGATCTGACAGTAAGCTTTGTAATGTCATGTTATTTTTAAAGTATTGATTTGCCATACCTTTAAATTTTGCTAGCGGTGTACGAGAAACGTTCTCTATAGCTATAGCTCGATACACTGTTAGCCGTGAAAAAAGTTTGTTTTTACCAATTTGTCGTTATTTATCTGTCGTATATCGGGACATGCTCAATCAATCGTATTGGATGCTGGGGACGGGTGATTTTAATCGCTTCTGTCCGACAGCGAAATGATAAATCAGATACGCGGTACTATCGCTTAAAACTCTGCAGAAAAAGAGCAGACGAAGAGATAACAATAAACTGAATAAACTAATTGAATTTTCTCCAGTAATTTTGAAAAATATAAATTCAATTCTTGAAATCATTAATACTTTGAAAAACAATAAATAAAATTTGAAAAATACTGAAATATAATTCAATGATACTATGGAATCCAGTAAATCGATTATTAAAAACTATTTTTCAGAGATGTAGAATAGAAACTGCGAATTAAAAAGAGTTTGCGCTATGTAAAACAAAGTTCATGTAGCTGTATGCGGAAGTAGTGGAAGCAAAGTAACGCATTCATTCCTATCATAACGATGAATAGGTGTAATTGAAAAAGCCAATCACTCATCATCAATCCGTCAATGAGTATCAAAATGAGTAGTCTCGTTCTGCACATATCCGCACTCTTTCTTCAGTACTCGACTCTTTGAATTTATCTCTTTGCTTCTCTTACCTTTTAATCTTTTACTTCGTACACTTATGCTGTCCAAAAGTAATTAAGGTTTGTATCTTTATATATATATATATATATATATATATATATATATATAGTCTTTTTTACGTCTTTTGAATGTTACGATTAGAATAATAATATAATAAAAAGCTAAAATTCAACCCTAAAGCTAAAAGCTAAGTCATAGTTCTAAGTCTTTTCAGAAATCGTACTATCGATCAATAAAATGTCCAACTACAATGTGTGCATTAATGCGGTTGTGTAGTGGTTTACTCCTGAGACAAAAGTGAATCCCAAGACTTGCTAACTGTGTTACCAAGATGTGAGAAAGTTCTCTTTAGTTCGAGGTTAGTCGAAAACTTATGTTAACGGCTTTTACATTTAATTTTACATAACGCAACTGTAAGCGTTTGTGTTTCTTCGTTATGAGAGTCATATGAAGTTATGCGTAGTATAGGTTTCATTCCACTTGACAATGAGATGGGCTTACGCCTTCTTATGTGAGTCCTTCATAACGCCATTTTCTATACTAACCTCAGAACTATTTTACTTTTGACTCAGAAATATTCGCAATCAGTTCCATTTTACGATTGTTTTTCATTGAAAACATTTAAATTCAAATAAGTTAGAACATGAGTAAATCTTGAAATACAATGAAGAAAATACTATGTGTGAGGGAAAACAGCTGTGGTAAGGAAAATAGATTGAGTGTAGGTGTAACAGTCAGTCAATTTAGTGTTCAGTATTTGTTACTCGAAACTCGATATAGAAAGCTATTTGATCGTGAAACTAACGTATGGAGTGCTGCTGTATTGAGCATGAAAGTAAAAATCGCGCTAGTCTTTTGTTGTTATGAAGTTTTCAATTATTGAATGTATCAGTCACATTACTTTTCAACATCACTACGGATCAACAAACAATGTATTGTAAACATTTTTAAAAAATTGAAAATTCACCATGGTTGTACAACAAAAGTTGTTGCGTATTTCGTTATAATGTTGAGGGAATTTTGACCTTTTTAAATCAAAATTTGAAGATTATTCAAGTACCACACATTTTTATTATAAAAGCGTAGTGCGAGTCCAACTGAAACTTAATTTAAATGTACAATATCCATAGGTATGTACATAACAATGTACATACCTATGGACCGCTAGAGCGATATCAATTACAAAAACAAAGTAGTTTGAAATTGGCCCTTTCGCAAGCCTTTTCGTCACTGCACTCTCCGTGTTTGTGGTAAGTAACAGTAGATGGAGCCTAGGTATTTTTACACGGAGCATCGTAACACTCATCAGAATTTAAGGCATTAAAATCTAATTTAGCGGGCAATGGAGTACTTATACTATTACAGTCGTTCATGTAATATTTATGTAAAACATTTTCTAAATAGACCTTTTGATCTAATGAAATTATATTATCTTTTCGGATTACATTTATTCCTAAGAATAATTTAATTTCATTCATATCTGTCATTGAAAACTGATTTTTTAAATAATTTTTAAAATTTTTCATTGTATTTTTGTCATACGTTACAATCAGAACATCATCTACATATAAAATTACATAGATATTTTTGCAGATATGATTATTGTTTTGAAAATATAAACAGCGATCTACTGAGGAATTTTGAAAACCATGTCTTTTAAGCGTAACTTCGAAAAGTTCGAACCAGCATCTTGCTGATTGTTTTAAACCATACAATGCTTTCTGTAATTTACATACGTGACCTTTAGGCGCTGAAATTCCTTCCGGCACACGCATGTAAATCTCCTCTTTCAATAGACCATTCAGAAAAGCTGTTTTTACGTCCATCTGATGAATCAATAAATTATGTTGATTTGCAAAAACTACGAGCATTCGAAATGTTGTAATTCGTGCGACAGGTGCAAAAGTTTCATTGTAATCTTGCAAATATTGCTGACTAAAACCTTTTGCAACAAGTCTCGCTTTATACTTGCAAGGATTTCCTTTTTCGTCCATTTTTATATTGAAAACCCATTTGCAATCAACTATATTTTTATTGTTCGGACGTGGAACTATGATCCATGTTTTATTATGCAATAATGATTCTATTTCATTATTTATAGCTTTCTCCCACTTAATTTTATCTGTACGATGATTTATCTCACTGTATAAATTGGGAATGTCAGTGGCCGTCGATAGTGCATAGATATGACAATCAATATCTTCGTCATAGTTTATTAACGGTTTATTTTTTATTCTTGCACTACGGCGCACTGTATCTTCTTGAGAATCAGCATTAGATTCGATCTCTTTAGTAGAGTCGCTTTCTTTTTCGATCTCTTTAATAGAGTCGCTTGCTTTGTTCTCGCGATTTTCACTAATTGTTGTTTCATTAGTTTTTAATCGTTTTGTTTGAAGATTATTGTCTTCAAATTCATTATGAATGTGTACAGAATTTGGTCTCGAATTTTTGTAATTAATTTCATCAAAGATCACATCGCGTGCTATTAGAAATTCATTGGTTTCCACATTCAGAATTTTATATCCATTTTTGCCATAGCCAACTAAAATCCCTTTAATAGACTTTTTATCAAATTTACTTTGTCTATTTTTATCATGAATATACACGGTGCTACCAAAAACTTTTAAACGATTTAATTTTGGTTTTTTATTGTGCCAAAGCTCGTAAGGAGTTTTGTCCTCAGTTATAGCTTTAGTCGGAGTAATATTTATTAAATAAGCAGCTGTTAAAACGGCTTCTCCCCAAAACTCTTTTTTGAGTTCAGCACCGTGAATCATGGCGCGAGCTTTTTCTAGAATGGTTCTATTCATTCGCTCTGCTATGGAATTTTGCTGTGGCGTATATGGAACCGTTAAATTATACTGAATACCTTTCTGTACACAAAATGATTTGAATTCATTTGACAAATATTCATTCCCATTATCACAATTTAGATTTGCTATTTTTAAGTTAAAGTGAGTTTCACTTTTAGCAACAAAGTCTTGAAACATTTTAAAAACGTCAGACTTATATTTAATGAGATAAACAATCATATAGTGGGTAAATTCATCAATAAAAGTAACAAAATAATTTTTGTCGTCAATTGTGGGAGGCTTGATTGGACCGCATACATCTGAGTGTNAGTTTGATACTTCCCTCATTCTCAGTAGAGAACAAAGGAAAGTTTACATTAACATTAGATTGATTTTTGCATCATTCCAATAACTTCCCTCATAACTATATGCACACTAAGTCTAGATATAGTGGTGTGCCACTAATTCTAAAATTGCCTTTTGTTTGGTCTGCTGCTTTGACCGCTCATGCTATTATCTTACGCAGAGAGCGTTTACTTCTATTTCTTGCGATATGATGGTGTTTGCATTTATTTGTTTCTTAATGTTCGTCAAAAGTCGCCATAGTTCTCGGCCTACATTACGATTGGAAATGCAAAAATGATTGTCAAATTTTAGTGAAACCGACATGCCGTATTTCATAAATATATTACGTATACGAACACACACACACACACACACACACACACACACACACACACACACACACACACACACACACACACACACACACACACATTTTGCAAACGTTTTGCAAACATGGTTTTACTTTAAAATAAATAATTTGATTGGTTTATTCATTATTTTCAGATTGCATTTAAATTGTTGAAGATACTTTCTTATTTTGTAAAAATA
Organism: Pteromalus puparum; assembly: GCA_012977825.3. Classification (NCBI taxonomy): domain Eukaryota; kingdom Metazoa; phylum Arthropoda; class Insecta; order Hymenoptera; family Pteromalidae; genus Pteromalus; species Pteromalus puparum. Next base: position 14,887,838 of record CM053170.1, on the reverse strand, counting down.
TACATGATCACCAATTATTTTAAACAATTTTTAAGATTAAAAATTGACTGAAAAAAACGCTGCCAATTCATTGGCACGTAGCTTCTTTCAATGAAAGTTATTGTTCCAATAAATGAAATATTGTTTTAAAATACAGTATGTGAATGCTATTTTAAATATTTCCAAATTTAATTATTTTGCTGTAGAAGTACTAGACACCCCTATAAGAAGAAGCCAAATTTTTGAGAAAAATCGATTTTACATTTCAGCTATNCTCCTTTCTTCGCAACTGATATTTTTATCGGATTCTCCAATGTAGACAATGTCTTGAAAATATCAGTATTATTTACAACATGATCTGTAGCGCCGGAATCGATCACAAAGGTAATTTTTGCTGGATCAGTTGATTTTGGATCTTCTGCCTGTTCNAGCAGATAGCTTTTTTTATGGTGAATCACCAAATAAAATTTTGAAGCATTTGACTACATTGTTTTAGAGATATGAGGAATCAAAAAAATTTCAAAAAACAATTCAAACCTTGATATCTTAAGAACCATAGAGGTTTCAAAGCTGCGCAACGAACTTAGCCAAAACACATAAAATATCTGTAGGAATAAGCGGGNCTTCCTGCGGCAATGATCACACTGTTTATTGTTTTTATTGTTCTTGTTAAACTTTTTATTTTTATTATTCTGCTTCTTTTTGAAGTTTCCTTTGAAATTTTTATTTTTCTTAGTTTTCTCATTGTTAGTGATTATTTCAGTTTGTAACACTTTTGCACTTGTTTCATTTTTTTCTTCTTGCAATTTAACTTCGTAATCAAGCAACTTGTTTTGCACGAAGCCAAGTGTTAAGTCTTTGTCCGGATGAGTCTGGATTGCAGTAATAATCGGATCATATGAATTCGGTAATGTTACTAAAAGTCTTGCGATCTGGCTTGCTTCACTCACATCAGCACCTGATGCTTTTAAACCAAGGATTAAATCTTGGTAGATCATAAAGTGTTTAGCCAACGATGTCGTCTCCTGGAACTTAAGCCTTAAGAGCTTGTTTTCTAATGATATTTGACTTGCTATGCTTTTTCGGTCAAAAATCTCATCGAGCTTAGCGAAGATGTTTCTAGCAGTATCCGTTTCAGTTGAATAACGAAGCATTGAATCTGACAAAAATTCAATGATCGTGCTCTTGGCTATTCTTTCACATTTTTTCCATTTGTCATCTAGAGTCTTAGGAGGATCTTCGTCCAGGACTCTNCACTCTCGCATCTGGCACTCTCTTTTCCTCTCTCCTATCTCTCTCACTCTCTCTACACACATGCATCTACCACTCCTACATATCTATCTTTTCCTAAAATATCAAGTTCAATAATGCCTTTTTACGCCCGTAATCGTGGCACAAAAAAACTCATTTTTTTCAGTTTTCGATTTATTAGTGGAAAAATAAGTAGTCAAATCACTTGAAATTTTAATGGAATATAGTTCGACACGTAACCCATTAACATGATTTTTTTTCGTGAGGTTATGATGTTTAGTTTCGAAGATATGAATTAAAAGAAAAATCACCTTTTTCATGTTATCTGCCGAACGGAGCGGTCGATCTCGAGTATCAAACGGGGAAAAGTAGATAATTTTATTATCTTTCAAATAGATTTTAGCTGAATCGTTTGTAACAATGGAGTTGCTGAAAAAAACGCAAAATAGTGTTGTTCAAAAATCAAAAAATAAAAAGAAAAATAGTCGAGAAAATAAAAAAAAATGTTTTTCCCGAATTCAGAATCCAAAAATTGATATGCATGTCAAATTTGATTGATATTGACGGAGTAGTTCCAGAAATATTGCGGCACACACACACACACACACACACACATATACGGACATTTTCTAAAAAAACACGTAATTCGAACTTCAAACATCTCAAAACATGTTTTTATGAAGTTTTAGCGAAACTGAAAATTTTACGATATACAAAGCTTCCTCTAGGAGGAAGCAATAGTAAACATTGAACAATATTGCAAGTTTAATAAATTTAGGACTGAAATCGCGTCAATTTCATGCGAAATTACTCCTGGGTAGTTGAATATTACCTCATCGGCGCAACTTCCACTCTACATACGGGAACGCAGAAAATGCATTATCCTGCTCCAATGGACTGAAATATGATTTCTAGTATGTCATACTGGACGGAGTCATTATGTAACACATTACTGCTTCAAAGTTAGCCTACATTCCAAAAGTATAATATTTCATTATCGAAAATCTCTTTCTTTATGTGAGAATAACTTCCAATTATATTCATGATTGAATTCGCTCCTCTAATATAACGATATACGAGGGCGAATATAAAATTCGCGAAACGGCATTTTGCCCGAAAGCTGCAGAAAAATAGGGTCATCACAGAATAAACGAAAAATCTCATCAAGAATAATGAAACTTCAATCAGTTCCTTTAATTGCCCTTGAGTACAGTATAAGCGCACGGCGGCGGCGGCGGCAGCAACTTGCCCACTTTCCGCTATCTCTCGTTCTCTTCATCACTGCTCTTCAGCTCTCATCACGCTCTCCGGCCTTTCCGCGTCACTCTAAGTGCCCGAGCTAACGCAATATTATTAATTGCGAATACGTGTAACGCGAACGTAGCGAACTCTCGCTCGCACTCTCGCTCAGCTTTAATTTTCAGTGGATTTCATTAGGTTTATGCTGGTACACACTGAGATTCGAAAGATAACGCAACGAATATTGTAACGTGCAGTTTTGCAGTTTATTATACAGTTATATTCTCTTTACGCGGCTGCATTGGAATTTCGTAAACTTTTGGTTCTGCGTATCGCCTGCGCTGCATTACCTCGTAACACATATATATATATATATATTCCTATATTATATAATTAGTTTGTGTATACCCTCCCCCCCCCCCGCCCCACCCCCACAATGCCCCCTCCGTAAAATAAGGTAAAATTCTTTCGTTTTCCAGTATTTAATAATTAAAAGCCCCCCGCACCCCCCGCGACTTTTTTTGTAAATATAAATTTGTATTTGTTATTTGATAAATTTATATTTTTCCACACCACCCAGGAGGTAAATATACAAGTGCGTTTTTTTATATTTATTGTTTAATTTTGCTTCCTCCTCAAGAGGAAGCTTTGTAATAGTAAAATTTTCAGTTTTGCTAATACTTCGTGCAAAAGCATTTGGAGGTGTTTGGAGTACGAATCATACGTTTTTAGAAAATGTCCGTGCGGATGGCTGTGTGTGTGTGCGCGCGTGTGTGTGTGCGCGCGCGCGTGTGTGTGTGTGTGTGTGTGTNTAGGTTCTTTTTGTAGCTTATGAAACCTTTTAGTTTAAAAGATATTAAGATTCAAATTCTTCAACTCTCACCCTGTATACTCTGTGTGACTGAACATTATTATTTTTGTTAAACCATATAATTTGATAATTAAAGCTTAGTATATTTTGAGAGTTTTCATGGTTTTCAAGGAGTTCACGGAGCTCTATGCTTTTGATATCCCCCCCAGTCCCAGTCNTTTTTGCTTTTTTATAATGATATGATTTATACAATATATTCAACAATAGTGTATCTAAAAGAACATAAATTTGTCTACCTTTTTCCGCAAGATTTTCCAGATTGTCNCTTCCTAACCTATCCTTTTAGTATCGAATAGTAGCGAATATTTAAATCAAAGAATGAGTTGATTGTCCCATGTAATTATCTTCCACTAGCAGAATAGGAGGAAGCTAAGTGCCAATGACTTGGTAGCGGTTTTTTTTATTGGAAGAAAACAATAATTCTTATAACGTTTTTTCTTTGCTTTTGTATTGTTAACACTTTAATGTGTTTATACTTATATATATATATATATATATATATATATATATTATAACACACACACATATATATATATGTGTTATAACTGACTTGTTTGCAATTTAAACCTGAAAATGTGAAAATCCAAGATGTGATCCACACTCCAACTACTTTTGTATAGAAATATTACATTGGTAGGTTATGTTGGTAAAAAAGAATCTTACGTCCTTTGTCATAGCTATTATTAGTCATTTAAATTATTTCTAAGGATTTTTCACTACTATGTGTCCTATAAAAACAAAAAACAAAGGCCTCTGCCATTCTGGCTCTTGTACAGGTACTTTTGTACTATGAAAAGGTATCTTTTGCCCGTACAAAAGTAGTCGGAGTGAAGATCACATCTTGGATTTTCACATTTTAAGGTTTAAATTGCAAACAAGTCAGTTATAACATATATATAGGTCTATAAGGGAATTTTTACGAAAAAGTTGAGAAAATTTTACAAAAAAAAAACATTTAGTGTGTTTTTAGTGAAAGATGTGTTGTTTAAGAGCTATAAATCATCGAAAATAGGCAAAAAATGCAAAAAATGCCTAAATAACCAACTTTGAACCTTTATAACTCGAAGAGAATTGATCAAATCGATCTGAAAATTTACAGCTGACATCGTAGTGACCTCTAGAACATATCCCCCAAGTTTGGGCAACATTTTTTTTTTGTCGCGCACGATTTGTCAGAGAACCACCTATATATATATATATATATGTGTGTATTCGTGCGATTCAAGTATGACATCTAATAAAAAATTTCATTCCAAACTATATTTTCTATATCTGAATTGTTTTCACTTTCATTTTGAATAAACAATCGATTAGGATCTTTGCATCTAAATAATGATACATACTATTGCCCATGAGAAAATAACGGTTTTTTAAAGTATATTCCTACATTATCGAAACTTTTTCCTTGAGATTTATTAATAGTCATAGCAAACGCTAAGACTAAAGGAAATTGTTTTCCGTATAAAATAATTGGCAATCCTCTCTAAAAAAAGTGATGGCCGGATGTTGTGAAGCCTATAAAAGATGGACGATGGCCGTGATTGGTCGACAGATGTGTATCCGGTTTAGATGGCGCCAACATTTAAAATTCAATATTTGAATTTGAATGGTAACGAGTTTAATAATAAATGATCGTGTTTTATTAGTTTAAATTTTGAGATTAGGTTTGTAACAATTAATTATTTAGCTATAAAATAAATAACGAATATCTGACTTCAAAAATTAAAAAGCACATAACCTACATTATATTGGGTGACATGATTGGTGAGACAAGATACATATATACAAATGTATTATATTATAGTGAGGAAAATGTTAACATTTGGATTCTGTTTAGAATGTAAAGAAAGAATTGCGTAACGATATTATTCGCGCGAAGCGCGGTCGATTTTCCTAGTGAAGATAAATTTCCAGTATTTAAAGTAATTTTAGGCATGAAAACTTTATTTCCAATTTTTTCCACAGTTATACTTTCAGCTTTAATGTTATACTTGAATAATTTGGTAACTTTTAATCGTGTGCCATTACACAAACCGTCTGTTATACAGTACTTTTATTTCAAGTAACGAATTTCCTTTTTATTTTCTTAATTTGGACAAATATTTAATCTTTTTTTATAGTCTATAAATTTTATATAGAATATATTTTTAAAATAAAAATAAAACAGAAACTGAAATGGGGGGTTGGCGAGCGGAGCGAGCAGGGGGGCGAATATATATATATATATGTGGGTGTGTGTGTGTACGTGTGTGTGTGTGTGTGTGTAATATAACAATAAAACACAAATAATAATAATGATGATAATTAATTCCTAAAATAATTAGCTCAGCGTAATTCAGCAAATTTTGCAACGTTAATGTTCATCAAGCATGTATTAATTATTCACTCGATTCTAAAAAAAAAAAAATACTTTTGTTTACCGCAATACTGAATTTCACATAAATTACATTATTCGAATCGAATTTCAAAATAACGGTAACTATACTTCTGCGAAATAATCATCAGCTACGTGTACAACAGAAAGGCTGAAATGTACGATTTTCGCTCTGTCTGGCCGTAGCCAAACCACTGCTACTTGATTGACGAGCGGAAAAGCTGGCTGGTGGCGATCGAGTGCCGTCCTATACTCTTCAGAGTCGCTTGTGTTTCGTCGAGTATCGAGTTACACGAAAGAAGCCTTGATGTGTTGCGTGCGCACTTTGCTCGAGTGTGCGTAACGAGCCCGAGAGATAAAGCGTCGACTAGATAGCGGACTGACATGAATGGAAAACCATTAACTGAGAAGAGTATCGAGTTCTCTGTGTGATTATCCTCTCGCTTCTTTCATTGGTGCCCAGTGGTTATAATGATTTTTATTATTTATTTATTTATTTATTTATTTATTTAGACCAGTAAAATATTTATATCACTAGCTAAATTCAACGCGCGCTCAATTTTCTAAGGTTAGAAGTTCAAAATCGTAACTATATTCAGACCGGATATTTGTTTCTCAACCAATCAAAACGCTTTATTATAACGGTTTCAAAACATCCGGTCATCACTTTTTTAAAGAGAAGATGAACGATTAAATGGCATCAGTATTTTCTCATCAACTAGATGATGTAGACTCGCGCAGTTATAGCATGAGCGGCCGAAGCAGTAGGCTAAAACAAGGCACTTTTAGCATTGGTCGCACACCACTATATGGGTGATTCCGCCATAATTTGCCTAGAATAGCCTATTTTTTGTCTATACGGTTTAAAAAACATTTTATTTGAAATTGAATTCTTTGCGTATTTAAGCACACTTACAATATGATTAAAATAAAGTATCCTACATAAAATCATTACAAATTATCAAAATTTTCAAAGTGCGAAGTGTTCTTATATGCCATGATGATTTCTTTTATGTTTGGGGGACGGAACTGACATTTTCATGTTTAAGAAGCTCGTATTCATTGTAAATTTAATATTCAAACTTTTCCGCATAGTATATTCTTCTACCCACCGCAAATACTACCAAAAAACCCATTTCATTTACCTATAAACATTATTTAAACAGGTATTTATTCAGGAGACGGAACTGACTGAAATTTTTGTACGTTGCAAAATTAAAAATACTTTTTGCTTGCAATTACAGAATTTTTAATATCCAGTGGCCAGACATTCAATTTTTGAACATGAAGGGTATATATTATCAAATTCGTCCTTTAATTAGCGCTATAACATTACAAAGCGTATTTTCAAAAACGTTTAATGCTGATATTTGCTTTTGTATTTAAATCACTGGACAAAAAATGTGTGTTTGGCTATAATAGCATTTCTTTAAATTATTCTGACAAACTAGTGAAAATTAATGAATTCGGTCTATATTTCAATATGTCCGTGTTGAGATATGCTTTAATTGTTTATTTTGCATGTGGTCTGTGGTTTTAAACCAAAATGTCGATTTTGGACAGAACGGGGTTCTTGGACCGAAATATTTGAGAACGACTGGGTCCGCACCCGTGTATAAGCGATCAGTGGCGCATCCACTGATCTTAATATGCGAGAGGAAAGGAAATGTAGCAGCTCGTTGCAGGCTTCTTGAAGGCTATGCGAAGCCTGGCCCGTAGCGCAGTACGCTGTAGTCGTGAGTGAATTGGCTACGTAGCTAGTTCGCAAGTTAAGTTAAGAGAGAATTGCATGGGAATGGATAGAGTCAGGAGCAAAGTGACACAAGCCGAGTATTAACAAGGTTTCTCTTTATGTAAAGACTCGAAATAAGTACAAAGGCAGCGTGGAGTAAGAGAGACGGAGCAGAGCGAATGATGCCGAGAGAGAGAGAGAGAGAGCATTGCGATCGGGCAGGTACTTACAGAGGTGGACAGCAGGACGGATGCCTCAAGGCCTCGTGTGTGGCCGGGTGCAGCGAGAAGTCGAGCGGCAAGTAAATGCACGGCTCGAGACTGACACGTGGTGCTGGACAGCACCTAGACGATTCCACCCGGCGATAGACAAAGACCAGGTCACGGTTGCAGCAACGGTCCTCCGGGACACGAACGCACGCACGAATCTAGGCTTTTGTACGCGTAGTCGCGGTAACAAAGGTTGCGGATTATCGGCACGACTTTACAGCTCGGCTCTATACTTCTGAACGGGTTATAGGATGGGGTGGCAAATAAGACGCTTTGAATTTCTTGTCGACAACACTTTATTAACTTTTGTTAAAATCACTTTTCGGCTCTGCGATGCGCTTTGCTTCTATTTTACTGCTTCCCGCGGTTTGACACTCGCCCATATCCGCGTCTTCCATTCCGCTTCAAGCCGACGCTCTTTTTCGAACCCGCCACCTTGTCCTCCGACCCTGCTCTCTCCGGTTCCTACGCGTGACTGTTTGTGACTGCCGTTTTTCTCTCCCTGCTTCCCCCGGCCCACTCCCTGCGCTCTCACCCCTTCCTTGCGCTGCCGCCTGAGTTCCTACCTGAGTCCGAAACCCCAAGAAAGGGTCCTATCGTTTCTCGACTCGCCTGACGCTTTCCGCGGCGTATTGCTGTCCCGAACAACTTCTAAGTGTCGCGGCGCGAAGCGCGACCGCGTGGTCAGCGCAATCTCTCTCCCACTCTCTCTCTCTCTCATTTTCACTGATAGCGCCACACGCACATACACACGCGCGGCTCTCTCTCTCTCTCTCTCTCTCTCTCTCTCTCTCTCTCTCTCTCTCTGTGTTAAGGATGTCTGCTCCTCTCACTTACCTGCTGCTGAAATCAATGTTTTACAGAAATGTTTACAGATAAGGTATATTTATTGTAATATTATGATATAGTATAGGAGAGAGAGGGACGTAACGAGTGCACACAAGGCAACTCGTTATAATGAAAACATAAATTATCGGTCCAATTGTTTTCCGGACATTTATCACAAAATTTGACATCGATTATAATTATTCAATAATTTTTTTCGTTCGTTAAAGTGCTTTTTAAGGCTTGGACATGATCTGGGCAAGTTATGACAGAATCACCCATATATCTAGACTCGGCGCGAATATTGTTATGAGAGAAATAGAAAACTGCCTATGCGCCACCTATTTTCATCTGTTACAGACACGGGCACCGAGAGTTGAGATGGTGACGAAAGGGCCAGACCAAAACTGCTTCGTTTTGATAAATATATATCGCTCTAGATTTCGATATTTATCGAAATTTTATCATTCCTACTATTCACTCGAAAATTAATCACTTTATATTTGTAATAAATATACTTATATCATCAACTTAAATAAGCGAGGCAAGTTAATTCAGATTTAAAAAAATTTGAAGTATAAAATAATAATATGCTAATTAAGATTTTGAAAAATATTTGAAGTATAAAATAATATGATACAAATATGAACGAACGGCAAACGAGGAACATGTCAATTAGATTATTTCGATGTATAATCGCAATCATTCTTTTATAGGAGGAAAAAAGATCGAATGAGTCAAAGCTGTTCTGTATCGAGCTAAAACATAGGTGAATAATTGTAAGAAAGCTTTACGGATAAAATCATTTTAGAAGTGAAAAAAAATGCCCGCACATAGATCCCCCAAAATACGTAGTTCGAGGATTTTTTCGCTCGATAAAATTTTTTTAATTATCGTCTGACCAGCTGCTGCTTTTTCCTCTCGTAATTAGCCTGAAATTGGCGCAGTAATAAGTTGCTCGAAAGCATTTAGTCATCCCAAAATTTTTAACGAATTCATTCGTTCGGTTTCGCGCTAGCAATTTCTATCGGAATTAAGCATCGAACGTTTACCTCGACTATTGTACGTGTGTGAAATCGCTTAATTAAGCGGTACTTAATTAACCGCTTGTATAGCGTAGTCACTCGTGCGCATATCTTTTACTTTCTCCCGACTTTCCACTGATACTCCTGGGACATAGTTTTCATATTTAAAGCTTAACCACACACACTCAGCGATCTCTTCATTTTCCAATTACACAGAGCTTTGCGTCCCGCGCGCTGCAGCTTCTCGAGTACTCTGACTCGCGAATTAGTTCCGCACGACTGCTAATTTCGCGATTCAATAAGGTATACGCAGTTAAACAGTTCGCGGTGAAACTGATGGATGCTATCATCCCTTAATTCGTCAAATTTCTGCGATGAATTATATGTGAGATGAGAAATGATAAATGTAAATTTTTCTCATGGAATATTCAGATTCATTACCTAGAAATGAATGTAACATCGATTGTTGAAGCGCATGTATAATGAAGCATGTAATATTATCGCAGGTATAATTCAAGTAAATACACAACGATCATATCGAACTGGGTCAATCATAAACAACGAAGTTACTATAATAGTGCGTATATATAAAGCTTCATAACGAGCTCGGTGCGTGCAAAAAATAATCCGAATTAACGAGGAAAAAATAGGGTCCTGTGTTACGCAAGCGAGGGGATTTTAAACGATTCTGACATACGTTTGGTTCAGGTCAGAGAGATGCCGGTCGTGCGTAGAGAACCTCGTCTGGCGGCCCTTTCGCATTAATTTTCTCGATAAAACGTGCGCGTCGATGCTGCTGCTGTGGCTGCACTTCCGCGGAGAGTAATTATTTTTTCTCGCTTTGTTGCACCGAACTGTGAGCGAGAGTGTGTATATAGTGTAGTATATAACATCGTTTTTCATGTAAACGGTCCAATAACGTGTTCCAAAGGGAAACACTCTTGCATAGAGTAGATCATCGTTTCTTATAGCACGTCTAACATAATGATTATATTTCTTCATAAAAAATTGTATATTTCAATAAACAAATACAAATAAAAATATATTACCAAAATGTAATAAGTAATAAGGAGTCAATAACACAATTGAAAAAGATTATGAAATGTAGTGGTAGCACATTTAAAATTCGAACTATGGAAAAAAATAATAAAAAACATTGCCACCAAATATCCCAAACTGTTGCTCTCTTGAAACAAATTCAGCTGGCAAAATCGACCTTGTCTTTTTTTCTCATTTATATTTTAAAAATCAAAGTAAATTTCAAATGCAAATAAGCCCATTGAATTAATTTTAGGACTTATTTAAATTCCATTAGCAGCGAGCTTGGCAGAAAATTCGTGTTTTATGTAAAACGTAGTTTGATCCTCTTCATACCCCCGGCGAAATGAAGTTTACTGTCAAAATGAAAGTACGTTGAGTGTAATTAAACTGGATTGCCGATCCGGAGTAAATATCTTCTCTATTTATAAGCTAACACACTCACATCTGCTTAAAAATAGAATACGAAATATATAATCCAATAAACCGTGCAAAAACATAAGGACACTTATATAATACTCCTTCGGGCGAAGAGAAAATAATCTCACAGGTGAAGCGTAATTTTCCACCTCAAGCCATTGTATCGAATCCAGCGATTCGACGCAGAATAATCCCGCGTGATTACGTTCTTATCACGACTGCGTTGTTCCCCTTTCTCGGTCATAGGCCACGAAATGTGTATATATATATATATATATATATATATTAATCATGGCGCGCCCTGCCGCTCGCCGCCAACCCCCCCTTTAGTTTTGTGTTGAATTTTTTTCAACTGTATATTTCGTTATCTGATGAAATCTAGTTGGCCTCAGAACATTTGTAGATAAAAATGAATCAAAAAGCAATTTAATGTTTGTCGCAATAGAGAAATCGAAGGAAAAAAGTAAAAGTACTGAATTAACGCCGAATCCTTTCGTATGGCAGTTTAAATATATAGTTTTTTACTTTTTTGGAAATTGTTTGAAATTAATTTTGATTCTTCCCACTTTCGAATTATATGTTACAATTATACATAAATCTGGTCCACTACTTGTTTTAATAATAACCATTGCTGCGTTGTTGAATGACCTGTGGCCTCTAATATATGTTGATGATCGATCTTTTCGTTTTTTCGTAGCATAATGACGGAAACAATATGTTTTCATTTATTAATGTTTAGGTTTCTAAAAACATCATTATTAAAAAATAAATTTTTGTTTCCCTACCTAAGGGAAGCTTTGCATTTTACAGACCAAGTTAAGTAAAGAAATAAGGCAAAATCATATAAAAAATTTGGATCCGGACGTATTTTCTTGTTATCTCCATTCTTTTCTATACGAATTTATCGATCTCTGCAAGTTAAATAGTACTTCTTAATCTTTACTTGTAACTGCTCATTAGCTTTATTTAATTTATTTGTCAACATTTTTTCGAAAACTTAAGTAAATCTTGCACCTAAGTACATGAGTTACAATTTTTACTCCAATAATATTTAAGGGCCCTCGAACAAATCGCATTATTATATATATCGATTGGCCTATCGGGGATACCACTTTAATTTTTGTTAAGACTTTCGATATATAATTCACATTTATGATCTTATAAAGTTTTTAACAATGCTAAGTAAAACACGCAACAGTGATATATATACAACAGCAAAAGACAATGCTAGTATAAACACATCAAGAGTGTCAACAATACAAAAGCAAAGTCAATGCTAAGTATACGCACATCAAAGTGTTAGCAATACAAAAGCAAAATAAAAACCTTATAAGAATGTATTTACTTCAAACTAAGTCAAACTTTTAAGTCAAACTTTAACAAAAAATATAAAAAAAACGTCCTGTCTATTTATCTCATAAGGTGGTGTGGAAAAAATAGAAAATAAAATTTAAGTATATTCTGCTTATTAGTTTATCTCTACTGTTATATATAATTTTGATATGATGTGCTATATGAGCTTGTTATGAGGGCTTGGAAAGTTTTCTACAAAGGATTGTAGGATCTTCGCCGAGGCTAAAGAATTATTTATGCCAAAATGTATTGTATATTGCTCGAGTCGTTCGTTGGTAGAGTCCGGAGGAAAGTAACCTTTATACATCATCTTAATAAGTGCTAGCTAATATAGCCTAAAATATTTTAGAAATGCGATTAATTATACGCGTCCGCGAAGTACACGACTAAAAATGGCGTTAAAAGATGAATTCAAAAAGTGTGTCATAAATTGATCCGATTTATCCGATGTACTATTCACAATTGTTGTTAGTAAAATTTTTTGCTAATAAAAAAACTTTAAATAAAAAAATTGTAACTAACAATTAATAAATTTTAGAGAAAAGCTGCTAATAGGAGTGTGCGGGGGGGGGTGCGGGGGGGCTGCGGGGGGGGGGGGCTGTGCGGGGGCGGTGCGGGGGGTGCGGGGGCGGCTGCGGGGGGGGCTTTTCACATATATCCAAAGCACATGAAATATAAAAAGAATTTTGCCTTAATTATTGGCGGTGCGGGGGGCAGTGGGGGGGGGGCTGCGGGGGGGCTGCGGGGGGGAGTATCTCCAAAACAACTATATAATATAGGTAGATATATATATATATACATACGACGTATTCGCATATATAGGAGAGCCGTCTCCTTAGCCGTCGACCTCCATACGGAAATAAGAGAAAAGTCGAAGCGGTGGATATCACCCGCCACAGAAGAGAAAAGCGCTAGGGAACGGAGAAATTCTCGCGCGAGCGCGTGGAATATAATAGTCTATACATCGAGAGAGAGCACTTTGAATTGTTCTGAAACCTGGGGTGTATTCCGTTTTTCTTTAGAGTGTTATCCGCGACATTTTGGGACATTTCGAAATCGACAGCGGAAAATTAGTATTGGATCTTTTAATATCAAAATATTTAATTTATGCTGTACGAAGATTTTTCGAGATTTTGGACTTTTTTTGTAACAAAAAGTGATTTGTCATCATTTTATACGCGAAAAAATTCCAGCACAGAAAGCCCCCGAATCTCGACGCAGTTCGAGGATTTACTTCTATTGTTCATTATAATTGATAATAATGGATTGGCTCAGACAAATTAATAGAAAGAGTGGCCCAGGCAGCACTATAGCAGGCTCAACAAAATGCAGTTTTGGCATATTAGGTGCCACACTGCTACATATAATTATATTTTACGAATAGATTGTTACGAGGGAAATGAAAAAGTGCTCATGCGCCACGTATCTTTTCTAGCCCAAAGCTATATACAGAGAGCTGGTATAAGTTCAAGCGATGGGAAAAAAGCCAATCCAAAACTGTTTTACTTTACAGTATTTTGCGCACATACTCACACACAAATCGAAATATCAAGTTTAAATTGGAAGTTTCAAGTTTGACATAAAAACTGTTAGTATCAAGGGGCGCGGTAGCGCCCCGATGGCAAGTATAAGTTTTATACACTGTGCCGTCGGGCGCACCGCGACTCTATTATACTTTGAATTTGCTAGATAACCTATACGCGTTTTACGAATATTTCTATTATATTGCTTCATCCGATATTAATGCTCATGTTTAAAGATTTTAATTAGATCTTTCTAATTACCGTAGGTTTTTGCTGAAAAAATTGCTCCTTCAGCAAATTAATTAAGATTGAAAATTAATTTGTGATTTTTCTTTAATTTTTCGCCTCCCCGATTCTCTTTTTTTCAGGCTCAGTCGGTTGCAACAATACTGAGATTGTTGGTTATGGGAGGTTAGAAGTCATATAATTGTTTACATACAATACAAACTAACTATTTATTTACATCTATACGAAATGTCATTGTATTATTAAATAAAAGACCTCAAGAGAGCTATCCGCTGCAGAGAGCCGAGCGCACGGAGATAGAGCGCTGCATATTATATCTAAAAGATCAAGAGAGTGAGAGAGTGAGAGAGAGGTGTCCGCCAAGCGCACAGAGCAGACGGAGCGCTGCTTGCACCTGCTTTATCGAAGTACAGTCTGAAGAATCGGATCGCTGTGTTGCAGCATAGAAAGCCGAGCACACGGAGTCTTAGACGGAGTGCATCTGTGAGTTAGTCAGACCATATGACTATCAAAGGCTCTACGTACCTACGTCCTACACACTCTGCGTAGGTACCCTGTTATAAAATTCTTTGGATATTATCCACGTTCTGGTGCATTTCAAAGTATCGAGGCTGCGGAAGTGCAAGTCAACGGCAGTCGATATAATATACAACGAAGATACTTGTATCACCGCTTATACATCGCCCGTCAGGATTTTTGTGTATAAGCGCCGAGCGTTCGTCAGGACGACTCAAGCACTAGCGTGGATCGCCATCGTGAATGTTGGACACAGCAGTGCTGGATCGAGGATCATCTAGGGACAGTCGGCTCACATCGATGGACTTGAGATGGCACCGACCAATCCCTCTATAGAACATGCTGGCCTGCAACACCAAGTACGAGATCGAAATCACGATCGGCGGCCATTCCAAGCTCGGCTTCAACCTCATCTAGCTCTCGCCGCTTGAGCTCGGCGACGACCTTGTTGGCTGTAATGCCTATGTCGCGATCATCTTTCTGCATAACCTCATTCGCTTTAACCTCCGAAATGTGTCGAAGACTGCAAGGTCTAATTTTTCTTAATCTTCCGTTCCAGCGACTTTAATCTTAACTTGAACTCGGTTATCTACCTCTCACATGCTATCGGGGCAGCGGAGTTCGCCGCAGCCGTGTTGAGTCAAAACGGAGCCTAAAGAGGATCAGAAGCCTGCGCTTAAACGACAGCTGTATATAGCGACTCCTGGACGGCGCGTTAGACAACGTGCCCGAGAATGGGAGATGGGACGTGATTGCGGCAACGATTTCATCGAGTTTAAGCACGAAGAGGAAGTAAATGTCAACGAGGAGCCAACGCTTCCCCAGGAGATTGGCAGTACCTGAGCCCGTCCACCCTCATGCTCAGCATACCGACAACATCCCGCAACAAGTCCAAGCCCGGCCACCATATATGTGTATGTATAAGCGCTGGGCGCTCGCTAGCGACTCAAGCACTTAATTATATCATAGATAGTCACAAACTCGACGTGTATGAGAGTAAACATAGCAGCGTGCTCGGGACCTCTGGCTCACATCAATGGACTGCAAACTAGGCGCTGGGAAATCGTTCTAGCAACATATAGAGAGCAAGTCGACAGCGTGCGTAATCCATGGATAATCTAAGCTTGATTTCAAGTATGCCTACTTTCTACTATTAGAGTTCGACCAAGATCCTATTGATGGCTGTAATTCTAACCTCAACGACCATTTTGACTAGACACTGGACATCGACAAATTGCACCATCAGAACATTCTGGACTGCGACATCAAGAGCAAGATCGATAGTGATCGGTGGTCACTAGCTAAGCTTGCCTTCAACACCTCACGAGCTCTCTTTACTCGTCCTTGACGACTTGTCGGTTTTAAGGATGATCTCCGTGGCTGTTCGTTCGAATCGTATGCCAAAGACTCCTCACCGGCAACCAGATACTCTAACTTCAAGACCTCATTATACATTTAGTTATTCCCCGGAGTCGAAAATGAATGACAAGATCTTCCTTTTTTCGTTACAGCTGTTTCAACCTTGGCATAAGAGTGACTGTGGCGCCACTTGAATCATGGTCGACTCATCCAGCTCGAATTAAGGCCACATATTATCAGTGCAGTAGAGCTTGCCGCATAGCTAGCAGGCACCGCAACAACGACCGCCGTATAGATGCTCCACGCTTCAATCAACAATCAGAGCCCAAGAACGAGTTCGAGTTGGAACGCAATCGACTATGGCAACCATCTCGACAAATTCGAGGACGAGGAGGTGGTAGACGTCAACGAAGCGACCATAGTCCAGGGGCCCACAATACCTGCCGTAGCAAATTCGAGGTCGACACTTCCACCAAGACTTTTCTAATGTATTTTTGCCTCCTGAATCCGAATCGCGAGGGTGGATCGCTGTAAAATGCGTCTAACAAAAGTTATTAACAATTTATTGTTGAAAACTCGAAAATCGCGGTTTAAACGGGGTAAAAAGGTTTCGCAAAGCTATTTAGCTTATAGCTAACACCGAATACACTTGGTTTAAGAATAAAAATAGACTGGTCTTGTAAAAATCGTAATTTTTTTTATTTCATTTTTCGATGTGGTCAACAGTACCCTGCCTTACCGACCGCGCGCACCAGGCGCAGACTCGGTCCCGCCTCGTGCGTGTTTTCGCGGGCATTGAAAAATAAAAAAATTACAAATTCAGATTTAGAGATTATTCCACAGAACACTATACCGTGTTATTTTCTTCCAATAAATAATAATAAAACTCGCATGAGCACAATATCGACGTTACCAGATAATTCTCGAGAAATAAGCGAGCAAAGATTGGAACCCGTCGGGTCAGTCAGGAGACTCATGCATCGCATATTATACTTACACAACGTCAAAGCCGGCACTTTCGCGCGCTAATCCGACGTTCCTGCTCTCTCCGTCCGCCCGGGCGGCGCCTCTCAAATATTACTTTTCCAACTCTCGACAAATTGCAATTTAGCGACGGGACCCGGGACGCTCCGAGATCCGCATTAGTCCGGTGGTCTTCTCTGTCTTCCAGGCCAATACATACATTGCCCGGCTACGATTTTCCCGAGGCGGGACCAACTCTATATACTATATTGCGCGGGCTATTGCACGTATAGCCACTTGTGTGCGCACACCGCAGTGTGTATATACATGTATATGAATCGCGGACAGGCGGAAGTGTAAATTTTGGCCAGGCGGTGCTCAGCTGGCCGGTTCGCCTAATCCTCGAACAAATTATGCAGGACTTATATATATTGGACGTGCATCGCGCTTGTCGCACAGTTGCCGCAATTAACGGCGCGCGCGCGCGCGCGAGGGAAACTTGCTCTCCTGGAGCCCGCGGCGACCGCGTGCACATAGAGCTGAAGCTATATATACAGCAGGAGAGTGTTTCGTATAGGCCAATGGAATGGGTTTGCTGCTGGGGGGAGGGAGACACGATTCTCGCGTTAAGACGCTATCCCGCTTTCATCCCGGGGATTTCCTCGGGATATTCTCTCGTCGGGGACCGCAGAGTATCTACGGGTTCATTTTGCGGGACATCCGCAGGATCAACGCACTGTCCTCGCCTATTCCTCTGTGGAGTTTGTACGTGTGCGGTCGAGTTATCTCTCTTCTCTCTCTCTCTCTCTTTCGTTTTAATATACGCGTAAAGCTTAAACGCGAGGAGTTAAATGAGAGCGCGTGATTCGCGCGAATTGTTTCGAATCTCCGTGGGGGAGTCACGCGGTATAGTTGTATCTTATTTTTTGCTCCTGCAGCGCGGAGAGACACGGGAATAGTTGGGATTCGCGTGAGTAAGGGGCGGGATGCGAGGAAATGTTTTTTAATTGACGAACGTGGTTTTGCGGTGGTTGCGTGCAATTGAATTTCGCCCGGTACTGATGAGGAGCGTTTCTTTTTTTAACGAAAGCTCTCTTCATTAGAAGTTTTAATTGATGATTTGTAGCCAGATACTCCGTGCGCTACGACGATTTTGAGATTGCGCGCGCAGCGAGGTGAAGAACGAAATTTAATTCGAAAGTTTTGGCTGCGTTCTCGGGATACCCATGTATAATTGTACGATTTTATTCATTACTGTGGGTATTTTCGTGTTGGGATTAATGTGCGGGTATTGGAGTTGCGATGATTATTCATTTTAATGAGAGCGACCTATTTATTGTATGTTTATAACTTTATCTATACCTATCTGTAATCCATTCATGAATATATTTACGAAACAATTTCGCGATTTTCGCATACTCATATTACAGAAATTTTATATATCTTGTTGTGACCGAGCTCGAACGTTGCGCGACTCGAACGCAGAGAATCGCGCTTAGCGACCCTTAGCAACGAGATCAACGACGTCGCGAATGTTATTGTTTATGTTCAGTCTGATTCTGACAGCTGCTGTACGTATAGAGTGTTCTAAACTAAATAAAGAGCCTGAGTTCGAGTTGTACTTTTGAGGCCAATCAAGTGGCATTATATCATTCAATCCCGTACAAACATCGATAAGAGTGAAATAAATTCGGAGGAAATATAATCCATCAATAAATATTCAAATCTCCAAACCAGCAATAAAATCATCGCGTAAAAAAGTACCGCATATATCGACGCCTCGATCGACGCAAAATGAAAAAAAAGCTAAACCTACACCGATTAAAAAGCGTAAAGCAGAAGAGAGCTTGCAACAGAAAAGTCGAGAGAGAAAGAGAGAATTATGGAAAATACGCTCCCTCGGGAATGATTCCAACGAAGGTAATTAACCCGAGGCGCGAGCGGAAATGCAACCAGGGCTTCGCAATCTCGTAAAGCGCGCTCTCCCCTACATCCCCTCTCGTCTGCCATCTCTCTTGCTCGTTCACTCGTTCATTCCATGACCCGAATATATCTGCCAATTGGCGATCGCTGCACACGCAATGATTAACGGCGCGAATAATTATTTTACAAGAGCCCGTCCCCAGGGCGAGAGAACTTTGGGATCGCACACGTGTATGTGTGGTACAGCGCGTATTCACTTTCGCTCGCTCGTTCGTCCCTTTTATAACATTCTTTTTTTTTTTTTTTTTTTTTATAATAAGTAATCAGCGCGTGCACGCCAGCGGAGCGGTTTTATCGCGGAATTATTCGGAAACGGAAACAATGCTTTGAAGAATGGAGCTTCGGTGACGTTGGACTATTGTTGACATTGTTGTTATGAAATTTAAACTATATTGAACGCAGTTCAGTTGAGATTCGTGGTAGGTATTTTGGAGAGTAAATATTTATATAACAATGGAATTTAAACGTGTATTTTTCTCACACGTGCACTAAAAGTGCTTCTACTTTTGGTGTAAATGTACCTACTACTTTTCCCTTAATTTTTCCACAATTCAAATGTATCTAACGTATAAAAAAGAAAAAAACACTATCTGTTTTCATAACGATCCTCAAATCGACCCATAATTCTCGAGGCTTATTGCAAGCTCCTTCACCGAAGCACATATCCCTCAAAATTTCGTACCGCAGTCATATACGCGTTGGAAATTTCGAAGAGATCGTTACGGATCGCGCGCACGACTATCGCAGTGAGTCACGAGCATACTTTCCCTATACTCACGTGGAATCGCAGGTCACAATGGCTTACATACGTGCCCTATCCGTAACGTTTTGCATCGAAGCTCGTAAGCACGTGATGGCCCGAGATGATTAAGAGTTCACGCGGACGTCGACGACCATTACAGGTATAGACGCGTAAATGTGTTTGGTTATGCTCTCGGTGAAATGTGTTCCGTCCGCAATGGGATAAGAACGTACCGGATGCACAGTTATGTGTGTGATTTCGGCCACTGCGGAGCTTTAGCTTTTTTATCGGTTTGGATTCGAACGCATGCATCTATCCTTGTGATTGTTTCAGAATAAGTCTGCAGAAATTACAAGTAATAATAAGAATAGAGTGTACGAAACCAGTCGTATTGTTAAACCAAAAGTATGTAGCTGTAAGACAAAACATTTCTGGACTGGCCTACTCAGTCCTCACTGCTAGAACCGGCTCTTTCTATGAGTTTCTGGCTATAGTATCACGAATATCACTATATGAAGCGCGTTTTCTAGATACAGCAGTGTGACACCCATGTCAAAACAGCCTTAATGTTTGGCCTGCTTGTATAGGTATTATTCACAAGTACAATAACGCGCAATGCATTTCGAGTGCACTCTCCGAAATGCTCACATACAATGTAACATCGTGTAACTATATAGTTACATTCACACACCCATACGCATACATGCACACAAAGCTTCTAGTCTGATGGTATATGGGCTTTGTGCCACTCTAACCTCAAAATCATAACTTTAATATGATTACTCGGCTCTCGTGGTATGAAAGACGGTTCAATACTGATGCGTAAGGTGATTTTTACCTTGCTACGCTCGTGCGAGAAGTGTCACATGAGGTAATTATCTTTCACAACCATATCGAAATGTACTGCTCGTGGCACGGCGTTAAGCGCACTCGCCACGCTCGGGAGCTTAAGTATACACGCCGTGCCGTGAAGTACGACTTATGTATGTATAATATAAACTTAAGGGCCCTCGGGAGTATAGATATAGCTATACAATAAGCGAGAAAAATAGCGGTTCCTTGCATCCCAACTTTTGAATCAACCGGTGCTCCGATGACGCTGAAAATTATGTATGTAATTCTTTGTTATACCCTTTCTGCGGGGATGTAAGCTTATAAGCTTTTTTTGACTCTATAAATTACAAAATATGATTATTTAGTTTCTCCCTATTTCGGGGTTAGTATAAAAAACAAAAGAAACATGTTGTTTTTACGCTTCTTCCTGACAGCTTTAAAATCGATAAATTTAAATAATCATTTTTGATGCACAGGGCTCACGAAGGCTTAAAAGCCCGCTTCCCCGCAGAAAGGGTATATCAAACCATAATATATATCATTTTCAGCATCATTGGTGCACCGGTTGATTCAAAAGTTGGGATGCAAGGAACCGCTATTTTTCTCGCTTATTGTATAGCTATATCTATACTCCCGAGTGAGTCCCGAGGGCCCTTAAATGCGTTTTATTCGCTCGAACGCGTAAGGCGGAGTAAACACAGTACGGCGAAGTGGGTATCATCGAGTGCCACATGAGCTGTGTGCGTTTTGTCTGCCGTTTCGAGCAAGCCAACATCTGCTCGTTTATATACAACAATAAAAAATATTGAAAATTTTTATTTATTTCACGATCATTGTTCACAAAATTGGTAGCAATTTCAAAAAAAGCATATTCACATGTTTGATATCGTAGAGTACCTACACTAATTTTCAAAATATCAAGAATAAAAGAGGAAAAGATTTCTCTAAAATTGTCTGTAGCGATACCTAAATAATACTGCAGCGCCAAAACTAGTTCATAATTATCACATAGTGGCAAGATGTTGAAGCAGCTAGCAATCGATAAGTGAATATAAATATACACGGGTAAATTGTACACCGTACGCCGCCGTACGGCTGCTGCAAAACTCACTGTTTACGATAAATCCATTTCCATGGAGGCCTCCAAGTAGTCAGGGCAATCACTAGTACATCTTAAATCGTATCTGTTTTCGTTGGAGGTTTCTTTGAACTCCTCTCCCAGCTCCATGGAGGCCTCCAAGTAGTCAGGGCAATCACTGGTACATTTTAAATCGTTTTTGTTTTCGTTGGAGGTTTCTTTCAACTCCTCTCCCTGCTCCATGGAGGCCGCCAAGCAGGCAGGGCAATCATTGGTACATTTTAAATCGTTTTTGTTTTCGTTGGAGTTTTCTTTCCACTCCTCTACCTCCTTCATTGGTAAAGCCTCGGTATCCTGGGTGGACTTCTTCTCCTCTCTCCTTTCTCTATTTTTAAATAAACCCAACGACATAAGCTCGCTTCGGCGCTCTTTCCTTGGGCCAAGGAACAGTCCCCTAACAGCACACAACGTTCTTAAAACGTTTTTAAAACGTTTATTTTAAAACTTATTTTTTAATTTTTATGAAAGTTTAAAAACGTTTTAAAAACGTGAAAAATGTCCGAAATTTTGAGAAAAAAATTTTGTAGAAAATATTGAAAACGTTTATATAACGTTTATATAACGTTTTTAAAACGTTTAACAATACCAATTAATTAAACAATTTAAATGAAATATTTAAATAATCATTTAAATGTGAAATGGTTGCCAAAATTGGAAGTACCATCCAGATGGTACTCCCAATTTTGATAACCACTGCCCATTTCAATGTTATTTAAACATTTGTTTATGATTGTTTATATAATTTTTATTTAAAACTATAGTAACGTTTTATAAACGTTATATAAACGTTTTCAATATTTTCTACAAAATTTTTTCTTAAAAAATTTCGGACATTTTTCACGTTTTTAAAACATTATTAAAACTTAAAAAATAACGTTACAAAGTTTTAAAATAAACGTTTTAAAAACGTTTTAAAAACGTTGTGTGCTGCTAGGGTCCGTATTTTTTCCCCGCTGAGAAATGCCCCTTTTTTAAGATTTAATGGCGCAAAATCACCCCGGTTTTGCTCAGTCATTATATCTATATATATTGGTGTGGAGGCCCCTTAACAGTTACAAAAACGCGAAAATCGTTTGCGTGTTACATAAAATATAGTGTGCACCAAGGGTTTAGTGGGCTTTTTGACGTGTATTCATACTATTTCTAGCCTAAAAAGGTTTGTACCTTATTCACTACTCTCACCTTATTGTGTAAATCTATGAAAAACTTCTAGATCCTTCTAACGGCCCTACCGATATGCTCTATACCTGAGCCTTCACTATGATATAAATACCTTATTACGCATTGAAAACATTGATTGAGTAAAAAGGCGTATTTCGTTACATTGCGGAATGATTTTTATTTATTTCAAGATCGTTGTTCACAAAATTGGTAGCATTTTTAAAAAGAGCATGTTCACATGTTTGATATTGTAGAGTATCCATACTAATTTTCAAGATATTGATATCGTAGAGTATCCACACTAAGTTTAAGCATGACAGAGGAAAAGATTTCTAAAATCGTATGTAGTGACATCTAAACAATGCTGCAGCGCCAAAACTCGTTCTTAATTTCCATATGGTGGCAAGATGTTGAAGCATCAATAAATATCAAAAATATAAATATAATATGCACGGGTAAATTGTACACCGTACACCGTTTCTGTAAGACGCTCCACGAGCGCTGCCAAACTCGTTGTCTACGATGATTTTGTCAAGCAGGCAGGGTGATCACTGGTAGACAAATCGAGTCTGTTTTCGTTGGTGGTTTCTTTCTTCTCCTCTCCCTCCTCCATTGGTAAAACCTCGGTATCCTTGGTGGGCATCACTAGTCCCTCCAGTACTTGAATTTTGATAATTTCACGAACCTCCGCAGCAGTTTTACCTTTTATTAGGTCTACGGCGTATCTGCAGCATTGTTCCTGCAGCAAGCGAATATCTAGGTAGTTAGCAGCTAGTATTAAAGAAATTAGTCTATTTTCTGCGGTTTTCATCTGAAAGTGAAATGGGATATACAGGATTAATCAGTAATTATAACACAAGAGCAAAATAGTTTGAATAATTAATAAGCTGCGTAAAAATGCATACCTGTAGAAATTCTCTATCCCAATCGGTCAGCTCGACAAGTTCCTCTTCCTGCTCTACGACAGGTTCGTCTTTGTAGTGTTCTGCCCATTCTACGATTTTACCTAAAGTTCCTCCAGTAACGTTTGGAAGTGGAATGATTTCAGCTTCCAGTCCGTCCGTGCCCAGATTGTCAAGCATATTTTTGATTGTCTTCCAACGCATCGCGAATTCGATGTCAACTGCGAAGCACTGTCCATCGCTGCTTTGAAGCTTGATCTTAGGCATCTGTAAAAGCACATACAAATTTGTTATAAAACTGGAACCTTAGCTATTATAAATGTAAATGCAAACAAACAACCAGAAAGTCATCTCGAATCGCAAGACATCTTGGCTCAGCAGTAAAATATATGTAATATAAATATCAAACAGTACATACCTTGTCAGTTGTCGGAGAAATGCGACTAAGTCAAACTAGAGAGCGAGAACTGATGAATGTTCTAGTTCGAGAGCGAAGTCCAGAATGCTTATCCACGGTGATACAGGGTCCTTATAATATACCGTGGCCCTTTCAGTATCCCCGTGTCTCCGCAGAGGGCCTTGGGAGCGTTCAGGGGGTGGGGGTGCGTGAAGATACCGGATTGACGCATTCACTCTATAGCCGTCAGGTTGATGTTGAGAATGCGCGTACATACCTATAATACGACCGGCTGCGGAGCTTATTACTGACGATTTTGGCGGTAGATTACTCCCAGGCGCTACCCGCATCGTTTTAGAGAGAAAGGGAAGTTACAGAGGAGGGACCTTTAGCATCTGCATTCTGCGCTGTGTGCGTCTGATGCCGACATGACACATATGTATATATACATGCACTGAAGTGCTTGGGTCGTCGTATATGCGCTCACCATAACGCAAAAATCTAATCTGATGAACGATTACTCGTAATAACTAATTTTCTTTTTGTTAACAATAGTACACTGTAATTTAGAACATTTATTTTTGAAACTTTAGAGATTTTTGTAAAATATATAAGTATCTACAAGGGGAAGTGCGGTATAGAACGATTTTTTTCTAAAGTACGCAGTTTTGTTATATTTATTATTGAAATCAACATTTGGCCACTTGACCGGAAAGCCACTGAGACTTATATAGCGACGACGTCGTTCAACTGCTCGTCCGACAGCTCTATGAAACAATGTAAAAAACAGTTTAATTTCTTAAAAAAAAAGACATGATAACTTGAAATGAATAGCTCGAAGCTTGGATATAAGTTTTTTTATATGAAAGGGGAATATCGTAGATTTTCAGCAGAAAAAAACTCAAAAGGAACTAAAAAGCAAGAAAATATCCAACCTCTGGTTATAGATAGTTTTGTCGTTGCGCTTTCGACCAATCCTATAACTCTTATCTTCCTATACGGCTATTGTTGCGCGTATCTGCTGTTTTACAATTGACGTTTTAGTTTTCCGAAAAGCGTTCGTTTCCGTGAACAGTGAGATACTTCTTTTGCTATTCGAAATTGAAGTCTTTATTCAAAGCTTGAAAAATATTTCTTGCCAAAGAAAATATACCAATTTTCGTTATTTGCGAGAAAGAAATCAAATACGCCGAGTTCCGTTCTTTTAATTAGAAATTGAATAAATATCACGTTTCTTGTTCATTATTTTATGTTAAAATTACGAGAATTTTTCGAAACCGTAATAGTATGCACTCGAATCTATATATAACTCTCTATAGAGTTTTACGAAAAAAGATACTGGCCATTGCGTAATTTACATTTGTACAGCCATAGTACTTTCTAACAGAAATTTACACTTCAAGACTAAATGTAAACGGTTTTTGCAGCATATGCCCTCGTTACTAATTATCAAAATATAAAGAGAATGAGAAAAATACACTACCTTTTTGTTGAGCTAGAATGTCTTGTCTCGACTGTAAGCAGTACAATTTCAGTGGAAATTCAGAATATAAGATATCTTTTATGTCTACATTTATTTTCGTGTAAAATATTTCTTGAAATATCGCTGCTACTATTATTTTAGTATTCTTACTTCTTATTCTCAACTTTTGCAGGTATAAGTGTAACAAATTGTATTTCGCAGATCTTCGTCAAAATGGCGCCAAATTTAAAATTGAATAAATTTTTTTTGTAACAATATAAATTAATTAAAAACTTTTACTGTTCGTACTCGATTGGTGTAAGCTCCATCTACTTCACCTTTTTCTATAATAAAACACCTAATACCGAATTCCCTTACTCTGAACTCCGCATAAACAGACAGTCCGACGGAAACAAAAACTCCGCCTTTAATTACCAATTCAGCCTTTCGAAGGCAGCAAAACAGAAAAAGAAACGCAAGCCCTGAAAGTTTAAACGCTTCCGGGCGTCGCGTCGTCTCAGCGAAACTTCAACGCCGTGTCGTTTATTGAATCTTTTTTCGCCTCGAGTATGTATATACTATATACACAGTTCGAGGAATCCCCGCGGATGAGATTGAAGGTGCAGCCGTGGGATGAAATAGCGCACGAGTGTACGGATCTTTGAGAGTTTTCCCCTGCAAGTGTCAGGTGCGCTATACTTATATGATCGAGTATACGTTATAGCGCTGCTTTGCTGTGTTTGGAGGTTCGGCGATGAAGCTGTCGCATCGAGCTCGTGCGGGAGATCGGAATACAGTTATGCGTTTGTGCGTAGGTGTGCGAGATTGCGGTGAAAATATGATTTTCTTCATAGCTGCAGGTTATACATATATGTACAAGGATATGTGGTAAAAGAATATAGTTTTTATCTAATTTATTTAGCTTGACAGGTGATATCGTTAGTAGCTAAAGATAACCGACGCTTCTTTATTAACGTCGTTCAACATGTGACCGTATAGTATAACTTATGAATAATAAGTAGCTGAAGAACATGTTATTTTTCCTTGCATGTAAATTGATATTTTTTAGGAACCAATGTACGCGCAACCCTTTTCTGTGAATACCAGCAAAGTAACTTTTGCTCAAAGCCGAGCTCAAAGCACATATTTTATCCTGACATTACAATAAATTATTCCAAGTGAAATCCAAACATTTCATTACCATTATCACATTCCTTTCCTGCTCTGCTTCACAGTACAAGTAAACGTTCTGAATAAACGAATAAAACGACGCTGTTTCCTCAACGAGGAAGCAATAAAAGCCTGAGAGGGACATGAGCAGCGGCCAAAACATTCGAGACATCGCAGTTAAGGGAAAAGGTCGCGAATCCTCGCGCGCGCATACGCGTTAGAAGTTTCACCGCCGTCGCAGTCGGCAGTATAACTTTCGCCTGACCGCAAACGTAACGCAGTTGCCTCGACGACGACTAATGAGATTCGCTCAGCTGATGCCGAGGCGAACTCGGCCCTTCAAGCTCAAGTACATACGTATCCCTGGCAGTTGTGCAGCAGCGATGCTAATGCAACGCTGAAGCTGTACGGGAAAATTTGTCGGTTCCAGGTGTCACTTCTCTGACACATATTCTTATGCATATGCATAGGTACATGTAGCCCTTTACTTTCAACCCTTTCCTAGCGAGACGTCGCGGTCGCGGCAACAAAGTTATGAGTGTGGAAATGCAGATGTTGTTTACACAGGTGTATGGGCTGATGTGGAATTCGCGAATTGTGAAATGGAGTTTGCTTTGAATTTCATGCCTCGATGGAAAGCCAAACGGCCGAGCTGAAGCACGCGCGGGCGTTTATATGTTTTTGCCTTCTAGGTTTTACGATACGGGCGCATGTATGATATACTGGCAATTTTTCAGCTCCGCGTCTACTGCTTCGTGAGTTTTTTTCTACTTCTTTTGCCGACGAGATAGTTGCTTTTTCTTCTCTCTGTTGTGCATACCCACGATTTTCTCCGCTGAATTCATATTTATTCTCCCATGTTGACTTTGGAAAATTTCGAGATTTACGACTTGCGAGCGTCGATATCGTCTTTGCGCAGCGAAAAATAATATTTTTTTTTCACGGCTGACACACTGTGCATAAGAGGAAAAAAGGAAAGGCTTTTCGCTGAGGATGGATAAAGGTCTGGGATTTCGGAAAAATGAGAAAGTGGAAAATGAAGTCCTCGGGCGAGATTTTGAGAAGAGGGCATCCACCTAATTTACGGTCAGTTGCACCTTTTGTATGTGCGCCGGCGGGTGACCCAACGGCGCCGAGAGCAAAGAGAATCGAGAAAGAGAGAAGAACTCGAAGTTTAAGTAACGCGATTTGCCAGTCTTTCGATTGCCCAGGGTAGGATTGCTCAGCTGGCCGGAAATCAAGGGTTACGAGGAAAATAGGAATGATTCGGATTCGACTATTTTTCACGTATAAGGCCTTTATATTCTCTGTGTGTATTTTGTACAAATAGAGAAATGGAGTGATGAACACAAATTTGAACGTTACGCGTACAATATTACCGACGTATTTATGGCATCTGACGCGTGACTGGTATTACGCAATATCAAAGGAAAATTCGAACAATATCCTGACAGTTTTAATACTTGATCAATAATCAATTAGCATTCCCGAGAGAACGCGCATTACGATCGTACATATAAAATGAATACAAAATAAAGCATGAATTATAATCTTTATTATACACTAGGGGGGTCCCCCCCCTGCTCGCTTCGCTCGCCAACCCCACGTTCGTCGTAGTAAAAACTTTAAAGCTCGTAATATACGTAAAAGCGTATTTCAAAAAATAAAACAAAAATTTTCGAAGTGCGAATTCTGTAAAATCACTTCCTAACCTCTCTTTCCTCGCTTATTCACGCCTGAATTATATATCATAGCTCGAAGCTACTGCTAAAAATTAACCCCGCGTGCGCATGTGTTTTGGATTTTCCTTTTTGAAGAAGATAACCGCTTTTTAACGCATTTTAGATTTTATATTGCAGCCGCCACCGCCGATTACACATTGATAATTTTGCTCGATACGCTCGATACGCAACGCCAGCCCGAGCAGTTTTTTTCGCTTTACTCACGCGCATAATCATTTACAAATTGACGGTATTAAGGTCGTTGGAAAACGCACCCATTGCTGTGTATGCATCAGCTTTTTCTAACGAATCATAGGCGCCAGCTATTTGCTGTAGCTGAGCTAACGCGCTAAACGTATACGGGCTTGTATATCGCATTTGTTGAACTTACCGGTACAAGAAAAGAAAAATTATTACTCTATATTGATTACAAGCTACTGCTGATTTTAGTGTATTCTAAACGCTTGTATAATGTCGAGATTTTTAGTTGATATATGATTGTTTCGGCGCATGTGTTTTGGATTTTCCTTTCCAAGGAGTTAAAATGATAGGGCACGTGTAAACAATACATTTCTTTCTTTCTGTGTATGTGGAGAAAACATTTTACCTATAAGAGCTCAAATACGTTATAATTGTTCAGTATTGATTTGTCGCAATAAATCGGTCGTTGAAAAAGTTACGCCGTTTCGAATTTTACAACAACGTGTGTGCACGCACCTATTGTCGTATAGTTTGCGAGTCTACCGATAGGTAATTTAAGAGGCAGAACTGTTACCCACGTTAAAAACTAAACCTTAAAACTACTTAAAAAACGTCTTAAGGGAATATTTCAAGATCAAACCAATGCGTCTCCTAATAAATTTAAATACATTATAGATCTTTCAGTGTAGACGAATCTTCACAACTCTTTGAACGACGTCATCGATCGTGACCATTTTTCTATCATGTCGTGATCAAATCTGATCCGCAACCACTTGTGATACAGCGGGTAAAGAAGCTTGTACGTTTTGATCCTAAACTCTTCGATAATTTTAGGATAACTTACGTCAGAAGTCATTACGTCTATCGGCTTGTTTAATAGATTGTAATACGAAGTACCTTCGATCTCATGAATTGGCACAGCCCTTTCATAATAATTCAAAATCGGTTGTTCTCTTTGTATTAATAAGATCGCTTTCTTGTCGAAAGGAGTTTTATTACAACACGCAAATCCCTTGACTTCTTCTTATAAAAGGTATTCAGTATAATCCCAATCTTGCTAACCCTTGTCAAACCACTTAGAAGTAAATTCCATTTCCTTGAACATCTTGAGTTTCACGATCTTAAAAATCGTCTGCCTGTCTGCGAGAACAAGCTGATGAAAAAATATAGATAAGGAAAGACTTTTGTGATATTTTATCGTCGGGTATTGAATTGACCGTTAATGCGCAAAACAGCGTCTGCTCATTGAATATCAACTTATTTGTCTTTGCTACATACACGGCTAATAGCTGTATTATAAACAACGAATTTTTTGCCTACCCTCTGGTCATACTGATTTGTAATAATCTTTTAAATATTTCGTTTGATCAAGCTACGACGAAGAAAAACTATTCTTATTTTTCCTTAAATTGTGAACTGTATCTTTATATACTTATTCTTATCTGCAGCTTGAATTTCACGTGCTCGTGACTATTCTGGGACGTGGTTTTGTTTATTTTCAATATTGCTTTTAAAAGCATTTTCAAGCATTTGGGAGGTTATGTGATCGGAAAAACAATAAATTATTTATGTGACTTCAGTAAATACGCTTAAAAAAATTGCCTTATGTCCTTTAGTTTTATAATTATAGACTTTTAGGTTAAAATTTTGCAAGCACAGGGCATATTTTGTCGAGAGTTCATCATCTTCAAGCACAACTTACATCTATCTTTACATCGAACGCCATGAAGCGCGTTACCGAGATTATGTTTTTTTCTCTGCCAGACACCTGAACATCGTCTACCGGAGTCCCAGGTGACAGGCTTATAATCTTCAAGCACAACTTACATCTGTGTATTAAAAGCTGGAATGCTAGTAAATAACAGAGTGCTCCTCTTCTTTAAGACCTTGATAGGCTATCCATAAGCCAAGGCTTCCATTCATTGCGTGACGATTTTGTATCCAAGCGTTTGTAAATCATTGACCAACATTGTCCAATTGGCTTTCTAATGGTAAATGGTTGGCTTACGTTTCTACCAATGTTGTTCTGTATAAATATGAATGTGATTTGTATCTTTAAAATTTAAAGGGATTATTATATTCTGTTTCATGTATTTGTATGAAATCTTCGAATAGAAATGGATGTTCATTATTGTGTAAGAAGGAAACAAACCCATTACCCAATGCAAAAGTACACATACCGTTAATTGAAATTTTTAATTCGGGAAACTCCCGCCAGTGCTGGTCATAGGTTAATGGGAAACTTGCATGAAAAAATCTATTAGGTCCGTCGTGTAGAATATCGAAAAATAATCGACACGTATTTTTTCTTCTTTCAATCAAACGATTATTGACAAAGGTACAGCGGGTTGAAATATCGTGTGACGTCACTGAATCGGACAATATAGATATACCATACACAGTCCGAATCAGTGACGTCATACATTTCAACTCTCTACATCTTTGTTAATAATCGTTTAATTGAAAAAAGAAAAAAAACGTGTCGATTATTTTTCGATATTCTATCTGACGGACCTAATGAATTTTTTCATGCAAGTTCCGCATTGGGGATATCCAGAGCCGACAAGCATGCGCTGGACGCGAGTGGCCGCGTTTTGATATAGAACGCATGCGCGTCGGCCCCAGTTAACAAGCGGCCGGCACTGGCAAAAATTTCCGGAATTCAAAGTTTGAATTAACCGTGTGTGTAATATTAGAACTGATTACAGAATAAGTATTAACAGTGGTTTAGAGGTAATAGCTGAATGGCAATATTGGAGGGTAATTAAGGAGCAAGAATTAAGGGGCAGTAATTGAGGGGCACTAATTAAGGAGCACAATTTTTGAATCGGCAGCGGCGAAGCTTTTTTGATAATATAGAGGGACTACAGAATCTATAGTAAAGAATTCTAAAATCTACATTTGAGACGATATGCATTGAGAGGGAAAATTAAGGGGGTAAATTGAGGGGGGAAACTGAGGGGGGAAATTGAGGGGGAAAATTGAGGGGGAAAACTGAGGGGGAGAATTGAGGGGGAAAATTTCTGAAACGGCGGCGGCGGCGAAACTTTTTTTATAATATAGAGAGATAATATCCCTCCGGTCGCAAAAATTATATTTCAGATCAGTATATAATGCAAATCCCGTATAAGTATACTTCAGCGCGATAAATTCCGCAATTGTCAGACGCGACCCAGATCTCTCGACTTCCCAAAACCGGCGCAAAAAGATGATACTCACACATACGGAAGCAAAAAGGCCCCTTTAACTCTCTCACGATTACCAGCTCGTTAATCGCGATAGCGGACGGCTTATTACATCATCATCTAAGGCGTAAATTTAATTTCGGCCCGGCCCCTCCACATCGCGCACTAAAACCTTACGATTCTCTCTCTCTCTCTCTCTCTCTCTCTCTCTCTCTCTCTCGAAAAAAGGGACGACGACGAGTGTAGGAAGTCGCCTCAGGCCGAAGTGTGCAAATACGCGTAGCCGCGCGACGATTAATTATGCCGAGTCGAGAGTGCGTAGGGTACGAGCTAAATGCGTATATAGCGAGGCGTGAAAATAGACGCGCTATATACACCAACCGGAGTGGAGACGCGGAAAAAGACCGGAGACCGCGTTAGCAAGAATAGCTTACGCCTTCGGCGAGAGAGAGAGAGAGAGAGAGAGAGAGAGAGAGAGAGAGAGAGAGAGAGAGCGTCGTGGCATTATATTATACGCCGAGAAAAATGACGACGACTGCTGCCTATCTCCCTCTGGATTTTCTTCAGTCAGCCTTTTTCAGCGAGAGCGACGATAAGGAATCGGAGGCGGCGCCGCGGCGCGGCGTATACGTATGGCGGAAGATATTTTTTGAACGGGGGAGGCTAGAGTGGCTGGCTGATAAGCCTTTACCTCGGGCTTTTCTACCGCGGAGAGAGAGAGAGAGAGAGAGAGAGGGAGAGAGAGAGAGAGAGAGAGAGAGAGAGA
Organism: Pteromalus puparum; assembly: GCA_012977825.3. Classification (NCBI taxonomy): domain Eukaryota; kingdom Metazoa; phylum Arthropoda; class Insecta; order Hymenoptera; family Pteromalidae; genus Pteromalus; species Pteromalus puparum. Next base: position 14,855,193 of record CM053170.1, on the reverse strand, counting down.
GAGAGAGAGAGAGAGAGAGAGAGCGTTCTGGAGTGCGCGCGAGATGAATACCGAAGTGCTATCGTGGAATTCGAGTTTTTTAAAGGTTTTATACTCGATTCCAATTTTTGTGGAATTGTATTTATGTTTTTGAAACTTGATACCTATTGAGCCGTAATTAAAAGTGGAAGGGTCGAGCAAAAATTGTGAACTTTAGTTCTTAAAGCTCGGCATCAATAAACTTAACCTTGTAGATAATTACGCATTTGATAATTAGAACTTTGCAAAACTATAGAATAAGATCGAAATAAGAATCTCAGGCAGTTATATAGCATGAGTGTCCCCTGCAAGCTGAAGACAAAAAGCAGTTTTGACGACACAGGTGACAAACCGGTACATATGCACTAGAGTCGCAGATAACGACTAGGGAAATAGAAAAGTGTCGATATTTGTTCGGTGGGAGAAGGGCCAGTCCAAAACTGTTCTGCTCTGATATATCGCGATCTACGAACAGCCAATCGTAGAACGAATAGAATGATCACCGAGTCTTCTTTGGAGTAGGATTACACCCGTAACTTTCCGCGACATCCTATACCCAGAGATAAGCCGTATCCGAGATCCATATCACTGCACCATCAATCATCGTGCACACAATACCCTAGGTCCTTCCGCCCTCTGAAAGGCTGTCATCTTTCCGCAACAACGATCCAAAAAAAGAAGAAGATATCACCGTGCCATTGAGGAAGAATTCAAATTCCATTGACAATTCTCTAGGTATATAGTCTGTCACACGGGCAATTCGGCAAGGTTGAAATCCAAATTCGTTCACAGGGACGCCTAGAGGGCAAAGGACGTGTGCGTGTCCTGTTTTCAATTTTCCCCCGATGGCCGCGTTATTCAGATCTCCCGAAGGACTGCCGACTCGATGCCTTTGAAATTGCCCACGGCTCGCTCTTATCGTACGGCAGCCCCGAGAGCGACGACTCAAAGCCGATATGAATGCCATTTAACTGTCCCGAGAGCGGCACACAGGGAAAACAATTAAGATCCGACGTGCCCTTTTAGCGGACACGCGGATGGCCAAGCTGCTTGATGGCTGGCACAATTGGGTTGCGGCCGCTTCGATTTCTCTTATGTAAATGACAGCCAGGAGAAGCGAGCTTGGGGTGAATTGAAATTTATTGCGGAGAGATAGGTTCAGCCCTTCATGATTGGAAATGATAATCGTTTTCTTGGACACTGCAGATGTGGTTGTTCTGAGGTTCCTTTACAAATATTTTCCGCTAAATCGTTTTCTTGGTTTATATAGCTTGTCGCTCAACTCGATTGAAATATTCTTGAACAGCAAAAAGGTTGATTTTCTGCTCATAATAATATAATCGTAATATTACCCCAGGCCGCTTAAAATTTTACTTCGGAAACAGCCACTTTTAAGCTTCTTTTCATACTCGATGAGCACCTATATGATTCGCTCCATTTTTTCATCCTACATCCGTTCACGCAACGGGCATCTCGCGTTCTCGCGATTTTTTCCTCTGCAATAAGGTCCTTTTTTGCAGGGCTCAACCTTCGGCTCTGCAACTATTCTCTGAAACTCGTTATCCGAGCAGCAGAGCGGCGGCAGCGCGCTGAGCCTTTGAGAAAGTGGTGTTTTTTTGTCGTTCCCTTACCCGCTTATCATAGCGCGAACGACGGAAAGTTTTAATCGTTTTACGACGGAAATTTTGTCATTAGTTTTCATTTTGACAGATGTGCAGTAGACTGCAGAGGGAAAAATGCTCGTGCGGAGTAGATGCAGCTCGCGGGATAATAGTACTCGCTGAATGAACTGCAGTAAAACGCGTGTCAGTGCTTTTGTCACGTGATGAATGGAGCGTTGAGTGGATTTCTCTCGTTTGACAGATATTTTTTTTTCTCTTTGGATTGCCGAGGATTTCCCCGTGTGTGGGTGTGTGTGTGTGTGTGTGTGTGGGGGAAAAATTAATTCTCCGCGAATTGTAGATCAGAGATTTATTTCTATGACAGGTGGTCGGATGCATTATTAACAGCGTGTCTAGTTCGAAAGATAGTCGATTTTTTTGAAGTTTTCATAGCTCCTCATTGTGTTTTTAAATGACGCTATTGCATGAATATGCATATATCTGTATGTCCCACTCGAATCTGGTTTATTTTCACGGTTTTCGCTGCTGCCTTGGGAATCGACGAACTGATGACTTTTAAACTAGGTATATGAAAATTTCAATTTACAATCCATCCGAATTCCCTTAACCCACATTCAGCAATACCAAAAATACCCACGATTCCGTATCAATTATGCAAACGCATAGCATAGCTGCAGCGCACTATCAGCGAAAACTCTACTCACGTAAAACCAGCGGGGAAGTTTGTAAACACTGCCGGCTCCTCGAAAAAATATTTTTAATCATCATTCGCAGCTGCAGCGCTCCTCGCTCGAGCGCGAACTCTCGAAACTCTCTCTCCACTATCCTTTTTGCGTATTATATGAAGACCAACCAAAATTAAGGAGTGCGCGTCTCATCTTTGTACACTCACCGGACAAAATAACTTTGAATATTTGGAACGTCAGCCATGACACCTCCCATAAGAAATACATGAGAAGTGTCATGGCTGACATTCCAAATATTTAAAGTTATTTTGTCCGGTGAGTATACATACAAGTACACACACAGCGGAAGCCCCTTCGACCGAACTCGGGCCTATACGCTCCTGCCGAAGCTTTATTAGTTTCACACGCGCAAAAAAATCAATTAAGAAAGTCGCAAACTTAAACAGAGACAGAGAGAGAGAGAGAGAGAGAGAGAGAGAGAGAGAGAGAGAGAGAGAGCAACGTCGCGCGCGCAAGCACATAGTACGAACTCGGGCCTTTTTCTTAAAGTCGCGGTGCGCGTTCTTTCACGGATTAAAATAAAGAGAGAAAATAAAGCGCGACGAGAGAAAAAGCTGGAAAAAGGCGAGAGAAGGCGAAAAAAGGAGCAGCTCTCTCTTTTTCTCCTCGGGCGGCGAACGAGAGGGAGTGAGCGAGAGAAGCCCGCGGGGAGTTTTTGAAATCAAGCGCTGCTGCGCCGTTGTGCAGTATACGTGTGTACTTTGTTTCTTTCGGGAGAGAAAGAGAGAGGGTGGGCCACGCGTTGGAGAATTTCCGCCGCTTTTAGAATTCATTCGACGCGCGCCGGGCCGAATCCGCCGCGAGTAGAGCGCTATATATGTTCCGCATCATCGACGAGCCGCAGGGGGACGGCGCCGGAAAATATGTGTGTAGTGCCGCCGCGCCGAGGGAGAGAACCTCTGCGCAACCGAGAGCTGCTGCGGAAAAAGTTGGGCCGCCGAGAGCTTGCGATTCTGGTACTATACGTGTGTGCTTACGTGTGTTGCGGAGTGAGGTGATGGAGGTGAGATGGAACAGTAGGTGGATGTGTATAGCGAGAAAGTTATTGGCACTGCAGTGGGGATTTTGTTTGTTTATGCTATACTGCTGAATGTGAGCGCGGCGCTTTTGTGCGGATGAATTTCGTTTGTGAGAAAAGGTGTGTTTCTTGCAAAAATAGAGTAGGTGCGAGTTGTATTCTTTGCTTGGTAGAAATTGTCGAATTCATTATTTAGCATTGATTTAGTTCTCATAAGATATTTAAAATGTTTTTCACCACTGTATGCATTTTTTCTTAATATTCGTTTCATATATGTTGATGCGTGCGATATTTTTTTATACATATACAGTCGTTCATATACGTTATAATATTTGACGGCATGCGGAATATCCGGTTTAAAAACACATTCGAATTTTCGAATTTGGGCACGTTATTTGCGAATGTAAAATAGACATGAAAATCTCATTTCGAACCTACGTTGTCCAATAGTAATTTTCTACTGTTTGCCTATAGTTTTGACTGGCTACCCTTTATTACTTTACATTTTATATGTATCCTAACGAACCACAAAAAAAACTTGATCCGGCAATAGATGACAAACGGCTATAAAATACACTGGGCTCGCAGATAGTGATGAGAGAAATTGGGAAGCTCCTATGCGCTATCTGGTTTTGCTGTCCAGAGACACGGCGAGAGTTTGAGTAGTGGGAGAGGAGCCAGTCCAATACATATACACGAGCATGAAACCAAATTAAGTTACCGTTATAGAATCGCACCAATTTATGGCGTAGGTTACGACTGGCTACGCTTTTTTTTTTTTTTTACTTTTTATGTGTCCTAACAAATGTAAAAAAACTTTGTCCGGTGAGAGTGCCTTTAAAAATATACAAAACGAAGTATCCAACCTCGTAGAATTGCTCATATATACAAATTCATTCGATGATTTTATACTGAATCCACGACTAACTATGTACAAAATAGTTTTCTAGCAGTAAAGATCATAATAAATACTCATACGAGCTATTAACAAAAGAGGCTCAGACATCAGCTGAACTACAACAACCAAATTACTATCATATCCCCGAACTTAACACTCATTCCGCGCCCCTGCATAATTGCCTCGCACCGTCTCTTCAATTAATTCTCTCACAGCGCGCACAGTATAGCGAGTCCCGTCTCGTCCAGTTTCCTCCTCGTGTCGCCTTCTCTGCGACACAGCCACACACACACACACACACACACACACCCAGGACGAAACAACACAGAGAGCGCGTAACAACAGCTGCCCAAAGGATTCCGTCCGAAGCCGCGTCGGAGTAGTTTGCCTATTTCGTTAGTCGGCCAGCTCTCCGCTTGCGAGAGCGGAAGCAAAACACCTTGCTCGTCAATGTCGGCATTATGCGAGACGCGTTTGCAGCAGTTCGACCGTTACATCCGCCGCTGCGCAGTTAATAAATTAGAGTAAGTTTTTCGCGTGTAATCGAGTTTCGCCGAGAGAATCGTATATAGTTTGCCGTCGTCGTTGCAGAGGAAAAAAAATTATTTTCAGATGCGATGAGCTTTTTGAGGAGATTCTGTACTGAATGTTTGCGCGACGAGACTGTGTGAACAGGAGTTGGTCCGAGAAAGTTTGCCTTTGCCGCACCTTCGATGCAGCTTGTCCTGTTATGTAGCTGTATATTTGCTGGTCGTTCTCGGCAGTTTGTCGACAATGTTGTACTAGATCGAAGATCGACGCTGTACTGTCGCAATATTGTTCTGGACAATCACTGCTACTTCGAGCATTGCAGTATACTCCTGTTCGCACGTATCTATTTCGGTATACATGCAGAAAGCTTCTCTCAAGACTTGCAATTCTTGCGCTTAATCGCAATCGCTGTTATGTCTGCTCGTGAACTTTATGAATTAATAATTCGCGTGAGCAATCCAGATTTCACGTTCCAAATACACTCCTCGTCAAGCGTACGCGCAGTTAGAGCTTGCTGCAGTTAAAAGTATTTAAGTAAGCGTTAAATTATGAATTCCCCAAAGAAATGCTAAAGGTGCAAATTGTAAAGGTCACGTCAACTCTTATAGCGGGCGCGCGTGAAAGCATATCGTCAAAGGAACCATTTTCCCTGAAGAGATTCGGCGAAAGTATGTTGATTTAATTTAATAAAATTTAATTAAATGCCATTACGTACGTTCTTGATGCTTACGCATAATATAGTAGTCGCGATTTTAATTAATGTGCTCAAAGCGCGTTTTGCGCATAACCTCGTTCAAACAAATACCTATAGTACGAAATTAAAGTTACTTATATATATATATATATATATATATATATATATATATATATATACTTTTCATGCTTTTGACATGACAACATTTTTGAAATATTCTCTGAACACCGGGATAATAAAATTCCTTCTACCATTTCTACCATCTCTTCTACCTGTTCTACCATCCTTACCATTCTCTATTGAGTTTTTACAGGACAGATATAAATATATAAGCGCTCCTATAATCTATGTGGGATTAATTGCTGTGACGTTAGTTATTGCAGTATATCAAAGCTAAAATTTCAATAATATTCACTCATCTATATAATAAATTAACTGATGTAGCTTTTAAAAGTTTTTGTTTGAAAAACGAATGCCGAATGCACACATAATATTTGCTACAAAATTTCTCGTATATGCAATATGAATATAATAGTAATTATTAGGACCATATATATAAAAACAATCATAATTTTAAAATTAATTAACACGGAAAATTCGTACTCACGCTTGTAAAGCTTCCAATCAAAATGTGTATATGCAGTACATACCTGAAACAAAAACGAAACAATAAAATTTTAAAAATTTAAATAAAAATATATCTCGCGTTCTAATTAAGCGTTATAATATGGAATATACAACGTGCACGTGGAGAAATATACCCTTAATTAAATTTAACAAAATACACAAACCATCATTATAATATCATCTCATATATATGTATGCATTGCAATGATTTTAGTGTTCTTTTTATAAAAATGTAAATATTAAAATAGGTATAAGCAGTAGTAATAAATGCTACCTTATACATAATTATCTTAAATGAATACGCGCACTGACCGATAGAAAAATTTATAAATCGTGATTAATTAAAGATTACAATTTTGCAGACAATTTAAAATACTCGATAATCATAAATACACTGCTGATGCACCGACCAACGAAATAAGCTCTCAAAACTTGCGAGAGCTTCCATCAGTGCAGCATCGCGAGTCAATCAAGCAGTGACTACGTACCTCTCATAAGAAACCCGTCGAAACCACGAGCAAATCCTCGAAGCGAAACTGAATTTAACCTCATTTTCATATCAAAGGAATATACACTACTTATGTATACATATATACATCGCTCTGCGAAAAGTAAGACTCTTGGCTCCGCGCAAGTCTCTCTCTCTCTCTCTTCTCGCGTTTTAATATAACCGCGCGCGCGCGCGGAAACTCAGTCTCGCTGGCAGCAAGTTTCGACTGTGCGTAGAACTGTAGGTGCCCCCCCCCCCCCCCCCGCTCCCCCGCCATCTAGCGGGAATATATACAGAGGCGGGCAGGCGTTTATAATGCGCGCATATGTTTAGCCGCGCGTGCGAATGTGCACTTTACGAGCAGCCGTATGTAATTTCAAGCTGTGGCTCTTATTAAAAGCGCGAAACTTTGATCTTTCGCCGAGAGAGTGCGAATGAGCGCCGAGTGTGTATTGTGAGGAGGTAGGATTTTGCGAGGTGGCTGTGTATCGCCCTCTGCACTCGGTGTGTTATTTAGTGAGGAAATGCTAAGTGTGATATGAAGTGGGAGAAATTCATTTCGATGACTGAGAGTTCATTCACGGAATGGATTGGCTTTGCGTGTTTTACAGTCATGAGGTGATTATTTTGACATGTGGGATTTAAATGAATTAATTCCTAATCTCAAAGAGCAATAATTGTAAAAGTATTATATAATAAGAATTTGTATATATTATAAATTGGTACAATTCTATAACCGTAACTGAATTTCGTCTCATGCGCGCAGCGCCTGTACATAACGTTAGACTGGCTCCTCTTTCACTGCTTCAACTCTCCCCGTGTATCTGACCAGCGAAGATAGGTGGCGCATTGGTGCTTTCCGCTTTCCCTCGTCGCTATCTGCGAGCCAAGTGTATTATATAGCCGTTTGTCATCTAATTTTCGAATTTGTTACAGAACTTGGCTCTTCTGACTGATGATCCTTCATTTCAACGAATGCATGAGTGAAATTCAAAGTGAGAGCAATGGAATATTTGTTTGCTGTTATTTTTTCGTAATTGAACTAATTGGTTGTACACCTGTTGTATCGGATAAGATGAGCGTCAATTTGGATTATTATACGACCAATGTGTTTAACGGCTTAATTATAACTGTGTTTCGATTAGAGGTCTGATAGCATCTCCTCGTCTCATCATGTACCTAAATGGCGGTTTATACCTGTTGTATCGCACGAAACTGGGATCAATTTAGGATATTAAAGACGATTATTTTAACGACTTAGCGACTTAACCCTTTCCGAAGAAAGGTCCGATATCACATCTCCTCTTACCTAAACGTATCCGAGGGTGACTTAAATTTATAATCTATTGGCTGAAAGCGATTGATTAGTCGAGCTATTGATTTTTCATATATAACCCAATAAATGTTTCATTTCCTATAATGAAAGAGTTTCATAATCAAGTTTAAATGTTTCTCAACTGTCATATAGGTACAACATCCATATTTCACGCGGACACACGAATGCAGTAGCACAGCTTTGCATACACAACCTGTCCTAAATAAAGAATCATCAAGTTGATTTTTATCACGTCGTTAAAACCTTAACAGTACGCCGCTCTATATAGATCATTGTCGTAAAGAAGGATAGGTGCCACAGCTGACAGGCGGGTAAGGCGGTGCCGAAGCTAAACGAAGGGACTCTCAACGTGCTTTCCGCAAGTGTGTTTTAACGCGTTTAAATTTAAAGGACGCGCTCATAAACTAGACTCGCGCATCAAGCTCGACGCTTTATTACGCAGGCGTCCCTCGTACGTGTACATCATTTATTACGTGGAACCATCGTGTGGAGAGCAGACCAGCGAGCCTCGAGGAAAACAGCTTCTCTCGCTTAAATACATTATAAAAGTAAGCGACATGCTGGTCCATGTGTATGTGTGGATGCGAGAGTTTCTTATTTACCTGGGTGAAACGCGTTATATTCGATTCACGGAGTGTTGCGCACTCGCGGATATACTGTCGGATCATCCTCTCGACGATTCCGACGAAAATACGAGAGATAGATCGAGCACGTATCGAGAACTTTTTAATCGAGATACGCCGCGTAATTGGATGTTATACGCTGACTTTTTCAGTTACGAAGCTATGAAAAGTTACGGCGTACCAGAGAGAGACTGGAAAAAGAGTTGGTGCGCGCTCGAAAAGGGATTATTGTTGCGGCGCGGATTCGACGCGAGCGAATGAAGAAGGAATTTTGAAAGACTCCACGCCCGCGCGCGAGCTGCAGCAACGGGATTAAATTTTATTATACACGTCGGCCTGCGGAAAGCAAAAGGTAGAAATGTTGGTGGGTATGTACAAGTGAGGTGTAGTTTATTTTCTCAAAGCAAGCGCTAGCGCGAAAGTTTCGTATATTCTGTTATTCCTCTTTATACGGTGCGTGTTTGAAGTGCGCGCTGCGTTTTTAATTTTGAATTTTCCTGAAAAATTTAGTGGCGCGGGTTTTTCGCGGAATGAAATAGACAATTAACTTTGCAAGATGTTTGTACAAAAGCGTAAATAATTCGAAAAATTTTACAATTTTTTAGGTTTATGAAAAGTTGGAAAATATATAAAAAAATTTTTTCGTTGAATTTAATAAAAGAATCACGTTTGTAAGAAAAAATTTGAATTTAAATTTGAAAATTTTTACAACTTTTTTTTTGCTGATGAGCTGAAAATTATATAGAATCGTAGAACTTTTCCTAGAAGCTGGTAATATTTTTTTGCTGTGTTATATCATGACGTGAGCCCGTTTTATACCGGACACTGAAGGAGCTCAATCGCGTGTTTAATTAACTGCGCGTACAAATTCTCCCCAAGTTTTTCCGCCAGAAATCAGCGTCATAACGCTGTAATTTCGCGCAGCCTCAAAATAAAAGAAATTCTTTATTACAGCAGCAGCCAAAGCCAGGAGAGGACGGCCGGCGCGCAGAAATGTCGCTTTCCCGGAACTGCACGGACGAAAAGAGAATAAAACACCGAGACACGTACGCTATAAAAATATACTTTTCCAGAATACATAACAATAAACTTTTTAACAACCATCAATCACTCCACCTTTACGACTCTACCCCATATATATAGCTTATTCGCTGAGCGAATCGTGTCAGCGACGAGCCATATCCATATACACCCCCGCCGCGAAATCAGGCAAAAACTCGATGCGAAAAAATAAAATGAAAAACTACCTCTGGCCCGAATAAAAGCGAGTTCTCTCTGTCGGGATACTATATAGAACGACCTAAATAAAGGGGCTGACCAAAGTTTGAAAATGTGTATACAGGTATATATAGGTGCATCTCGTGGCTACTTTAGTCAAAAACGCAAGCGCGTTTAGCTATGGAAGGGCTTTTACGATTCCACGCGTTGTACACAGTCTCTCGCTATGGAGGGATGCATGACCGGAATACCGGTCCGACACGCGCGCGCGTATTAACGCCCTCCGGTGCGTCTCTCTTTCTATGCTGCGCGGTGTTATACGTCGCCGCGGGCTTGTTACGCGAGATTGTGTATCCTGGTGTGTATGTGTGTGTGTGTGTGGGATCGCTTGGACTATGATATGCAGGACTCGTGCTGCGATTTTGTCCACGTTTGCATGGTTATGTGTATGGCTGGTTTTTTTATTGTACGTTTATCGTTTATGTTTGCGGGTTTAGGTCGAGCGGTACTTTGGGTGCTTTGTTTTCGTTCTTGGAGTAGGTACGGGTATTATTATTAATTCAGGCGACGATTATTCGTCACTGTTAAGTATTAAATAACTTATTTGAGAAAAGCTTTTTACTTTGCAATTAATGAAGTGAGAAAAATTATTTTTCTTGCCTTTTTTAATCAACTTATTTTAGAAGAGATTCTTGGAAATTGAATAATTTTAATGTTTTACATTTTTTAATAAAGTTTATTATATATAGCTTAAACTAATAATTAATATAGAATTGAATTGGATTTTCGGAAATGTTTCAAAGCTGTTGATCATTCATTCTGCGTAGGATTTGCAGTCAAAGTTAATAAAACCTTTATTGTTATAGTTTTCCAAGAAATAATCCAATCAAATTTTAAACTTTATTGGATTTAAATTGATGAATTCATAATTGTATATACTGTATTGATATCTTTGTGCCTTATTTTACTTGCTATACATATTACATAGTGATCGATGAAACCATTAATACCATTTTCAATGACGAAATTACAGTGAATAGCAAATCGAATGTTAATTATAAAGATCGAGTTCTCAATCGAATACTTGCTATTTACATCTTCATTGTACTTGAGTATTCAAGTATTTTTTAATTTAAATTACATCTCCTCCGGAATAGATGGCCTGTATCACGAAGAGCGAGAAAGGCGATCACCTACTTCGAGCAATGGAATTTTCAGAGCTGACCTATTTTACACTAACTTTGTATGACGGATAACTTTAAAGTTACCTCACAATCTTGATTGAGTTTTTTTTTTTTATAGGACGTCGAGATGGGACAGCGACAATTATTGATTAGTTGTCCCTTCTCGCTGAAAAGTTTTAAAAGGGTTTTTCAAAGGATGCTCGGCTGGCTTTAATGTTTTTCGCGCGCGCCTCTAGCGCTGTCGCAAGTTTTATGTTTCGGCTTTTGTGGAAAATTTAACGACAACGCACTCGAGCCTGTACATCAATAATAAAGTATCGGCTGTCCTTTATAGCTAAGCGTATAACAGGACTCAATTTCATCCAGTTGCTAATCCTTTTTTCTCGGTATTAATGATTCTACTATACTTTCTTACTGGTTTTTATATTTCTGTTGAAATGAATACACCGAATATTGACTACTTAAACTAAATTTGTACTACTATTGACTTGTATTATTACTATTGTAATACTATATTGTAATACTATTGTAATATTATATTGTAATACTATTGTAATACTATATTGTAATACTATTGTAATATTATATTGTAATACTATTGTAATACTATATTGTAATACTATTGTAATATTATATTGTAATACTATTGTAATACTATATTGTAATACTATTGTAATATTATATTGTAATACTATTGTAATACTATATTGTAATACTATTGTAATATTATATTGTAATACTATTGTAATACTATATTGTAATACTATTGTAATATTATATTGTAATACTATTGTAATACTATATTGTAATACTATTGTAATATTATATTGTAATACTATTGTAATACTATATTGTAATACTATTGTAATATTATATTGTAATACTATTGTAATACTATATTGTAATACTATTGTAATATTATATTGTAATACTATTGTAATACTATATTGTAATACTATTGTAATACTATTACTATTGTAATACTATTGTATTAATATTGACTAGTTAAACTAATAATTTGTAATATTCTGTGGATTAAATGTTGTACCATATAAACCCATTGCACGCTAATAATATTTATAATTGATGTAATCGCATAAATGTTTCAGTTATTGGCATGGTAATTCAAATCCATATCCGCTGTTATTGCTGATGTACTTGAATATTGCAAAACGATGGAGAACAGCAACTGAATATTTTAAATTGTTTAATTCTCGTGTTTTTGCTCTCACGTGCAAAGAATGCAGCGATATGCAAGACAAAAAAGTCTATAAGCTCAAATATATATCAGAATGCGTATATTTAAACGAGAGACAAGAGTTACAGAAAATACACTAGCACGAAGTAAACGCGGCTTTGACTTGGATCTTGGATTATAATGTAATGATGGTATTTACACCTAATAAACTGTAGAAGAATTATAGAGTGTGTTATATACTGTTTTGGTTACACATCTGCCGCTATAGCTTCTTCAATTATCTATTATTAGGAACCAGTGTTGCAGTTAAAATAATACTGCATCGATGTTCACGAGTAATTAACGTGATGAGTCGGAAGTACAGTATTACAAAGTCAGATGCACTATACAATAAATTTAATGAACTCACCGCGAATGAAAGAAAAAAAATTGAGCTTTCGACTTCTCCAGCTTATAGACTCGCGTGTCCAAACAGAATAAGAAAGAAGGGTAGGAAGATAGAGAGCTGGGAAGTAAATTAAATGAAAGGTGACCCGCGTAAAACCGGAAGGCCAATTCTACAGCGTACGTATATAGTACAGGCGCACAAAGGGAAGTTTAAACAGCTAAGTAAACTCCCTAACCGACGAATTGCAGTTTACCCACTCGAGGCTCTATATGTAGGAGAAAGATCCGTGGAGGTATAACTTTTTAATCTCTTGCCTCGCGACGACGTCGTATATATATATACATATACATATACCACCACAAGAAGAGAGAAGTAAGTACGGATGAAACATGTTATATATAAGACACACGCGGTACCGTCCCGGTATTATCTAATTCAATCAGGTTACCGCGCACGCGACTTCGAGCACGCAGCGAATTTCTCTCTGTCGTGTCGTTTTCCTCCAGCGCTGATTGGCTACGAACCGGCTTATTGAACTCTCAGTCTTGTTCCTCCGACTTCGCGCTGTAACGCTGTTGATTTCTTTCTCTTCTTACTTCCTTTTTCTCTTCAGTGCCGTTTGAGAGGGACCAATTAAATATTGGGCTTGCGATGGCTTTCGAGGCAAGTTCTCCTGTGCTCTCTTGTAATGAAAAGATAAATACTACGAGGAGAGCAACTTTCGTCCTGTGTGTGGAGTTTTTTTCCGATACCCTTGCGATGCTGGTAACAGTAGGATACTTCTTTAATTTTTGCGTAGGTATATTTTATCGATACGAGATCGTAACATCATAAAGATATACCCACATCTCAAATGAACCAACGCAGCCGTATAGCACTCGATGAAATCAAGGAAATGAAAAAAAAAGAAAAAACCAGTTCCGATCCAATCTCCCACATACGTCAGACGCACGTCTCGCTAATAACAAAGTTCTGTGGCGCCTCGACTCCCAAAGCTCGCACACGTGTGTGTGTGTGTGTGTGTGTGTGTGTGTGGGTGTGTGTGTGTATAGAAGAAGTATATTATCTCGTAAATTCTCCTCCTCCCTCTTTTCGCTTAAAAAGCCGCACGTGGCTGGTACTCGGGCGCACGTGCCCCGGCGTTTCGTTCCGCGGCAGCACCGGATCCTCCTTTCCTATTTATCCGCAGTACACACACACATACACACACACACACACACACACACACACACACACACACACACNCCCCCTACACACACACACACACACACACACACACACACACACACACACACACACACACACACACACACACACACACGGCGAAAAGAGAGAAAACTCTAGCTGGCTTTCATTGCTCCGCGCAGCCTCTCACAGCGTCGAGAGGGGTTGAATTGATGCAGGGCTGCATTGTCCGTTGTACATGATGAGGTGCGTATAAGGGATAAGCTATATAGTGGATTCGCGGGATATTCAATTAAATGAGTAAAAGTTGATTTTTGTTTTTTGGTGGGAATACACTCTGCTGCTGTGCGTCCAGAGCGGACGGGTGGGTGCCTATCACCACTACACGGCGCGTCCTCAGGTTGCGGATAGAGGAACGGCCCCTGAGAAAGAGGTTAGCTGCGAATAAATCGAATAAGCAGCCGCGGACAGCCGATAGGCCCGGGCGTGGGTGTGATGAGCCCACACTGGCGATCGAACGCATTCATCTAGAAACGCTACGCAAGCACCACAAAAACGAACACTCAACAATATTTCTTATTCCACTCTCTCTTCATACCTAACTATGTCTATAATCTATCTCTCTTAGCACACATTACAAAAATCCTGCTGCCGTGGAGAATGCGGGAGCGATGACAACTGCCCCGAAAGGGGATGTGTAGAATGATTCGCCACCTGGTCTTACACGGTAACGAAGCCAGCGTAGGCGCGCTGCCTTGCAGGGGGGCGTTAGGATACGAGCGTGATTCCGTAGTGTGTCCGACGATGAGCTGACTCCGTCCTTATCAAAGTCGGAAAGCTCTCATACTTAGTTCTAGAGAGGTATGGGAGTTATCACCTCTAGAACGGATGATTCACCTGCGATCGGAAACAGGATCCAAAACGCGTGGGTTTCACTTACTACCATGGCTCAAAAAAACCAAAACCAAACCAAAATCAATAGGGACTTAAAGGTAGGAACGTGGAATGTGCGCAGTTTATACAGAGCAGGCGCGTACCGGGAAATCTTAAAAGAAGCTGGCGGGTACAATCTAGACTTAGTAGCTATACAAGAAACTCGGTGGCAAGATAGCGGTATGTTAGGAAACGAAAACTTCACCTTTATGTACGGGGGCGCGAGCGGACATTCCCTAGGTACCGGATTTCTGATTAGCAAAAGAATTATACACGCGGTTAAAAGTTTCAAATTCGTAAACGACAGACTCTCGTATATCGTCATCGAAGGAGCGTGGTACAATTACGTGGTTATTAACGTGCATTGTCCTACGGAGGACAAAGAGGAAGAGGTGAAGGATCTTTATTACGAAGCCTTGGAGCAATTAATCGACCAGTTCGCGTCTTACGACACCAAAATAGTAGTGGGGGATTTCAACGCTAAAATAGGGAAAGAGGAAATGTTTAGGCCCACTATAGGCAAGGAAAGTCTGCACGAAACCAGCAACGATAACGGTATTAGAGTCATAAATTTCGCGGCGGCAAAAGATCTTATAGTAAAGAGTACGTGCTTCAAGCACAAGGATATACACAAAGTAACGTGGACATCGCCGGACGGAGCCACGAAAAATCAAATCGATCACTTTCTTATCGATAAGAGGCGCCACACGAACGTGCTTGACGTAAGAACCTATAGGGGGGCGGATTGCGACTCGGATCATTTTCTAGTAGTGGCCAAATTAAGAGCCAAATTAGTAGCTGGGCAAAATAGTAAACGGGCGAGCAAAGTAGAAACGTTCGATATTGAAAAGCTACGGAACGGGATAGAACGAATTAAGTATCAAGTAGAAATAAGGAATCGGTTTCAGGTACTCGAAGAAACGGATGCACCGACGGAGGTAGATGACGACCCGAACAGTCTTTGGGGGGATATCGAAAAAGCGATAAAACAGGCCGCGAATAAAGTGCTAGGTAGAAAGAAAAAGCCAAAGAGCAAACCATGGTTTGACGAAGAGTGCGAACTCTGGTTTGAAAGGCGCAAAAAGGCCAAATTAGACAGCGTACACAATGGAGGCGATAGGGCCGTAGAAGAGTACCACGAAATAAGAAGGCAAGTGGGGGCGATTTACAGGAACAAAAAGCGCGAGTATCAAAAGAATCAGATTAGAAAAATAGAAACTAATAGTAAGGAAAATAACCCGCGCGAGATGTACAAAGGAATTAACGCTATTAGGAAGGGTTTCCAGAGTAGATCGCAATTAATGAAAGATGAGGGCGGGAATCTCGTTACAAGCGAAAATGAACTGCTAAAGCTGTGGAAAGGATATTTTGATAAGTTACTAAACGTACATGAAAACTGCGAGGAAACGGGAGACGAAATCCACACTGCGGAACTCCATATGGAAGAACCGACCTACAAAGAAGTAGAAGCCGCGATCAAAAAACTAAAAAACAATAAGGCCGCGGGAAACGATTCTATACCAGCTGAACTACTTAAATACGGGGGCACCGCGCTTACATTCAAAATTTTTGAACTAGTATGTGCTATTTGGAAAAATGAAACGATACCGGAAAACTGGAAAGAATCTATCATTATACCGATTTTCAAAAAGGGAGATAAGACAGATTGCAATAACTACCGGGGAATCTCACTTTTAGCTACCTGCTACAAAGTTCTATCAAACGTAATACAGGCCAGACTCACGCCCTTCGCGGAAGATATAATAGGAGACTATCAGTGTGGATTCCGGCGTAACAGGTCGACGTGCGATCAAATGTTTACTATAAGACAGTTGTTAGAGAAAAAATGGGAACATTGCGAAACAATACACCAACTATTTATAGACTTTAAAAAAGCGTATGACTCTATCAAACGAAGCAAAATGTATCAAATCCTGGTGCTCCTCGGAGTACCAAAAAAACTCGTGAAATTAATTCAAATATGTCTGAACGGAAGCACGGGAAAGGTCCGAGTAGGCGGTAACGTATCCGAATCATTCATGATACGCGACGGTTTGAAACAAGGTGACGGTCTCTCTACAGTACTCTTTAACTTAACGCTAGAATATGTTGTTAGAAAAATGCAGACTAGCGGGCTAGGTGCAACCCTTAACGGAAAAACACAAATTCTAGGGTATGCGGATGACTTGGACATACTAGGGGATAACGGTGCAGCGGTAGCGAGAAACGCGGAAATTCTCATAAAGGCGGCTGAGGACACGGGTTTAGAGGTGAGCGAATCGAAAACGAAATATATGATCATGGATAAATTGGGCATTTGCGAAGGTGAGGGTGATCTTAGAGTCGGAAATTATACTTTTGAAAAGGTTAGCGAATTCAGATATTTAGGCACAACCATAAATGATCGAAACGAAATTAAAGCCGAGATTAACAAGAGACTTCATTCGGGTAATGCTTGCTACTACGCCGTGAATAGATTACTAAAATCAAAACTGCTGTCTAGAAATGTAAAAGTAAGGATATATAGGACTATAATAATGCCGGTAATCCTGTACGGGTGCGAAACTTGGGCGCTTACTAAAGCGGAAGAAAACCGTTTTAGGGTGTTCGAAAATAAGGTTCTGCGAAAAATATACGGGCCAAAGAAAGATGAGGAAACCGGGGAGTGGAGGAAACTGCACAACGACGAGCTACATAACCTATACGCGTCACCGAATATAAACAGAATAATTAAATCGCGAAGACTAAGATGGGCAGGGCACGTTGCAAGAATGGGAAATGATCGCACGGCAGCGCGTATAATGAAAGGAAAGCCAAATACATCGCGACCTCTAGGTAGACCTAGACGCAGGTGGGAGGACAATGTAAAAGCGGACTTAACTGAAATCGGACGGGACGGCGCGAAATGGATAGGGTTAGCACAAAATAGGGATACGGGGAAGGCTTGCGTAGATGAGGCGATGAACTTTCGAGTTCGAAATGCCCCTTAAAAAAAAAAAAAAAAAAAAATACACTCTGCTGTGCTTTCAAGCGTCGATTATGGATTTTCAATAACTGGCGGAAAATTGTTGAAAGTTGAGGAAGAGACTCCAACGCGTATTGGCTCCTGGTTATTAGCAGTAGCTATACCAAGTTGTAAATCGCGTTATTTTACAGCGCAGAAGAGCTATTAAAACTTCGAGCGCAGCTTTAATGAGCGTCGAGTGAATTTTGCGGTCCTTTTTTCAAACTTCAAAATTCACAGAACACCGTGAAAAACTTTTGTTCTTCGTTACTGCGTACCGATCTCCCGGAAATCCGCGTTTCGTTAAAAATAAATCTATATACCTTTGCGGCTTATTACGCGATTACAGCGGCAATACCGGGTCAATTTAACTATACACGCCCAGCGAATCGTACTCAAAGACTCGATTCGCGAAGAAACAGCCGTTCCGAAAAGTACATGCGCTGGAACGTCGTTTTCCCATTGTTATTCCCGGAAAGTGCATCTTTTTTCGAGCCGCGCACGCGGCAAAGGAATGGGTACTAGCTATTCATGAAAACAGTTGTAACGCGGTAAAACGAATCGAATTTTATAAGAACTGCCGCCGCTCGCACACAACCTTATTGAAAAGCAGAACAAACGCGATATACACAGCTTCTACTTGAAGCTTTCGCTGTTTTTGTTCGATTTTCGAAAAAGCTCCGCAATTATTTTCCTCTCTTCGCACGAAAGCTCGCTGATTCTCACGGAAAGCCAAGAGAGTAAGCCTTTACAATATTCTCCCAGAGTTTTCATCTCTCTTCCTCGAACACACGAGCGCCTTAAACCGCGCGGAGTACAGCGCAGCTTTCAACCACCAAGGATAAGAGACCGCGATGAACAGGAGCACGTAAGCCGGTGCGGTCGGTTCGTTCTTAGCCCTCCGATGGTCTTTGCTGCACTACGCGAACGCGACGCTTGCGCATATACATATCTATATAGAGTTCCGACCTAAATCCCAGGCGACGACGCGGGACACACCACGAATGAACTCCCAGCGCTTTGTGCGGCTTCGAGAGTGTGATTGGCCATTTGCTGGAAAAACATCCCGGTGACCGGCTGCACACGCCGGGAAATAAACCTGGCAGCTTTCGCACACGAGAGTTAAGTAAACAGGGGCTTAGTCCTCGGTGCGCATTCGCGCTCAATTGTGAAAATCGGGATTCGTTCAGCTATACTATGCGCGCCGTGTTTACGCTTTTCTGACGAGTGAGAGCTTTTTTTCCGGTAAAAGTGTTGGTTGGAGGTGAGCAACTGCGTCAATATTGTTGGAAATTTATTTTTGACGTTTGATGTACTCTTTTGAGCTGGTCGTCTGCTACTCGCTGACGCTTGTTTAAGTGGTCGAATGAAACGACAACACGCGCGAGTTGAAAAGGGAAAACGCTTTCGTTTGAAATTTGGTGTGCTTTTTACGAGTGAAAGGGTGAATAAAGCGGAGTTACGCGGTTATTCGAAGTGTAAAGGAATTTAATAATGGGCTTTGATCTTTGACCTACATATTATAATGTAACGCGTTTTTGGTACTTTGAATGTATAGCTGAAAATTCCAAAATATAGCATTGTTCGTAAAAAATAATTGTAAAATGAATTCGATGTAACGAGCTTCGACTGCAGCATATACTTCGTATAGCAAAGCATCGACAGATTACCGTGTAAACAGTCGGGCAACACTTTCAGTCTCTAAAATTAATTCGTCGCTGCATCGCAATATACCCTTAACAAATACTGCGTACGTCTGCTATAGTATATTTCATCAAGCTCGACATCAATTTGAACGGATGGCCGATTCAATTACATCACTGAATTGTAAATACGGCATCATCCTATTATCCTCTATATACATATTGCTGCTATAAACGCAAAGTCGAGCGATTAGCTATTGCGGAAGTACGTATAGTCGTACAACAAAGCCATCTGTGTAGCTATATATAAGTCCACATTTTTGAAAATCGTAGAAACTTCGCATTTCGAGTCTTCAAATGCTTTCCTTCCACGTGAAAAACAGCGCTTTTCAAAACTCTACTCGTATTTTTATAACACTCGATAAACTTCAACAGAAAAAAAAATCATATTTCACGGGGTTCACTGATACAGAGTGCACGAGTAGCCCCGCAGCGAGGAGGCCTGTACACAAGCTCAATCAACGCGCGATATTTATTCCCTCTGGCGACTGTTCGATTCTATTCCTTCTCCCCCTGTACCTACATATACCTATATACATTGAGCTTCACAACTAGCGCTTGTACACATCACACAGCTAGAGCAAAGGAGCAACGGGCAGCCCTCAATAGGCCTTATATTTTTCTCGGCGCGGCGGAAATTGAATGAGCGCCTGGAAAACTCGCGCCTGAAAGAGATCCAATTTGTTTGACCGCAGGCTTACTGTATATATACTTATCGTATACGTACATCGATCGCTCCTGCTGCCGCTGCGAGAAATAGAGAGACTGCTGCGCAGAAGTAGAAGAAAGCACGCAGGTGTGTGTGTGTGTGTGTGTGTGTGTGTGTGTGTGTGTGCGGGAATTATAGGTATATAACATATATATATAGTGGCTGGCTGTGGCTGTGTACGTGTAATAAACGTCAATCGACTGTCGAATATTTCAGCAAATTGAATTTCGAGTCCGCAGGATCGGGCCAATCTCTTAACCCTTGGTGACGCCGCGGTAGGAATTTTTATACGACGGGGGTGAACCCCTCAGAACTTGTGCTATTTTGCTCCGTTTCCTTCGAAGAGACGCTCATATTATACATCATAAATATAGAAATGGCTGGGATTCAAATGAATTTTGGTTGAGGGATGTTCGTGAGTGTTATTTCCTATATGCGTTATAATCCCTGTTTTGGGAAAGTGGTTTGATTTCTTCGATGTGCGATGTGATGTGGACATTTTATATAAAGATATCTGTTTGTGCGAGTACGTCGATACAGCTATTTATCGATTGGCCTTCCCTTACCGCTTGATCTTTTCGGATCTCTTGTTTCTGGCTAGCGACGATAGGTGGCACATAAAAACTTTCCTCTTTTCCTTATCATAATTCGCGCCAAGAATGCATATGTATATGTGTGCAACCTATGCCTAAATAGGCTTTTATTGTGCCTGCTTGGGCTGCTCATACTATACTGCTTCTCTTGAATTCTTTATTTTCTACAAAATCATCAAGCAAGAGATAACGAACTGATCGTCTTTTTATTGCATCGCTGCCGCTCGTATGCGGGCGTCATTAAACGCGCACGTTCAGGAAAAAAATAATAATTATACTCTGCAGGGATCAATATCTTAATCAATAAATAAAGACTCATGCAAGATTATTGATCCAAGGCTTGATTATAATAAAAGGCCAGTTCGACAAGCACATCTGCGTACTTTATTTTGTTGCGTTACACTTCTTTAGTTTATAACTCCGTGAAACGTGAAATAAGTCGGATAAGATTTTGATCTGATTTGAAACGATCTGATGAAATGAAAGCTTTAAAGTGACTCCAATTACGAGAAGATTTTTCAATTCAGCTCTGATCGAATTTTCCGATATTATCGCACTGATAAAGCAAATTGTTGGTAATGGCTTCGAAAGTTTCAACATGTCGATAGTAGGTCAGTTTACGAAGAATTGCTTACTCGCCAGTGCACTAATACTTAAAGCTTCATTTCCGAAAACTCAACGAGTTGTCGCGGACATAGCTCGTCGCTTTTTATTTAAACAGAATACGTAAATTACACGAATCAATTATCGTTTCGAAATTATACATCTTTCGCCGCGCCAATACTCGATTACACAATACCACCGCAAGTATTTAAATGGAGTTTAAAAAGCAAATCCGAAGTAACATTATCACTGAAAAATTCCGCAACGCGAGATTCTCTCACGACTACATTATCCACTCGAATATCCGGCTGACGTAATAAATAAAACGCAAATTATGCAAATCGTGTACACTCTTCCCTCCTTCCTTTCCAGCTCGCCTCCTCGCAATTGATCCCAAGAGGGAGCGCATTTATCTCCGGCCGCGGAGTCGCGATTTTTTTTTATTATCTCTGGCGCGAGATGCCTCGGCGAAAGGGTCCAAAGGGAACAGGTATAAGCGGTGGCAGCTTTCGTTTTAGAGTCTCTCGATTTTTTTTTAGATGCATCGTAAACTTTTCCTCGATGACTTGACGAACGTGAGCATTTTTGGAAGAATCCATATACTTGTGGTTTTATCGAAAGCATCGCCGCTATGCTACTGGGCGGATGCGATTCCAGGTGGTTTTGAGGATAATTGCGGGAAATGAGTTGCGGTTCGGTGATGTCAGAGATTTCGGTTTGCGCTTATAAATCTGTGTGACTTTACGCGAAAGGGTTTAGTTTCGTGTCAAAAAAAAGTTTAATGGCGTAATGACCTGTCGAGTTATAAACGTCACTTTTTGCGTAGGATTTTTTTGACGCATAACGAAATTTTTACGATCACTGCGTAAACAGCTATGCAAATCGTATAAAATTTATTGCAACGACGAAATAATTGTTTTTTTTTTTTATACCGTCGAATAAAATTGAACCAGTTCTCTCAAAGTCGCACGCGAGGCACGAAGCGTTTTTAGTTGTTTTCCTCTGGAGTATTCTATAATAGGAAATGCAAATTCATCACTTTACAACGCGGATCCCTCTCCCGAGAGAGCGCGCCGGTATAAGTAGGATTTTCTCCGTATTTTCGAAAAATTTCCCGTAAATCTATTCGGCTCTGAAAAGTGATCTTGCATTGTTAAAAATACCTCGTCATGGACGGTAAATCCATTTAAAAAGTGAACAGTCACAGTCATACCTTTGATGTACATCAACCTGTGTCACGTACGCGTACTATAGCGTGCATACGTGTGCATAGCTCAACGGCATGGCAACAGCCAAAGTGCATCGCGAGCTCGCCGACTCCAGCGGGTGCTACCCGATGCCCTTCTTATCTCGACTAGGAAAATCGACCGCGCTTCGCGCGGGTAATATCGTTACGCACTTCTTTCTTTATATTCTAAATAGAATCCAAACGTTAACATTTTCCTTACTCTATAATAATTACAATACGTTTGTATATATGTATCTTGTCTCACCAATCATATATCACCCAATATAATGTAGGTTATGTGCTTTTCAATTTTTGAGGTTAGATATTCGTTATTTATTTTATAGATAAATAATTAATTGTTACAAACCTAATCTCAGAATTTAAATTAATAAAATACGATCGTTTTTTATTAAACTCGTTACCATTCAAATTCAAATATTGAATTTTAAATGTTGGCGCCATCTAAACCGGATACACATTGTAGACCAATCACGTTCAGCGCTAACTTCATTTATAGGCTTCACAACATCCGATCATGACTTTTTTAAGAGAGGAACAATGAGTCGTCGCGGGGCTTATTAGCCCGAGAGCGGTCAGTCCGCGGAGCACTCCGGTAGAAGTGGCCAAGAAGCGACAAGCTCGCGCATTGATACGACACACACCTCTCTCTCTCTCTCTCTCTCAGCTACGTTGAATAAACGTGAGAGATTACAACGCAACTCTGCCTTTTCGCTCATTCCCGCACACCTTTCTCCACGTCCCTGGGCTTGACCCTTGGACGGCACAACCCAGAACCTCACCACGACCTCGCCCTCACCATCCAATCCCTCCCCCGTAACACCTGCAATCAATTAAAAAACCTTACTTTTTCCACGCAAGTAAGTATAATTCATCGACTCATTCGCAAACACAGACTGAATAGCAAATGCCTCGGAAAGGAAGGTATCGGTCTACATCTCACCCAATATATACACAGCGGGCTCTTGCACTAAGCCGCATACGGCCTCATAAATAAGTAAAATCAATGAATCAATCGGGCCAAGAAGCCGCACGTAATCTCGCCCAGTACAATTCTCCAACTCAAATAATCCCGCGCGCTATGCGCACAGTTTCGTGTGCGTAATACTCATCCCATTATTCACCCAGTTTCCCATAGAAATGCGCGAAATAATGCGCGAGAGAGCAACGCTCGCGTGCAATAATGAAAGCTCTCTCTCTCTCTCTCTCTCTCTCTCTCCCTCTCTCGTCATCGATGCAGCAGCCTAAATTCGCGCGACGCAAATTGAATTCCAGCGACGACCGCATCGCGCTGCACTTACAAAGTTACACACGACTCCCTTGCGCACGTGTGTGTGTGTGTCGCCTCCCGTGTGTACCTCCGAGAAGGAGGTTATATCCCGGCGCGGATCCGTTTATTCATTATCCTGTGGGATATTCCGCGGGAGAAACCGACCTCCTTGGGGGTATCGCTCGGAAGAGAGAGAGAGAGAGAGAGAGAGAGAGAGAGATATAGGCGCGCGCGCGCGCGCCTCAAGACTCTGGGTCCGCGTCGCGGAACTCTGATCCGGAGCTGGATTAACCGCGGTTCCAGCGAGTTTATTCGATTTCCGTGAAACTTCTCCTCGACTCTCGGGATGATATATATTAGATATTGTGCGCGGAGAGATATATTATATGCAGTCAACAAAGGAAGCTTTTGCTGAAAAATTGGCCGGTGTTTCGTTCCGGAGCTCCCGCTGCGATCGGATTTTTATTCGTGGAGAAACGAGATACTTTTAAGCTCTTAAACGGAATCAAATTCTCTTTTGAGGATATTTCATAAATGTATGTATGAGCTACTGTGTGTTTCGAAATCTTGGCCTTATAATCTCAGATTGAAATCTTTCGAATTCGAAATGATAGGATAACGAACGTTCAATCCGAAACACGCGTTTGTTTCCTCAGCGAGGATACGCACGAGTTTTATTTTTTCCGAAAAAAATTGACTACTCGAGTTTTTTTCGCATTCTGCTTCGCACTTCTGATTGGACTCCCGTTATACCTCGCGTTGTACGGCTTTGGGAAGCGCCAAAAAATGTACGCCGGAAAAACTCAGGTACAACTTTTAATTACTGCTCGCGCTCTGCGGTTTTCAGACCGAACTTTATTCGAGCGACGAAATAAATACGCAAAATTCAATGACTAAATCCTGTCTCTCGACATATCCTTTGATGACTCAAAGAAAGGATGCCTTTTAAATACTATCTCTCATTATCGGCGTCTTAGCGTTGGAGCCCGTTGTATCTTTGTCTGATGGGCGTAACTTTGAGGACATTTGATCTGAGCAAAGGAGAGAGAGAGAGAGAGAGAGAGAGAGAGAGAGAGAGAGAGAGAGAGAGAGAGAGAGAGAGAGAGAGAGAGAGAGAGAGAGAGAGAGAGAGAGAGAGATAAGGAGGGAGGGGTGGATTAAATCTGTATAGCATCAAAGAGACAGTTCGATCGTTCACCGTACTCTGTAAATCTGAAATAGTGAACATTTTCTAAATCAGTGAAAATACACTGCTTTTGCAGTTATAATGGTGCAACTATTTCAAACAGTTGCACCATTATAACTGTAGAAACAGTGTATTTTCACTAATTAAGAAAATTTTCACTATTTCAGATTTAGAGAGTAGCTGTATGCGAGTTTGGCAGCGACTGTTTGGAGTGGATCACAAGACACGACTGTCTATATACCGCATCAACCTTGTTATATTGTCACCAGTATGGCTTTTGCTCATGCGTAATTGTCGAAATTGCTTGCAATCGCTTATTGTTTCTATTACGCATATATAATTGAGGATTTAAAAAAGAACTGATAGCCGACATAATCTGTAGAACAAAATAAAACCCAAAGTTCACCATTAGAAGATCAAATCGTAAATATTTCATCCGGTATCCGAAACATCGCAATATAACTGTCATTTTTATCCGCGATATTCCTCTCTATTATATCGAATTATCGTCAATCTTCCCGAACCCGCGTCTCGCCAGAGGCAGAGCCTCGCAAACACACGTGTAAAACCATATAATATCTCTCAATGACGATGTTCTTTTCTCTCTTCCCTAGATTAATCACATTTATCTCGCGGTACAGCTGCGCGCAAGTAATCTATTTTGCAAACGATCTTTCGCGGGATAAAAGCGGCGAGAAGAAAACAGAAATATCGAGAGATAAATCCGCAGAGCTGGAAAGAGAAAAGAGAGACGTTTTCCGGCTGCAGTCGAATCAGGAAGTATATACACGAGCTATATATATCTATAGCCACGTACACAGACTGGCTAGCTCGCAGATGATTGATCGCTTTTGAATTCAGAAATGCGGCTCTCTCTCTCTCTCTCTCTCTCTCTCTCTATGGCTCGCGTTGCTGCATTGCACAGTGGCGCTGACAGTTAAACGAGGCGCGCAGGCATCGATCTCCGATGATGCGCCAGCGGCGGCGCGAGAGATTCAAATTTTCTTTTGCGAGCGCGAAAACTCCCCCGCGGAATCAGCCGGTGTTATATATGTATATATATATATAACGTACACGTTGATCGATGGCGGCGTGAAATTGGCAATGTGCTCCGCGAGTGAATATATACATAGAAAGAGCAGAAAACTGGCTTTGCATTTACTCGCTAGTCGATCCCGTATATACATATATATAGTATATGGTGTGTAATTAAATTCGAGTCCCCTCTCGGCTTCCCTTTGGCTTTTCTATTTTTCCGGAGGTTTGTTCCCTCGCCGCCGCGACGACGCCCCGGAGGCCTGATTTGTTTGCCAATATGCATGAGGGAATTATCGTAGACTGCGCGTCTGGGAGTTGAACTGCTCTCGGCTGCTCGTGACACTGTAGATTTTCTGCTACTGCTGCTGCTGTGCTATAACGCGTAATTTGCAAGTACGGCGCGAGAGTTTTTTTAAGTGCGTTGGATAATTTCGAACGTTGTAAATCGATGCGTCTGAGCACACTTAGCTGTTTCCACTTGAACTAGGCAGTTGTCGTTGTTCGTAACGATTTTTTTTTTCTTAATTTGACTCTGGTATTGGAATATTACGTTGTTATTCGCAGCGGTGTGCCGCGCGTTATATGTTAATGCAAGAGTGGAGTAGTCGTGTTTCGAAGCAGATTATCGTGTATGTGCGGGGACGAGAATGTATTATATACGTGGGGAGGAGTTTATGGTACGACCAGCGATAAAAACATCTGTTGGGTTTAATTTGACGGTAAATTTCGGGGCCGTCGCGACATATGTTTCTATCAGCGCAGGTGGCTTGTTATATACGCGTTTGATTTTTTTTTGTTTTGGAATATGCGTATAAAATAATTATGCATTAAACGAATCAGTTATAGCTTGAGCGGCCTTAGTAGATCCAACAACCCTGTTTTGGCACAGGTGGTATACTCTTATATATCTGCACTTGGACCGCAGATATACTGTGGAGGGAAATATAAAAGTGCCTATGCGCCACATCATAAATCAATTTAAGTTATCACTTCGGCTGGTTATACAATATTTCACATAAAATGCATAGGTAGGGCTTCTTTTCAAAAATATGCATAGATCTCTCGTCAAGCAATTAAAAGATAAAAAAATAAAACTAAAAGTCGCTCCATGGGGAAAAATGATCTCGATATATTTACACAAGTAATTTTTATATTAATGTATTTACTTATTTTCCCTTATATTTCGTTCCAGCACATCACACGCCTCGGAAATTCTCCCGCTTCATCCAGAGAGCAGCGATTCCAAGATATTCCTTGAATGGCGTAATCAAAGCGATATACGTTGGAAAAGCACACGTGCGCGTCTTGGCTCCGTTTCTCCCTTTCTCCGGGGTCGTCGTCGTCTTCGTCGTCGTCTTCGTCGTCGCACAGACCACGTCTACACGTGGCGCCCGAGTATATGCGCCTGTGCATGTGGATAGCGCACGTATATATACCGGGAGAGCGGAATCTAGAAGGAACTGACAGATTAATCGAGCCTACTGACCGAGGCAGCAGTGGCACACAGCTGTACGCCGATGGATAACGTCGGGTAATTCGAAACGTTTAGTTTTGATGATCAGGAGAGCTGTGAGAAGCTTGTCGGCGAGGGTGCGAGAATCGATTATTTCTGACGGAAGGAAATTTATTTGGGGATAATTAGGGTTTTTTTTTTATAACGTGTATAATATTAAACGTAATATTTTATTTATTTAATTTACTGTAACTACTATTGCAGATTTTAATTAGTATTTTTATAAAAAGTATTCAGCAGATTCAGCTAAAGCTAATAATTTATTCATCAAAAGAAGGATGAATTGTAAGAAACGTTAATGAGCGTTTAAAATTACGCAATTCGCATCTCCCCGTGTATTATAATCCTAAAGAGGGAATATTACAA
Source organism: Pteromalus puparum (assembly GCA_012977825.3). Taxonomy (NCBI): domain Eukaryota; kingdom Metazoa; phylum Arthropoda; class Insecta; order Hymenoptera; family Pteromalidae; genus Pteromalus; species Pteromalus puparum. The sequence goes on along the minus strand of CM053170.1, from coordinate 14,827,253 downwards.
TTTTTAATGAGGCTAACACAGCCCCCACATTCAGTTTCATACAAAATCTTTTAAAAAAACTCATTAACGCGCAACATCGTGTCCGAGAGCAATTAATCGTTGATTCGTGTAACCTACCGTTAAAAATAAAAAAGGTTAAAGCGAAGAAAGAAATCACTTGACTCTCCTCTCGGTTCGCTCGTCAAAAGAAAAAAAATACATTTCGCTCCTCGTGTCCTCGCTCCCGTGACCATCAGGCCTCGTCGAGAGAAAAAGACGCCTCGAAAAATCGAGCATAAAAAAAGAAAGACAGACGAAGAAGCGTCGAGCACCAGAGAATATGAATAATTTCACCGGCTGAATGTAGACAAACACTCGCTCTTCTCTTAAGTATCTACATTTAGCGCAGGAAAACAGGGCCGAGAGGATTAAAGACGGCACGACAGCGCTACTGTGTGTAACGCGACGCAAATCCTCCGATAAATCAGGAGTAAGAGCTCAGGAAAGCTCGTTTTATAGAAAAAAAAACACCCACCCACACTCACACAAACAGAGGAAAAGTGGAGTAGCAGCATCTGCAAATTAATCCAGATGCATCGCGAGCTGTACCAGCGAGTCGAAAAGAATTATTAATCGCACTTTAATTTGCGAGATCGCTCTCGTATCGCAGAGGCTGAAAAAAGAGAGCCGCGTGTAATTCGAGAGAAGCTCCCAAAAGCGCGCATAGTTATCGGGTAGAGAGGGTGAGAGCGAGAGAAAAGAATTATTGTCCTGTATCCAAGTTCGGGAGCTTTATTAAAGCACTAAATCCTCCTTGCGCGCAACTACCCGCCCTCTTTTTGTCATACGGACACACGCCGCCCGGTACTTTCGATTCCCGCTATAGCTCAACGGCGAAAACGACCCGACTCTGGCTGTATTGTGTGTGTATCCGTGTATACGTGGCTAATATATCTGCAGTAGCGGTGCTACGAACGAGGGAGAGTATTTGCGACGATCGTGCGGTTGTACGTATACCGCTATATTCCGCGCTGGCTAAATGTGCAGGGAGGGAGTTTTTCGCCGAGCTTGTCTACGTGATTAAGGGATTAATTAACTGTTTTCGCGGCCGAGCTGTGGATGATGTATTTATATACGGATGTGTATCGCGCGATATACTCACGCCGTGTAACAGGTAGTGTGTACGTTTTTCGGTATACGGCTGTAATAATTCGTATTGTGTATACAGCTGATTATTCTATTTATAGAAGGAAAATATAACGGCTAATTTGATAATACGGCTGTTAATCAAAATGCAACGACCCATTAACCAAGATTTATTATAGTTCCAAATTCAATATTATAAATACGCGGCGCGCACCAGCTGCTCATTTATTCGTCCGCATAGCCTCCCATCAATTTACCGGCACTTTGTACAAATCATTTTTGCATATTCTAAATAAACATTCGATCGTCGTTGACAATTATTACCGCTCGTAAATTTCGCGCCCCTTTGCTTCAAATCAAGCGCGCCCGCGTTCATTCGCCAGAATATCCGTTAAATATTTGATAAACTACGCGTTTATTCATAGACCGTCTTAATTAAACGCAGAATTTACTGGCCGCGCTCTCTCTCTCTCCCGTTGCATAAGCCAAGACGGGGCGAGACTGTCAAAAGTCGCTGCACTGTGCACGTCGTCTTTAATTATGCCTGGAATTATTTTATTTTATTGGCTCCATTTGCTCGCGCATTTGCTTACCCAGACGCGTGTGTGTTGTGTATGAAACTGATTTGCGATCGATTATAAAGTAGTACTACGTATACGCCTAATTTATTACAATTGAAAAAAGTTTGAGAACGACTTTAGACTCCACTCTTATTGTCATTTTAAACCGACGGATGCATATTTAAGGGACCGCGCGTTGAGAAGTGAAAAGAATAAGGCTGACGCGGAGATTCTTCTCAAGAAGCGTTATAAGTGTTCTTTCAAACTGTTTTATTTGTTTGATAACATTATACATTCAAATATCGAGGAAAAATACATTATGCATCAAAAACATGAAAATTCAATTTCTTAAAATTCCACTTTTCTGCTTCTTCGAATCTCGGAGTCGCGATGCTAACACTTTGGAATAGTATACCATTAAAGTAGATGAGCTTTTAAGGAGCAAAAAATAATGCAGTTTAAAACGCGAAGATAGTGGTTAGCGAATTTAACGTTTGGATAAACTAACAAAATCGAGAGCTACAAAAATACAATAAATTGTTCATTTATATTATTTTCGAAAAAATCGTCTACATAAATAACCAACAGTTTTATTGGGAACTGCGCTGAGAGTGTTTTCCGATGGCTGTGTAAACGGGTCCCTAGTCAAAAGTACACACATAAATATTCACCAGAGCATATTTCAGAATGCGAAAGGGTATTTGGAGAGTCGCGGAATACTTGCTGACAAACGCAGCGATTGGTACCGTCACAGAAATATATTCCCTTTCACCGTATTCATGTAAAGAATCTCAACGTTATTTTTTTTTTTTTTTTGTATAACAATGATCATAATGTGCTTTTCATTATTACTTTTCAATGGCCTTCCATTGTAACTCGATTTTCGTGCAAAATTAAAAAAATGTAATGCAGGTACTTCGACGATATGTGATATTTACCTTGAACGTGTTCTCTGAAAGCGTTGCTTAAAAATTAATCTCTTTCACCGTTGCAAGGCGAAGTAAATATTTGAATTCAAAAACTCCATTGTTTTCATAAAACTTTGTATTTGAATTTTCCAACTTAGCCGATAAACACGTCAAGTACGAGTAAAACTCCAGCCATTACACAAACATAGAAGATTAAACGAACAAGCAAGGTATGATGCATGTACTGTATACCAGCCAGCGAATCGTCAAAACTGTTTCGACCGAAAAATAAAAGGAAAAACAGAGGTTGCGAACAAGCCCCATAAAGAGAGGAAAAACGATCGACCAAGTACGACGCATATAATCCGAGATGCACAGAGCAATCGAATACTGCTGTACATGTAGAATGTATAGGTCGTAAAGCTCTCTAAATCATGTTATCACTTATGTTTCGCGACGAGTTTTGAAGACCGCGAAAAATGCATTTCGCTTCACGCTGCGTAATTTTACTCATATGAGCGTGCTCTCACTGCTGATGTATTTTGTAATTAGCAATCAAGTTATTAAGCTCAGTGAAACAAAAATGAAAAGTTTTTTGCATACGCGAAAAAAACGCTAAATTTATTATTTTACATTTAACGACTCTTATACCTATGTATTTGGGTTAATGCCTTATAATTAAAGCTATTATATAATATACAAGCAATAGTATTTATCAGAGATAAAAAAATCGAGCAAAAAAGTTAATTTCCATGATTGCATAAATGCATAATACGCTACAAGTCCAATTTCGAATCTACTGCCTCGGTAGGAATAAAAACAAAGTATTCTAATTTTGCGAGTATTGTTGCTCGACTGAACTCTGTGTCTCTTAATGCTGGTCAGCGCTTTATTTCTTTTTCGTCGTTTTTCGCGCCTGTGGCGTATTTTTGTAAGCTGTAGGAAAACAGCATTATTCGGACACAAATAGAGTCGCGTAGAAGCTTATTTGAGTTTGGATAAAATAACTGTCTTCGAAAAAATATATTTATTATTATTGTAGTCTGATTGTTTGAAATATTGTGTTGAGAAACAAATAAAGTATTCCACAGCTATTCCTTGTATTATTCGACACTTTTTTCTAAACTAAAATCGAGAGAAAAATTAAGATACTTAAAACTCTCGTTCCCGCATAAATGGAAAACCAGAGCAGTATCAAAATATTCTAATGAATACAAAATTATGCAGATTCAACTTCTATATTGGTATACCTTATGGAAGAGGAGGATACGGTAAAGCTCCAAGCTCAGCAGAACATATGCGGGAAATGCGTAGAAATAGAATTAGCACCGGGACGCTAAGCTTATCTTGTCTCAATAAAGTCATACCATGGCGCATGATATTAAAATTGAGGTAGTTTACAAAATGCTTGGAAATGTATCACGTGATTTTAAATTTTGGATATGTAGTTCCACTTTGTTTTGAGTACAATTTTGGAAATTGCACTGTGTTATAACATCAACTCAGAATTTTGAACTAAATTCAACCCTCCACAGTTATTATTATGTTTGCAGTAATTAGTTACAAACTGCTCTAAAAGAGGAAACATTTCGTTAGACGATAACTTGTTACCGTCGTAAAATGATAGCAGTACGCGAAAAACTATTGCATGCACATTTTTTTTTATTATACTGTATGACTTTTTGACGTCCTTTAAAAAACGCAAAAATTACAATGAAATATGGTAAAAAAAAATCCTACCAGAACGTCATCGAAGCCCAAATCTGGGTCCTGTTATTTCAAAAATCCACAACGGGCGATAGAATTTATGTTCCTCATCGATATGTATCTGTGGTTCGACGTGCATCGAGTGTAACGCTGCGATGCAACATTACCTATACGCAATTTCGTAAACAAATTCACCAGCTTATCGATCAATCAGTCGTGAAGCTGATTACAAGATTCAAGTAAAAATCATTAGCGCAACCTTTGACGGCAGTGGCTCTAAATTTTTTTGCAAACAGAGATCGTTTAACTCGCCTTACACACTGATTGCTAAAAAAAGACCAATTCAGCATTCGACGCGCTGCTTTCTACTCGATCGCAAAACAAATCTTCAAACAAAGACAAAGAACTGAACGAATGATAGATCAGAGCTGCACAGACCTTGCATCCGACACATACCGTGCTTGCCATAAGAGCTGGCGTAGCCGTGCTGATGTGAATTAGCAGCGTGTTGCTGTTGCTGTTGCTGCTGCTGCTGTCCGGACATACCATCTGTCTGAACAGTCATCGGTTCCTCCTCGCCGACTACGTCCATCCTAACGGCAGCTGCAGCGGCTGCGAGGACAGCGGCCTCGCGGCCGCCACGGGCCCTTCGGCCACTCACTGTTCTGCCGGCTGCAGCAGGCCGACGTCCGCGGCGCCGGCGACGGCCGCAGCTTGCGCGCCTCGCTGCCGATGCAGTCCGGGCCGGCAAGGCGTCGCCAACGTACCCGCGAGCTTTTATAATGCTCGAGATTTTCTCTTCCTTTTAGACGACACTATACGCAGACAGAACGGCTCGAGATTCTAGCAAGCTTCTGCTGACACCGTGGACATCCCGCTCGTGTATACGACGTTTTGTATATTATATCACTTTCACGCACCGCACTCGGAAGCAGCGAGCTTGCAGTGTCTCGAGACTCGCGGGAAAACGTGGTCTCGCGCGTCCGTTACTACTGCGCGGCTACGAGCGAAGCAGTGGGTACGGCCGTGCGGGTCAGACTGAGCGCACCGCGACCCCTACTCGGCGGCTGCGCTTCGACAACCCCCGCGCGCGCCTCCCCCACTCTGCTCTGTTCTGCGTGAAGCTCGAACTGTGGAGGAGCTGGTGCGGAGAGAGAGAAAGCTTGCGCTCTGCTGCTCTACGGCTCTTATAACGATGATAGGGGGGGGAGAGAGTTCTATCCGTCGGAGGCAGCGGCTTTGACATTAGTGCACCGCGTGCGTACGAGCGCGAGTATATGCACTTCCGGGAGAGACGAGGCGTCGGAGCTTGACTTGCACTTGCGCGCGCGAGTCTCCTGGCGGCCTCGGGTAAATATTGTACTGAGAAGAGAATCGTTGTCGATTGTTTGCGAGTTGGTGTGTGGTCTTGGTTCGAGGAGAATGACTTGATTTTTTAGAAGGTACTTTTAAATCGGCGCAGTTGTATACCTTGCGCAGAAGGAGTTTATTTTGAGTTGAGTCTCGATGAAACGAAGTAATCGGAAAGACGTCGAGTGGTAATGAGAACTCGTTGTGAGAGTAATTAGATGGGGATCGATGCTCTGAAAATGATTCGAGCCGATTGTAACAATGTCAGAGGGATGATACCTGAAATGTCGATAATATCTTCATTCGGATGGCTGACGTTGCAATTATACCAAAGTTGACATGCGTTATTAGCTACCCACTTATAGTGACGTATTCAAATGAGATTTGTGACGTGGCCAAACTCGGGGTGACAGAAAATCTCCCGCGAGGCCCGAAAGGCCAGCACTATAATTTATTTAACGATTTCTCCGCGTTTTCTCGGAGGAGGTTCCGCCGAATCCTCTCTCGCTCGTTCGGGTTCACGAGGGGGTAATCGGAAAGAAAACTCGTAGATCAACTTTATGCTCAATTTATTAACACTCTCTCCGCTACCTCTGTTCCTGCTACAATGCTTCTACTCATCCACACTCGCACATACACACGTTCCCTCGCGCTCTCCTCCGCTCCCGGGTCTCGCGCTCAAATTCTCGAAAGAAACAAAGAAATGCACGTGTCCGCGCGTCTCGTCGCCGAGTGCCTCCAAGCTCCCCGAAGATCTCGACACTCTCCTTTGTTCTCTCTCTCTCTCTCTCTCTCTCTCTCGTGCGACTCTCCCGGGACTCACTCCCAGAATGCCGCGGACGGGAAGAAAGCGCTCCCTTCGGCGCTCATTCCGGCTTTCCCCCTTCTCCCGCGGTCTCGCGCGCACGGTCCCGTCGGCCGCTAGTCTATGCTCACAGCTCTTGCGTATGCATGCTCGGTCCGGCGCTCCGTCGCCTCGACGGCGTGCAGCTCTAGCTGCGCGCCGATTGGTCCGCGCGCTCACTCACACATTCTCTCTCTCTCTCTCACTCACGCTCCTAACTACACTGTAGCAGCAGTGTCGTACGCTACACTCGTGCTGTTCTCTCTTCTCTCTTCTTGCTCCTCGGCGCTGTCTTCCTCTGCTCCGGAGATGATCCTCGTCCGTGTGCACAGTTCACACTCGCGTTCACCTCGGACAAAAAACCCCGAATGATTAGGAGAGCCCTGATAGACTAAACAATGTCGCCAGTGGTTCTCTCCTTCCGCGTACATGCGACGTGCAAAAGGCACCGTCGCAGATTCAGAAAAAAAACCGCTGCCAATTCTTTGGCACGTAGCTTCCTTCAACCTTATGTATCGCTTTAATATCTAAATTGTTTTTACTTCATATATAATTCTATAAAGTTTTTATGCTTTTTCGTTTGATGGATAAAATTATTTCGAAATAATTATATTACATAATCAATGCGTAACTGAAAATATTGTTTGTACAATTTGGTTGCGTTAAAATTTATAATGATCAGGGCGGCAATTATTGGCATAAAATAGTATATTGTATATTGCAACTAGGGGGGGAAATTGGCTTTTTCTAGCGAAGGTGATATTTTGAGCACGAGTGGGAGTCGAGGGCGCCGTAGGCGCCCGAGTCGGACACTCGTGCTCAAAATATCACCCGAGTCTGAAAAAGCCACTCCCCCCTTGTTGAACACCGTACTTTTTATGATACGTGCATGAATAGACCCTTTTTTAAGCATGCAAAAGGAGTAGGAAATTGAGAACTCTTTGACGCATAGCATATTTTGAAAAATTTTGAAAAATTTTGAAAAATTTTGAAAAACTTTGAAAAATTTCAAAATTTTATAATTGCCGTAGACTACTTAAAATTAAAGTAGTCTGTAGAATAACATTCGATAATCATGATGTTTTAACGAAAAGTTCAAAATTTAGTTTCCGAGATATAATGATAAGGATATAGTTCGCGGAACGTATCTAAAATCACCAGTGATCGAAAAATCGCCATGAATATACGCACATGCGTAACTGAAAATCTTATTTTTAACGAATTAATAAAACAAAAACAGCAAAAAACGAGTCTAAGTATAGATTAAAATCCATTAATGGAAACTGAGATCGAAGCGATACAGTGTTCAGTTATATAGAGTATACAGGGTGAAAAAACAAAAGTTTGAAGCTCAATATCTTTGAAACTAACTGGTTTTATAAAAATCCCAAAGAAAGGGATCATTGTGCTATATAATGCTAACTAAATCCAAAATTTGAACTTGATTATTGCCTTTTTACTCCAGTTATCGCGTCACGTAGAAAAACGATTTTTTTTCAGTTTTTGATGTTTTTCTCAGGATCTGCCCCATGAAATGATTTAAAATTTAAGTGGTATATAGTTCTAATTACCTTCAATAATCATATATTTTTTTAGAATGATTCGCTATTCAGTTTTTGAGTTATAACGATTTAAAAAAAATTGCAGTCTATGGTGTATAATAAAAGAACGACGAACGATAATATAAATTTTTCACGGTAAAAACATAGGCAATTTTATTCTCTTTCAGGTACATATTAAGCAATTTACTTGTATTAACTTTTTCGATAACTTTGTTGGCAAAAACTGAAATCTCAAAACTAAAAAATCACTATAAAAAAAAACGCGTATATAAATTGTTAAAACGGACTTTCGTCCCACTATCTTCTAGCAAAAACGAAGAAAATGAGACTTGGTGGGTTAAAATCCACCAAGTAGAAGCTGAGAAACAGGCGTATACATACGCACACACACACACACACATACATCCGTACGGACATTTTCTAAAAACACCATTTTCGACTAAAAATTCATCAAAACACACTTCCCACATGTTTTTACACAAACTCTAAAAATTACTATTACAAGGTTTCCTTAGGAAGGAAGCAAAATTGTTTTGACTTATACTGCTAAAGCTACTGATAGAGTAATCTTAGCGAGAGAGTTATTTCACTTTTAGAAGTAAAATGCAATTTTGGTAGGAATACATAATCAGTTTGTAAGATTTAACCTAGTCAATCATGCCTCAATTCCACTTTCTTCAGCTTTTTACACGATTCTCGTCGAGTATTAAACGCAGTTACGGTATGTCGATACCATTATCGCTCAGTTTAAGAACGTGACCGTCTATTCGACGTTAATGGGAAGTTGCTTTGCGCTTTTTTTCCTTTTAATGTAACCCACGTTATTGAGGTCCAGAACCACGTACTATATCAATGGAATCTCCGATGTCTTTTCAAAATTTCACCCAAGACGTATTAAAAACTTATTTTACACGCACTTTTATATTTACTAGCAATTGCAACGATTAATATTCTGCATTGAAATATATCTATATCATTGGAATCTAGAATGTATGTATATGGTGAGCACGATGATGCCGTTGCTGGACACGAATTTAAACGTGCTTATATTTTTACAGTATTTTGAACGTGCTTTATAGTTATAGAACATAGTTATAGAACCCGCAGTTATAGTATGAGCGGCCGAAACAGCAGGCCAAAACAAGGCAGTTTTAACATCGGTAGAAAACTATTATATCTAGTCTCGGCGCGCAGATCAAAACGAGTGAAACCAAAAAGTGCCTATGCGCCACCTATTTTCACCTGCCAGAGACACGGATAGTTTAGGCAGTAACGAAAGAGCCAGGCCAAAACTGCTTCTTTTGATAAATTGATTTCGCTCTAGCAGTACAATTTTGGAAATTGCACTGTGTTATATATAACATCATAATAACACACGTACGTATGTATATGTACAGTAAAATTAAGTTTAATTTAAACGCGCAACAGTGTTTTTACAATTAAAATGAAAAGATCGAGATTCCCGCGACAATATAACGAAATGCACTCCTTGTTATAATTATTATATTTTCTGAATTTCCACTTTTTGAGATTAGGAATTCAAACTATACATCAAACATTGTGCGGTAAAATGAACAGCCAATCAGAGAACGAATAGAATGGTTACCATCTCTTTTTTAGAGTAGGAGGATTCATTTCTAGAAATCTTCTCGTCGTCATCAGTAGCGTCAAAGCCAAAATTTTTACCTCACCGCAGATATCCAGAATCCTAATCCTAAACGAATAAAGGCTGCGGTAATTAGGCAATTAAAGCTAACGATCTCCTATGCACACGTGCAGACCATTTGCACGTAGCCCCAGTTGACGTATTCTCGTGAAGAGCCACTTAGGTTCTCATGAAGATCACGCCATGAGAACGTTCGTGTGATCTTCAAGTTTTGGCACTCGAGCAAAAAGGAAAAAGCTCAAAGCTTTGCATCTCTGCAGCGCTCGACATCTCGGCGTATATACCGAGTCAAAATTTCGTTGTATAAAAAATTTGCTCGCAAAGCGATGAAAAATATTTCTTCGTTCAGATAGTAGATATTGGCTAATGTAAGCCGACACTCGAGTATATACGTGAAGAAGAGTCAACAGCTCGTCGAAGGAGAAAAAAGATCGAGCAGGAGGAAATAGAGAAGCCTGCAAAAGTAGCCCATACAGAGTCTCCGAGGACATAAAGGCATCACACACACCCACACACACACACACACACACACACACACACACACACACACACACACACACACACACACACACAGGGGAAAGTGAGAGACGTGAAATGGAGCAAGAGGAAGAATGAAAGGAGCTTGAAGCATCTCTCCGTTTACACTTGGCAAAGTTGGACGAGGCTTCGCGCGCGGCATTAGAATCGAGGGCCAAAGTGCGTGGCAGATATAGTCGAGAGTAGAGAGCAGAAGGCTCAAAAGTGAGAGACTCTCGCGTGCGCGCAGGAAAGCCAAACTATATAGCCGTGCAACTGCATTCTACAGTTTGCACCGCGACGTCGGCTGCTGCTCCTGCTGCTGTGCTTCTTGTCTTGTCTTGCGAAGTCTTTGTTCTCAAGCGCCGCGGACTTGGAACATGATTGTCGTGGATCATTTGCAGCGCGCGCGTGTCTTCTCGTGTTCGCCTTAGTTGAGTTACACGCGGCTTAATTTATCGGGTTTCGTGTGACAAGACGTTGTGGGAATCGGGTGCGATTCTGTGTATATGTATAGTCTGCGAATCATAATGAGGAACGGCTTCTGCAAGAGATGAATGCGACGAAGACTTTTGAACTTTTGGAGAAATATAATGGAGATTATATATGCAGATTTACTATGTCAGAGGATGTTGCTTTTTATAATGATTAAAATAGACGCAATAGCTTAATGTAGCTGATGGCACGCTACTGGAAATGTTTATGACGATCAAAACTTGCTACATAGCTCAACTTGCAGCGGTTCAACATTTCTTTCTTAACAATGTAATTTTACAGAATTTTGATTACTTTGATCATGACACTATACTGAAGGCACACAAACTGCTATACCATGAATAGGCTTAGATATTTTTGTAAAAATCAAACTAGTGCCAGTTATTTTAAACATTGATTTCGTCGTTTAATCAAAGCTATACTTTAACTTTTTTAATAATAATACATCAATTTAATAAATAAAATTACTGAGTAGAAACAAATTTTTTAGACCTTAAAATATGATTTTTTTCGGATACTTTTGTACCTCGTACACCTCGTATATTTGTGTAATCAGTTCAATGACTTCTAGAGTACAATTTATTATAAGAGTTTGATGAGGCTCGTAATTAAAATACGAATTACAACCAGCTATGATTCTTTTTTTCTATCTATAAAAAGATAATAACGATAAATCTCAATTTGAACCTTGGTAATATCGAATAGAAACCGAGATATAAACTAATTTTAACAACGGACAAAAGTGCATTATGTATCAGTTGTGCGCAATGCGATCAGGCCACGTAATTATATAAATATAATTATAAACGTTAGATTGCATTGAACACTATCGGAGGATACACTCATTCGTCACATCCGTCGCTATTTCATTAAAGTCTATAGGTTGGTTATCTAACTAAAGAGTTTCCCTTCTGATACATTGTAGTCAAGTTAGCATAGACCATTGTGTTTTGTGTAGAACAATTCAAAATTATCGATTTAAAGACCATTTGTTTTTGTAACTTATTTTTATTCTTGGTGCGAAAAAACTTCAAATAGCTGCATCAAATATCTAGGAGTTAGTTCTATAATGAATTTCTCAAGGCTACATACTTTTGGAGCGATAGCGACAATTGCAAATAAAATTCATCAGCCAACAATGTTTCTTATCAGCATAATGATTTTTTCAGACATATATATAGTCAGTTGTAGCAAATTGTCTTGTGCATAAAAGACAGTAAAGCAGAGCTACAAAAATGCATAAAAAATTTCATCGTAATCGTCTGTGGGCCTAACACACCACAATAAGGAAAGGAAATCATTTTTGCGTGTAAGCACGAAACGTATATCTGAAAGATAAGTTTAAAAACAAATTCCTCGCGTCGAGGCACAAACACTAAGCAATCTTTTTCCCAAACGCACACAGTAAACACAAGCGCAAATTCTGCTCATTGACTACATTGACTGTAGAGAGCGCGTGTGCCAATAAGTTTATCACAACGCGTTCCTTATAAGCCTTACCTCTGTCTTTTCGCTTCTCAAATCAGCTGTTCGCTAGAGCTGCACGGCGTGAGTGTTCACTGTTCTACTCTATCTATATTAGTTCGATCTTTCCATTTTCGCGCAACCAGATGTGTAAGTGTGTAGCATAAAATGTTTACTCACGAGGAAATCGTCACCTTGGCAAAGAAAGTCTTCGACGGTGAGAAGGTCGAGGTCATGGGCCACCAACTGATCCCCTACTCGGAAATCAAGCTTGGCTTCCTGGGCGAGCATCACGAGCTCCAGATCACCATCCGACGTAACAAGAGCGCCGATCCCGAGACCCTTCGCTTGTTCGTCAAGGCTGTCCCCCAGGCTGCCTCGGAGGAGCAGTCTAAGTTCATCGAGGGTCGCGGAATCTTCCACCAAGAGGCCCAGTACTTCAACAAGCTGCTGCCGCTGCTCCGCGAGTCGTTCATCGGCGATGACTGGTGTCCCAGGAGCTTCCTGGCCAACGACAAGGTCCTCGTGCTAGAAGACATGCGCGAACGCGGCTTCGCTATGATTCCCGACAAAATCTTCGACCGTGAGCACCTCCAGGCTGCTCTGAGGGCCCAGGCGCGACTCCACGCTGCTTCCCTCCTGGCTCAGGCGAAGCTGGGAAAGTCGCCGGCGGAGCTCTACCCCGAGGCTTGCGTCGAGCAGATCTACAACGACTTCATGAAGCAGAGCAAGTTTATTCTGCTTTTTGTCGATTTAGCCGTACAGGTAGCCCAGAGCCTAGGCCGTGACCACCGTCGCATCCTACCAGGCTTGTTACGCGGCTACGATAGGATCCACCGCATGAGCGACTACCAGAGCAAACTCAGCCCCGTCGTCTCTCACGGCGACTCCTGGCCCAACAACTACCTCTTCGACCAGAGCCAGCCACCTCGAGCCAGCATAGTCGACTTCCAGATGACTCGCTACGCGCCCCGGATGTACGACGTCGCCCATCTGATCTACCTCAGCACGACTTCGAGCATCAGGAAGCGGAAACTGAGTACAGCCATCGAGGCCTACCACAAGGAGCTCTGCGACGCTATCGAGAAAAACGACCCCGAGCTGGAACGACCCAGTCTGAAGGACCTCCTGGAGGAGTACGAGGACGTAAAGCTAAGCGCGCTGTTCACCGGTATCATGTTCTACCCGATCATCTTTCTGAGCAAGAAAGAAATGGAAAAGTACAAGGATGAGCCAGAACTGCTCTACAATAGGATAACGCTGAGGGATAATAATCGCTACGTGATGGAGCTGTACGAACGGGATAACGAGTACGCCAACAGACTGAACGAGATCGTGACCGAGCTGGTCGACTACTGCGAGGAGAAAAACATCCCTATTGATTGATGCTTGGAGAGCGGATCGTAAGGAGATATTTATTATTGTGGTTTATCAATTATTGTGTTAAGGTACAACGTCGTTGTGATTTTTTCAAGCTATAAAAATAAGTTTATTCTCTGTAAATTTAATAAATGTTCATCGTTTAACGATTTTGTGTGGGTACTTTTCTTATACACTGTGTATACTGATTGAGTCACTTATAGAGCATTTCGTAAATATACAAATGACCATCAGTGTATTTAACAGCGTGAGAGAGCCGGAAAAATTTACATTGTATACGCTTAGTGTCATGTGCAAAAATATCAGTTACGTAAGTTTTGTAGTTTTAGATGAAGAGCATCTAAATTAACGTCAGCAACGTTCTAACAGTATATATTATATTATCTTATTTCTTTCTATATAACGCCTAATCAGTGCACTATCATGGATAGTTTTTTAACCATTTGCGAAAACTACATACGTAGCGTATTGAGCGTCGATTTTTGCTTCCTCCTAGAGGAAGCTTTGTAATAGTAAAATTTTAAGTTTCGCTAAAACTTCATAGAAACATGTTTTTAGATGTTAGAAGTTCGAATTAGTGTNGTGTGTGTGTGTGTGTGTGTGTGTGTGTGTGTGTGTGTGTGTGTGTGTGTGTGTGTGTGTGTGTGTGACGTGATATTTCTGAAACTACTCCGTCAATACCAACCAAATTTGACATGCATATCTATTTTTGGATTCTAAATTCGGGAAAAACATTTATTTTTAATGTTTTCAATTACTTTTTTATGGCCATTTTTTTTATATTCGAAAAACATTATTTTCGTTTTTTTCAATCATTTAATTGTTACAAACAATTCAGCTAAAATGCATTTGAAAGATAATAAAATTACCTACTTTTCCCCGTTTGTCCTCGGGATTGGCCGCTCCATTCGGCAGATAAAATGAAAAAGGTGATTTTAAAAAAAAAATTCATATCTCTGAAACTAAACATCATAACCTCACGAAAAAAAATATGTTGATACGTGTCAAACTATATTCCATATTAAAATTTCAAGTGATTTGACTACTTATTTTTTCAGTAATAAATCGAAAACTGAAAAAATGAGTTTTTTTTTAGTCTCGATTACATGCGTAAAAAGGCCTTACTGCACTTGAGATTTTGGGAAAAGGTAGATATTTTATATGTTTTGGCTAAGTTCATTGAGCAGCTTTAAAACTCCTATGGTTCTTAAAATATCAAGGTTTGAATTTTTTTTTTAATTTTTTTATTCCTTATATCTCTAAAACAATGTAGTCAAATGCTTCAAAATTTTATTTGGCGATTCACCATAAACGAAGATATCTGCTGTTAAAATTTTAAACGATTTCGTTGAGCGGTTTTTAAATAAAATAGCATTCACTTACTGCATTTTAAAACAATATTTTATTTATTGAAATTATAAATTTCGTTGGAGGAAGCTACGTGCCAATGAATTGGCAGCGGTTTTTTACAATTTGATAACTTTTCTAAGATGATACAATATCTAACGTGGCTGTAAAAAATTTGCAAGAAACTTTTCAATATATTGATGCATTGATTTAAGTTTTTTTACAAACTATACAGAAATAAAATGAGAAAAAATGGTCTTTTATATATTAACTCAATAAGAATGTACCAAAAGGTAAACTGTCTTGTTGATAGCAAACCCACAAGAATGGAATCGACAGATGACAAATAAGTATATCTATAGATACCTAACGCTTCGTGGTCCAAGCGCATTGCTATTTGCTATTATACACAACTGATGCACAATTCACTTTTGTCTACCAAAAGCAGTACCTCATCAGCTTCTATTCAATACTACCGACGTTAAAATCGAGATTTATCGCCATCCCTCATTCTCCCTTTATTGCCTAGATTTAAAAAATAGACTCATTCAGACCCGAATTGAATAACAAAGGAAAATCAATTCAATATTGGTTTATCCACAGTCTTTATTATACAAACGTCCGCCTAGTGTGCGAGAGAGGTGGAAAGCGGAATTTTCCGCTTCCTAGAATTTAGGCCTACGGACCTAAGGCATCGAACGGTCGGAAGACCCAAACACCCAGTCAGCTTCTGACAGGCAAGCGAAGCGCGTATAGTTTGACCGACGTTCGGAACATTGAGCGTCGTATTCTTGTGACTGATACCCATACTTATTTGTTGAATAAATTATATTCCATTTTATACGTTTAAGATATTTACTTTCCGTTGTCTATTTCACGGACTAGAGACAGAAACGAAATCCCTTACGGCTATTGTAATTAGATGCTCATATATCTACATCGTCGAATGTCATATGTTTATAAAGTATGAAGGCTGTCAATTCTCAAGGCTGAGTTTATAAGACAGATTTCTCAAGCGGATTTCCTATGACTGAACGTGTTATCGTGTCTATTAATTACGTACCCGAAAACAAAATATCTCATCTTTGTGGTAGATTTATAGGTATGTTTTATTTTATACAATTTTTTTTTTCATTCTGCACGTACAGATCGCATTGTTTCACTATAATATCATTAATCAAAACACGCATATTAGAATTTATATCACTTGCAGAAACAATGTCGAAGATAAAAGACATGATAGTGAAGAGGCTCTCAAGTTCGACACAAGTGGAGGTGATCAAAACCAGCTACACCTGGACGATAACAAATTTCAGCTTCCTCTCCGATGAATTCTCGAAGAAAGTCAAGTCGTCGGTCTTTACGATGGGAGCGAACGACGAGTACCATTGGCGTCTGCGTATGTACCCGCACGGCTGCGACGAGAAAGGCAGCAGTCACATCTCCCTCTTCCTGCAGCTGGTCTCACCGACGGAGACTCCGGTCAACGCCAAGTTCGACATCTCTATCAGAAAGCCCGATGGCAAGAACCACACCCTGGCCTCCCACAAGATCCGCAGGTACACCCAGTGGAAGTCTCTGGGCTACCACGAGCTCATCAAGCGCAGCCACCTGCTGGACGAGCGCACCGGTTTCATGTGTGACGATACCCTCAAGATCAACTGCAACGTGAGCATCAGTACCGGCAACATCGTCCACCTGCCGACCACAGCTGAGTTCGAACTGCCCGAGCCGGTCGACACCGGGCTCAACCTGGTCCGCGACTTAGACAACATGCTGAGCAATAAGATCTTCACAGACGCCGCCTTGCTCGTGGGCGAAGATCGGTTGGAGGTGCACAAAGCCCTGCTGTCGGCTCGCAGCCCGGTCTTCGCGGCCATGTTCGAGCACGACATGAAGGAGAAGCAGCAGAGCGAAGTGCGGATACTCGACATCGAGAAGGTGGTGCTCGAGGAGCTGATACGTTTCCTGTACACAGGCCGCGTCAAGGAAATCGACTCGATCGCCCCTGCGCTGCTCGCCGCAGCAGACAAGTATGCGCTCAACGACCTCAAGCTCATGTGCGAGAGGTCCATCTTCAGCAACCTCACGGTCGACAATGTGCTCAACACGCTCGTCATCGCCGACAGGCACAACTCGCTCACCCTCAAGCAACAGGCCATCGAGTTTATGAAGGCTAACGCCACTAGGCTGGTGGATAGTATTACGAACTTTCTGCTCAATTCTGAGAGCGATGCGAGCGTCAGCAAGTGAAGCGTTTCGGAATATTCGAATTTGATGTTGTTCGATTTTCATTCGCGTGTAATCTTGCATGACAACTGCACAGATGACGATCAGTAGGTGTGTAGAAAAAAATAACAGACGCTGTTAATCTTATTGTTTGATATGTCTGTAATATGCGTGACAATCGGCGAACTGTTCTATGATCAAGTTTGTATTTGCTGCAATATGTTTAAATTCTGACACATGCAATTGACATTGCAATCTACTCGTTGACTGTAATTATATTATATTCGACGTTTTAACAGCAAAAGTATCAACATATTTTTTTATCAAAGATTAAATAAAAACATTTTCACGTTCGTGAGTCTGCCTAAGAGCTACATGTAAATTTTATCATAAAGAAGCTTAAACTTGGTTCATAAAATGTATTTTCTTATCCAACGATATGTTACATTTAAGAACAATTTTACACTTAACTATTCATCAAGTTTTATGAAAACGCTCACGCTATAAAAAAATATTTAAAAACCAAACATTTCTCGAACAACTTCTTATTTTAACTTAAGCAGTTGCGATCGTTTTTACATATTACTCATATAATTGTTTAGTTGTTTTACATTAATTACAAACTATCAATTAAACATGAAATAATCTATTCATAATTGAAATAGCGTCTCCTTTAACCAACTTAGTAGCTAAACGTTCTAAAGTTTTGCTTTTTAACAAATCCAACTCATTGCGAATAGCAAACGTGATTAACTCAAGAGCATTATCAATGCTAACTTTTTTACACAAATACTCGATGCACACATTTTCTAAATCGTTTATCTCGTACTTCTTCGCTACGATTATAAGGTCCTTCGCTAAATTCCAAGAACTAAAGTGAGCGCAGCCGGTGTAGATAAATAAAAGTAGTCTTTTAAAAATTCGAGCGTCAATATCAACTTCGATAACGCTGCTTTCATCGCGGTTTCGAAGCATTTCTCGAAACGCCGGACTCCTTCCAGCCAAAATCGACTTATGCGCTAAAAATTTTTTGCCTCGAGCTGACAATATGACATCGCTGAATTCGGCATCATTAAGTAGCTTCAACATGTCTTCGACGAATCGAAAACTGTGCTTCTTTGAAGGCTCCAAAATCACCTGTAATTAATTACACGATTAAATTTGAGTTTTCAAATAAAACATGAAATAACTAGCTAACCTGGCACAGTACGGTCAAATGACCCTTCGGAAGCAAGTAGTTTCTGTTTTCCGATAAAATGTCTCGGTCTATGAATTCTGACGATTGAAATGGATATCTGTAACAGTGTCCCGGTGTAAATGGTATACTAAAAATACGTGTTCTTGGCGTCTTGGGACATGTACACAATCCATCTGCGTTCATAATGCCAAAATTCACAACAGTCCAAACATGACAGCTATGGCTCCGTATGATGTGCAGCTGCAGAAACAACTTAGATTCATCATCTGTGTCTATTTTAATTTGCCATTCAGTCTCGTCATCCGTAGAAAATATCGGCGATTTCAAGTCCTTTTCTGTTGTTAAATCGAGCGATAGAAAATCAGGTATCGTCCACTTGACAGGAAACTCGTACTCACGTTTAAGTTCGTTGTAGGACATGGCCATTGTATCAGCTTTGAAAACCAAAATGAAAACCAAAAAGTTATTAGCGTTTGATTTTTTTTATTTTGAATGTACCAATAACAGTTATACTCACCTATATAATAAATAGCTGCTGATACTGTATGTAATGAGCAAAAACTGCTGTCAAAACACGATAACAATTGACAGATAAATATGTTGATGTAAATAGGTTTATGTTAGTTCTTTCTACTAAGTTTGAATTTTGTTTTGAAAAGCAAATAATTGTAAATGCAATCTGAGAAAATGTTTGCTTTGATTTGCTATATTTTCCACTCAGACTATGTTAACAACGTTCCAACGATTTCTCAAATACATGGAGCATGGAGGGTGCGTTCCGCAATTGCCTTCAGTAGAATTTCAGTAAAAGGCACTAAACATTTTTGTTGGCAGAATTGCTGGTAATACACGGTGTTCAAACAATGTCACCAACCTTATTTGACAAAAATGTTAGGTAAGTTTTACTGAAATTCTACTGAAGGCAATTGCGGAACGCACCCGGAAATATGTCTATCACATTAAAATTGTTCCTTTCGGGTTCGCGCGGCAACCGAAAAAAAGACTCAGTGACAAGTTTATGGTAACATGTTATTTGCAAGATTGTTTCTTTATTAAGATTTTTTTTACTGACTATACAAACGCACGAAACACATAATTAGCAGTACAATTTTTAAATATCAAACGCACATATAAATAATATATTAGGTTTTTATAAATAAGATACGGATTCAAAGTAATAAAATACTTTTTTCTGGATATTTTAGCTAAAAAATTTTTTTTTTGAATTTTATGACAGAGCCCTGAATAAATCAGTTCTTAAATTTGGATAGGAACTCATGATTGTTTGAAAATCTTCTGTTTCAATAACTTCTTTTGAGTTTGCTACAATAAAGTTAATAGCGTGACTCTTCAGTACCAATTCCTTGTGTAAATCTGACAGAATCAAAACTTTTGAAACCTTTTGAACATTTAGATTTCAGCAAGACTTTCGAGCAGATTAACTTTAAACCAGGTAGCTGATATTTGTCTGCCATTTGTAATAATTCTTCTTGTACATTTTCATCGTTTATTTTCCCAGTGTAAATATACCTCAACATTTCTTGCAAAACTGCAAAGCTACAATCCTCGATTTTTACTTTTGATTCCTTTTTTTCAACCATTTCGGTTTGAAACATCGCACGAAATACTGGACTACGCGCTGATAAAATAGACTTATGCGCGGAGAATTCCATCATATCTGAAGTTACTAAGCTAACGTCGCTAAACATCTTATTTTCAAAAAGGAATTGGAAATCGCTGGACAATCCTGTCTCTACATGAGATTGATCAATAATTTTATTAATATGTTGCGATGAATTACGCGTATTGCCTTTGTACAGAACCAAATTACACAAGACTATTAGATTTTCATTTGGATAGAGCTGTTCTGATTTAGCTTTTAGACCAGATTTGTTTGTCATATCGACGATGCAGGTTTTGTGATACATTTGGAATACAAAAAATTTGCTTGATTCGAGAAAACGTTCGGTTTTCTTGTTAATCGTACTTATGAATGATATTTTGACTTTGACTTTTAACTGGTTGCTTATATCTAAGTCAGATAAGAGATTTAAACCTAGGTTAATTAAATTGTCACCTCGATGATAACGCCCAACAGTGAACGAAACACTTCATTTGTATTTGTCATTACTAGTAACAAATTCTGGAGATTCAAATGCTTGATTTTCATTGATGATGAAATTCTTAATTGTCCACTTATAGTTGAACTTCTCGGCGCAAAACGTCGTGACGCCGCAATCATCGATAGAGCCAACAGTGTCCTGCATTTTTTTCTGTAAAATAGTTATGTCGTGATAATTGATGGCAACGATTTTCATATTTTTCATCTTATTTAAAATGATAAAACGCAGTATTTCACGATTAAATACGATATCATTATAAATGTTTTAATAATTTAGAGTAAACTTTAATTAATCGATGTATCGATAAACAAATATTTCCCGCGTTCTCTTTATCGCAAAGAAAATAAATTTCAAAAGAAAAAAATATACTTATTATTATTATGATACAAGTGAATTTTGGATTATTTGTTTTTTATCCCCCTATCATTACGATTTTTATACACTGCAAAAACGCGAATGAGCCGTCAATTGACTTTGATCAAAAATTAAAACCAGACGTGTGTGTTTCATGCTTTTGTATTGTCAGTAAAAACGTCTTACCGTAAACTTATCACTGAGTCGTTTATTTCGTATTTACCGCGCAAACCTAAAACTCTGCTTGAAAGAAACAATTAATTTATTAAGAAGCAACAATTCGTGAAATAAGAAAAAGATTCTTCTCATAGTTTGTATACTTACGCTCTTATGAAGTATAACGGCGCGTTTAGCCGTGTGGTTTGGTTGCCGATGCGGAAACACAAGAAATATCAGTGTACGTGCCTGCAAGTCAGAAATATCATATTTTATTGGTAACGTTTACAAGTGTTTACTTCTCATAAAAACTTGTCGGTGACATATAAAAACAATACAAAGCCGATACCTATCTTAGCATTGGAATTGTAAACAAAGTAATCAGACATAACCTCAAAAATTATTCTCGGTCGTACTGGTTTACTTTACGTCGCTAATATATACACAGCTGTAATATACTGTAATATCGTCGCACTATTTTAGCAAAATAAACCATAGGATGTCGAAACACTACTTACCTATTCATACACTGCGAGTTTGGGAGTATTGGCATGCGCATTATCTGTCTTCAAGTTATACTCACCGATTATCTATACAAACAGACTGGTAAATGCTCCAGATTTCCTTCGATGCTTTATCCTCATCAGTACTTAAGTACAACAACGGATCGCCACCTTGAGATAGTTGATAAGTATCCTTCGTGCAGTTGTGTCGTTGTGTGGCCAAATTTCCAAAATCGAGTGATACTTGTGACAAACTACAAAGTACTGCATCAATCAGCGTGGCTTGCCCTGTCGCAACCTGTGTCAGTCTAACCGGCGGCGAGTGTTACTAACCGCTGCACGCGCGTGTGTCGATCGGCGCGCTCGCGAAGACCCCTACCACGCGACGCGTGACGTCGTCTGCTCTGACTGCTGAAGCCTTCGGAATTCGGAATATTCGGATGTTGTTCTTGGTATAAAAGCGTTGCGTTGCTTCCGAGCTCCGAGTTATTTGAGTGTTATACTTATACCCTATTCGTAAATAATGCTCTACGCGATTTATACTGATGACGTATTATACTCATGATAAGGATATCGCATGCCAAGTAAATAATAATTATATGTAGCCCACTGGTTTTGAAAATTTTAAAAATCAAAAAAACACGTAATATTGATTTACACTTTGAATTTATTTTCAGCTTGGAAATGATTATATTTAGCTTATTATATTTATGATCAAAAACTGTAATCAAATATATTAGGTGAAACCTTTCCGAAAGACCAACTCTATAATAAGATGAGTATCTATACTAGAAATATTATTCATGTATACATAAATAAAAATCGAACTGAGTAGCAAGAGAACAGAGTTTACATTTGGTATATGTATAGTGTAACAATCTTACCGCTCGTTCTCAAAAATAAACAACTAAAATTTAGCATCAGCAAACGCATCGTATATTCAGACAGAACTCTGTTCTTGTGTTATACTTCAACTGCGTCGTTCCTCATTACACGGCGCGAGTTCTTTTCTCTTCGTCGAAAAGAAATTCAGATTACAGTAATTTCGAAGATTTACAGAGAGAGCAAAAACGCCAACTAACGCCAACTCTTTTTAGCTAATTAAGCGCGCGCGCTACTTGGACCTCGGTGCTTTTTTGAAAAGTCCGACTGGCCAAGCGAAATCTTTTGCTCGTGCTGAGTGTAGGAAGGAAAAAATCTCTGCTTTGCGGGAAAACAGAGAAATTTCTCTGCACACTATATACATATAGACTCGAGACTCTCCCTCTCCCCTTTCTTTCTTTCTCCTAACGTACGGCTCCTTCATTCTCAGAAATTCACGTTCGCGAGCTTGTATAACTTATAATTAGCTACTTTTCTGCCAGAATGAAAATGTTCAGGCGATGCGCGCGGCGAGTAACGAGATTCGTACGTGCCGGAAACTGCAATGATAGACTGCACTGCTCGGCGGCTCCTTTTCTCTGTCATTGTCTCTCTTGCATCTACTGTTTTTTTGTACTTCGAAATTCGCGTGCAACTGTATGCTCGAATACATCGTTTCTCGGCAATCGAGAATATGTCAAAATCGTTGATGAATCATACATTTAAGGATACAGGGTTAAATACACACTATTATCTATGAGGACGATAAACATTGAACCGCTTCATCGTCACTCAACCCAATTACTATATACACCTATATACCGCTACTGCTTAAGCATGTAATCGCCGAGACAATCGTCGACTCTTTAATTAGGACCTCGACCCTCGCCGCAAACGCGCGTAATCTCTTTAATTCGGCATTACTGCGCGAGTCTTCTTTAATGCCGCGTATCAGCGCAGTAGCATCGCCATAGGTATATAGCCACGGGCAAACGTCCGCAGATAAGAGAAGCGCCAGGCGCTCTTCGGACCAACCATTAAACGCGCTTAATGTCCCCTTCGCTGCAGCTAAGACGCTCGCGAGGATAAAGCGATACTAAATATCGATTAAAATTTCACGATTCTGGCGGCGTACACGCGTCTTTATCCGCCGCGCGCGAGCGACAACATCGTGTCCCTTAATCGAAATTTACGATTTAACATCAGGGCCGTTAAATCGTAACGCAGCCGAGTGCGCGCACCTGATGCTGCGTGCGTAAAATGTACTTCGGGAAAAAGTGAATTGAATTGTTCGGCTTTTTGACGGTTATGAATGCTGGCGTCTATGGGTTTGTGTATGTTTATATATGAGCCGGTATAGCTTGGGTTGCGACGCTTTTTTTGGGCTCGCCTTGGACTTGTATTCGTAGAAGGGCCTGGGATAAGAGTGGAATATTCCGAGTTTTATTTTAATTTTATATGCTATACATTCAATATTGAAATATGGGATTCTTTACTTGGTAGATTCAAATTACGTTTTATTTTTTACACATAAGAAGTAGATGGAGGAAATCGTGATTAAAGATACTCACGCGAAAATGGTATTAGCAACATTAAATAGATTGAAGCAACAATTCATCCGGTTTTATTCCTCTTCTTCCCTATTTTCTAATTCTGTAAGTGTAGCCAATATTCCAGCCGCGCGTCTCTTTCCCGCTTCTCGGATCGATTTCCTCCTCCATTTCATTGCAAACCAGGCACTTTAAGTGCAGAACCCCTACACCATCTAATTCTCATTCCGCGATATAGCTTTCTCGAACAAACGACGCCTGATTCGTCACGCGAGATTCAATTAAACATCTTTCTAATCTACGCTTATTTTTCAGTTCCAGCGACTTCAATGCGCTTCGCGCAGTTACAGCATGAGCGGCCAAAGCAGCAGGCCAAACAAGGCTTAACAAGCTTTAGCATTAGTGGCACATCACTGTATCTAAACTCGAAGAGAATATTGTTATAAGGAAAATGTAAAAGTATCCATGCACCACCTATTTTCACCTGCCACAGACACGGAGAGTTTAGGCGGTGACGAAAGGCTCGCAAAAAAGCCAGTCCAAAACTGCTTTTTTCGGTATGATACGTAACGTATACGTGCGGATCGCTAGAGCGATATCAATATATTGATATAATATTGATATCAACATATTGATATCGCTCTATGTATTGTTATGATCGGGTTCGCGTAATAAAGATGTTAACACGTATTTATAGAAAAGCACAATCAACTCAGACTCTTTATTCGAACGTAAGCACAACTGTTCTCATTAGCTTTCACAATCAGACTAACTACAAACAATGATATCCGCGACGTCGTTGATCTCGTTGCTAGGAGTCGCTATGCGCGATTCTCAGCGTTCGAATCGCGCAACGTTCGAGCTCGGTCATAACAGTATATTAAAATTAGATTTAATTGCTTTGCTCGTTTTAATTTTTTACATTAGAGTTTCTAGATACGTGGGCATACATGAACGACTCATTCATAATAGTCAGGTGCAGACTATCATTTTTGGTATAAAAGTGAAATTTTCTTTTATTCAGAAAGTATTTTCTTTGAGGTTCTAAATTCATATCGTGCAAGTTTTATAGGCTTTTATGTCGTGCACTGCCGGAAGTCAATTCAAAATCGAACCGCAACCGCACCCTTTTTTAACTGACCAATCAGGCAATAAATAGATCTCATTCTAAAACTCCTCGTAAAAAAATTTTAGGTAGGATACAAGCAAACCTCATCCGTCAAAAGCCTTTTACACAGCATTATTCAAAACCTATCGTTTGCAGATAGCTGACCACTCTACGTACACTCGCTACGTATAGTGTACGCGAATCCATCTCTCCTCCTTCTAATCCTGACTTACGCTCGCGAATCCCGCGTCGACGCTATTTTCCTAGCCCTCGTCGATCTTGTCGTTTTATCGGGCACCGCACACACGGCACACCTACTTCTTATTATACCGGCTGCAATAAAGAAAGACAAACGCAGCGCTGGCCACTGAATGAGAGAACGCGCGAAGCTACTACTCCACGCGACTTGTTATACCTTTGGGAGACGTTAAAGAAGAGACGTATAAGGGAGAAGGATGTCGGATCAAAGAGCGATGGCAGCTGCTGCTCACACTAGAGCTTTTGCGGTATGTATGTCCTGCGGGATTGCAGTTGATCGAATTAATGTGTCGCAAAGGCTGAGAGTATAGCAAAAAAAGCGAGGCGGTAGATTAATCCGAGGTGTATAGTAGAATGAAGACTATACGGATTAATGTTTCATGACGTTAGAAAAAAAATAAATAAGCTCGGTCGCGAAATTCACTTCAGTGGGAGCGCGAGATATATTTACAACAAGATATGGTTGCCAACAACCTTCGTGTTGGTAACCATATAAATGGGGAGGTGGTTAAATCGGTAGGCGCCGTAAGGTGAATCCGACACTACCCTCTCTTGGGTGTCTTTAGAAGATTCCCCTNAAAACAAAAAAAAAAAAAAAAAATGTGGCTGCATCTTGGGGACAGCCGATAGAAGTGAGTACTGAAATAGGTGTTATGAAATTCAATTATTTTCTGAAAATAGGTGAAAAATGAAAATATGTTTATCGTTTTTTGGATAGAATTTTATTTTGTACAAACTTTATTTACAACTTCATTTATCTACAGTAGAATCACAGGCATCTTCATTTTTTGACTCAATAAAAGAAACAATTGAAACAATTTGTTTGTGGTAACTAAAATATGATATGCATGTTGTTGAATCTATCTTACATAAAAATCTTGAAAATACTGCATCTAATGTTGTGCCGTACTTAGTTGTTGATTGTTGCGAATCATTATTCATTTCTAAATGAAATTCATTTTTGAGGAACGTAATTTATGGTTGTGCACTTCGTCAGCTCAGTTGAAAACATTGAAATCTCCTACTAAAATCAGTGACATTTCATGGTCATTTGTACCAAGCTCCCACCTCAGTGAATGCAAGTAGTGATCTGTGAATGAATTGAATTATGTTTGAAATTTTTTGATTTGGTGAAATGTAAATCGCTGACATGACACATATTTGACCGTCTTCTAAAATACAGTGAGCAGAGCATATTTCAGCTATAATAAAAAAAGAACGGATTTGTTTACATACAACTGACGCTATTAGATATACATAGAACGCCGAGCGTGTGGAGACGCGGCATAGTCTTACATCAGATTATGCTAGGTAGAGAACGCCTAGTGCATCGAGGAGCCCGAAATTCGGCGGAAAGAGCCGAGAATACCCGATAGCCGCTTGCACCGCTTGTATAGAGCAGTGCGGTGAGGTGAGGGAAGAGAGCTGCGTGTACGCCATGCGTGCAGGAAAGAGAGCGGCGGAGGGGAGAGAGCTGCCGCAGCTTTCGTGACGAATTTATCTGTCGCGCCGCCGTGACGCTCGCCGGTCGCCGATTCACTCCCCAGCAAAATGTACCCAACGGGCCTATAGAAGTATTCACTTCAAAAACCTCACTTGAGATCTAAGTTTCTGCGCAACGTTCTTTCCTTTTCTAGGAGAAGAATAGATAACTAGCAATAAACTATAACTAATACGTAGACAGCGTGACTTCTGCTTGAAGTCTGTTTGAGGGTCCCTGTTTCGAGCGCTCACTTTTACGGTTAAATACTTAGAAATCGAAAAGATCCGGGTGTTAGCACCAAAAATGAGGATTAACGACTAAGAACATTTTTCCTGTCGGTACAATTATCAAAAAATAAAAATACATTTTAGTTATCGGCACCCATGTTTGGCTACTATTCCATGCCAGATAATAGTATCACCACTCATTGAACTGGTGCAGCGTTTTTGATCCCATAAATACGTGCCCAGAGTACATATAGGTAGTCGACGGCGACCGACGGACAGCGACCGACTAACCATATACATATATTATTAACCTCGCTGCAGCTAGGGTCTGAATGAATAAAATACGACGCATCCAACTCCACGCCTTCGCAGATGCAAGCCGCAGAGCCATGGCAGCCGCTCTCTACTGCAGAGAAACGGATCAGGATGGAAGCAACGCCTTCGTCACTCTACTCTAGGCCAATCAGGAGCCTAGCACCTTCGACCCGACCAACAGCCAGACTGACCAGTGACCATCCCTTGACTTGAACTTCGCGCGCCTGTGGTGTTGTTCGGACAGGGACTGATGCTCTGGTGCTACTGCGTTGAGGAGCTATAATCCTGCAGTATAGACCGTCTGGAATCCGCACATACCCATGCCAATTGGTACAAGGCGTTTCCACCGTACCTATCTTTGGCGAAAACATCTGCTCAGCATTTTATCGACAACGGCAGCAGTTTGTCTGCTTCTCTCTAACCAACGAAATTGACGTCGGGTCCTTTTTCGAGAAACGTTTTTACCAGCTCAACTTGACCTTGCCGGATCTCCTTGTGCAAGAGCAGAGCTAATTTATGTCGACGAATATTCTCGCAATAACATTTACACGAGTACTGATCCATCTTCTTCAACGTCGAAAAATCGTATATCACAATTTAATTTGTTTTATTTTCAAGATGTCTGCTTGCACCCCCACAGGCCCACTTACATAATATACTTGCACAGTAGGAGCATCTTTTTGGCATTGGGAAGTTTCCGACAGCCTACGATTTTTTAAGTGATAACTTCTTATGGGACGGTGAACCTACAATGTTTGTAACTTCTGGAATGCGTTACAGGAATGCGTTGGATGGTATGCGTCAGATGAATGCGTTACAGTGATATCTATAGGTATACTCGTATAAACGCAGGGTTCTTAGGCCTCGACTCGGCAGGCTCCCCTCTCTGCGCGCAATAAGCTAAATACTTATAGATTTTTTACTCTCTTCGGGCCGTATACCCTCTCTTCGGGTGCAAGAATAAGTATACATATAGATATACTCTTCTCGGAACCCCCCGCCTCTCTCTCTCTCTCTCTCTCTCTCTCTCTCTCTCTTTCTCTCTCTCTCTTGGAGCACTGCAATACCGAATTGTTAAAGCCATGATTGTGAAAATAATTGAGTGCTATATTTCTATGATATTTCTTCTTCAACAAAGACCACTGTAGGGTCCCAATATTCAAATACTGACTCGATAATTAGGCACGACCGCCACACGGAAGTGCCTTATAGTTTTGTGTGCGAAAAATGTGTGAGATGCGATATCTCACGCAATTATCAATGGATCGGGCTGCAATTTTAGGAGGTCTCCTCTTGCACAAACGAAAAAAAAAATGTGTGCGTCTCGGGACGCCCGTCAGAAGCAATAACTTAAATTGATGTGAATAGAAAATATTCTGTGTTGAACTTGTTTAACGTCGAAAAATCGAATATTGCAGATTAGGTAATTGGTTTTATTTTCAAAATTTCCGCTTGCACCTCCTCTTGCATAATATACTTGCGCAGTAGGAATAATTTTTTGGCACTGGAAATTAGTTTTCGCCTGCCTAGGATTTTTTTCAATACCGAGGTTCTGCAAGTAGCTAATACGCTATATCTTTTATTTGATTTATAATAAAATAATAAAATTAGCAGCCAATCGAGTATTCATATAAATAATATCAATATAATCCGAATAACCTTATGCTGTCTGCTAGCAATACAAATATAATTAGACTTGTAAAGTGTATTAACGATACAAATTATGGAATTGTTTAAATCTGAGAATTTTATATGTTTGTTATTATTCAGTTTTAATCAAGTATTAAGACCAATGCAAGGTCTCAATTTTGGGATACTGTAGTGGTCTTTGTTGTAAAAAATATCGTAAAAAGCATAAACAAAGTAATTACAGGTAATGCGGCAGTATGCATAAAAGAGTATATCTATAGGTATTGCAGTGCCCAGAGAGAGAGAGAGAGAGAGGGGGGGGGGTCCGCAAAGTGTTTAGCTATATGTATACTTATTCCTGCGCCCCGAGAGAGGGTATAGGGTCCGAAGTGAGTAAATATATATACATATTTACGGTATTTTGGCTGTAAATAAAATTCTAAGCATTCTACAAAAAAAAAGTTAAATGGAAAAGTTTTAGATCTTTAAAAAATACAACTTTTTCCCATTAACATCAAATCATGAAAATGCTTATAACTCGAGTTTACAGACCAAAATCGATTTTTTACAGCTAAAAACCCAATTATTTGCCATAAAACTTTGCGGATTTACGTTTTACATAAAAACATTAAATGTAAAAGTTGTAAAGATTTTTAAAATACAACTTTTTTCCGTGGCAAAGATATTTTTAAACACTTTTTGACTTACACATTCCTAGAAGCGATTTTTTGATACATAAATTCAATAATAACTTCGTTGCAACATGCCCCATCTGACCCGGCGCGAAAAATGTGTGAGATTCGATATTTCGGCCTGCTCTGAGAAGCCTGACACGTCCCTCTAAACTATGCTATTACAATCCATTTTCTAAATGAAACCCTATTACTAAATCAAATCTTGATAAAATCTTGAATCTTCTGTTAACTGTCTTTAAAATCCTGTTGAAAATCCTCTTGAGTCCTTCCATGTTAATTGTTTTTTTTTTCACCTACAAGAAAAATAGAATTAAATTAATAAAACTAGAAAACAATGACTGTATAATTTAATTAACTGTTAAAGAAAAACCAGCCTCTAAAATACATGATTATAGTATGATACGTATAGTAGAAGTATAGTAGTGCCATAGTCTCGAATGAAGTTACACTCCAACTCCAAGATTTTGATAGCTCAGTTATCAACACCATCAGTATCCTTAGGTTGACTCCGGTAGACGCAGTAGACCATAATCTAACAAATGCAGAAGTTTTTATATACCTAGACATACAAAAAAATATTACAAAATCAAACTCATAAATAATTATTGAGAGATTCAGACCACTGATCTCTGCATAAAAATTTGAAACAAGGCAGCTTTTAAGTATGAATACCTTCAAATCACATGTTTCAGTCACATAGTTCACATATACAAACAGAAGATTATCATCATGAACACTGAAAAGGTATCCGCAAGCCATTAGACATCTGTTTACTGAACTTATCATAGGGGACAAAGCGTTTCAAGTTAAAACTTATTGAAGATACAATATAAATTCAAAATACAGTTCAAGTTTATTCTAATATTTTCAAAATTACCTTGTCAGATTGTATAAATCCATATCCAGATTCGTATTAAAATAGTTGAAGTATCCAAGAACGCCAACCAACACTCCAAGATAGCATCAATTCAGTTGCCAGATCGTCTCAAGGTGGTCCAATCAGCTAACAATGCCAAACAGGATGCCGGATAGTAGAAATAGAGCTCCAGGATCATTCGCAGGTGGTTGAGCAAGCTAGAAACGCCATCCAGCACTTCCAGAAAGTTCAAATGTAGTTCTAAGGTCGTCTCCTGGTGATTGCATAAGCCAGAGATACCAAGCAATACGATCAGATACCGTAAATCCAGCCCCAGAGTCGTATTGAGGCTGTTGAAGTACCTAGAAACGCCAACCAGCATCATCAGTGAATCCAGTCCAGGGTGATCTTGGGAGGTATCGGAATTACAACACTGATTTAACTCTGAAAAACAGAACACACTATTACACTGATTATACTGCACATAACACAATAGATATCTGTTATAAACATAATGAACACAAGAACAAAGGAAAACCAGTCGTAGATCTTATGCGATAGTAAATCTTCATCCAGGCAGCATCTTGCAAGAAGAATGTATCAGCATATCAATAGAATGAGCAGGACAGCAGCCACAGGAGCAGTCCAAAAAATAAGAGGATAACCTCCAAGCAAGAACTCAAGTTTCTTGTTGGAGCTACATGTCTTCCTATACTGCAGCACTCCATCATGAACTGACACTCACACTGCTCACACATCGCATCGTCGGTGCCATTCCGGGTGCATCACTTTTGAATACCTTTTGCACTGTCTTACAAAACAACAACCGCGAGCAGCTGATTCGCGAGCGGGATCGCTGTGATCAGATGTTGCTTATAAACACATATAGGCACCATAGCAGCACGTCTGTTCTGATTTTAAAACTACATATAACACTGCTGCATCGCGTCGTTGTATCCGTTTTTTCACTACGCACTCACTTATATCGCCGAAAAGTTAAACAGAGCAAAACATTGCGGTTAGCGGAGGCCGGGAGGCAGCTTCAAAACTTCAAACCACACACAGCAGACGGCAGCATGCATAATACTTCGTGGAAACGCATTTGGAGGTGTTTGGAGTACGAATCATACGTTTTTAGAAAATGTCCGTGCGGATGGCTGTGTGTGTGTGTGTGTGTGTGTGTGTGTGTGTGTGTGCTGTGTGTGTCGTGTGTGTGTGTGTGTGTGTGCGTGTGTGTGCGTGTACGTATTACGCCTATAATTTGGAACCATGGACGGATCGTAAATAAAATTTGACATGGCATATATTTTTTCTAATTCTGAATTTAGGTCTTTTTTGTTTTATGATTCTGACCATTTTATGGCCATATTATAGCCATTTTTTCTATTTTGAAAAAATACTTTTGCTTTTTTATTAATGATATGATTTATACAATATATTCAACAATAGTGTATCTAAAGAACATAAATTTGTCTACTTTTTTCCCGCAAGATTTCTAGATTGACTGATCTGTTCATTTTTTATGATATAAAAAGGTAATTTTGCGATAAACATAAATAATCAAAAAATAAATAGTTAAATGTTTTTGAAAAAATTCATGACAATAAAAAACAACGATTCTACTAGTTGTAAAATTTTAAGCAATTTGGCGACTAGTTTTTGAGATAAAAATAAAAACTAGAAAAAATGTTTTTTTTATGTCGTACGATTACGCGAGTAAAAAGGTTTTAAATTGAGTGAATTTTAGGAAAAGATTGATCTTTTGATCACTTCGGCTAGGTTCTTTTTGTAGCTTATGAAACCTTTTAGTTTAAAAGATATTAAGATTCAAATTCTTCAACTCTCACCCTGTATACTCTGTGTGACTGAACATTATTATTTTTGTTAAACCATATAATTTGATAATTAAAGCTTAGTATATTTTGAGAGTTTTCATGGTTTTCAAGGAGTTCACGGAGCTCTATCCTTTTGATATCCACCTTAACCCCCAGTCCCCTGATACCCCTCCCCTACAAGTGTCTTCCTAAGCTATCCTTTTAGTATCGAATAGTATAGCGAATATTTAAATCAAAGAATGAGTTGATTGTCCCATGTAATTATCTTCCACTAGCAGAATAGGAGGAAGCTAAGTGCCAATGACTTGGCAGCGGTTTTTTTTTCTAGTAATTAGATTAAGTAGAAGGGTCAGACAGCGAGCGCGCAGCGCGAGCGTCGGGTGATATGGCGAGCGTCAGCGGTCGTACCTCATGCGCAAAACGCGAAGCGCGAGCGTTTTGCGTGCCTTGCATCGCGAAGTGATGCAAGACGGCAAGCCACCGCGGCCATAAGGCCACGCGTGGCGCGCTAGTTTAAATATTGGAATCCTACTTAATTAACATTAAATACTAACAAACATGTTAAAATCCTACTTAATTAACATTAAATACTAACAAACATGTGGCAGCCGCGTCACATGCTCTTGCCAACAAACACACTCGCACACACAGACACGCATACCATACAGATGCTTTCTGTCGCCGGACAGAAAGCAAGCACAGACACGAAAGACACACTGAAAATACCTTACAACAGATGTACGATTTGCCGGTATCGAGCGCCCCCTAGATTTTCGTGGATTCGTGCAACAGTAGCACGAATTTTCGGGCACCAGCAGCCCGAAACCAGCGGCCTGAAACTACACGTCATTTCGTAGAGTGGGCCCTGCTAATAGCCGAAGATTAAAAACGATTTCAAAAACCGTAATCGTTTTTAATAGTCGTTTGTGTAACGTAATTTTAGCTTTATTAGGTATTAGAATGTATTGTATCAGTTCCGATTAGAATAGATAACGATTAGAATGGTATAAAAAACGATTAAACTATTATTATAAAATGTATTAAAAATCCGTTATATATATTAATCGTTTTTTATCGTTTTTGATGTTTATAAACTGCATTTATAAATCTAATTGTTTTTAATCTCTTATAATCGTATTTAATATTCATGTATCATTTTTTTTATATTTAGGACTTTTTTCATATATTTTACTGAACACTTTATAAATACACACTCGTACTGCCTAATCTTACACGCACTGTTACTTAATACATGTATTACACGCATGTTACAATGAATTATTTATGCATTACCTTGAATGGTCTTATATACTGACCATCATAGATTCTTTACCACTTGCGAGTAATAAAATCCGGACGCCACCTGGCGACGAGTCATTCTTAATCGTTTCTTAGTATAATTCAATCGTTTTTCATAATCGCAATGGATCTTTATTTTTGGTATAAAATTTGATCGTATCTAAACGTTTTCAATCTGTTGCAATGCGACAATTTGTTACAATGCACTTTATATTGTCTGAAATTCAATGGGCCATAATGTCGTGTTATCGTTTTTAATCAAGATTAATTTAATTGTTCTTAACATATAATATTAGTAGAAGATTTTAATACTTTTTAATTGTTTATTGTTCAATACAATAAAAATGTTGTGGAAATGATAAATGTGAAAAACTTTGAGTAATTGTGTTGGAATGTAAAATAATGTGAAAAATAAAAATTTTACATTTAAATTTGGAGCATCGCTAACATGAAACCTGTCATAATTTTTACAAATTTTCATGATTTTTCAAAATGTTTCACATTTTTACAAATTTATATTGGCAACCCAGAAAAGCGTTCATTTTATAATAGTAACATTTGTGCACTGTATTTCACGTTTTCTCACAATCGGTCATATATCGTCGCTCCAAACGAAGACTAGCACGTTCTAAATCCCTCTCGAAGAGTAGTACTTTTCCTTTTTCGCCGCGAAGACTAGTAGATTTCGCGCCCTTGCCGCGAAGACTAACACTTTTCACAACTTTGCCGCGAAGACTAGCACGTATCGCGTCTTTGCCGCGAAGACTAGCACATTTCACGAAAACACTAGTGGTTTCGGGAATTTATTACTTAAACAATTCATGATATTTATGAACGCCAAAGTGGTACATAATAGTAATATTCACATGCAAAGAGTCAGCTAGTACAAAAATGATTAAATTATCATACGTTTTTCTCATACTACAAAAGCATTAGTTAGGGCCGTGAAACGTGCTACTCTTCGCGGCGAAAAGTGAAAAGTGCTAGTGTTTGCGGCGAATAACCAAATGTACTAGTCTTCGGTGCGAGATCTGAAATGTACTACTCTTCGTAGGGAGTGGCGATGTATTATCTCACATTTACAAAATATTATTAAATTTAAAGCCTAAGATGTACAGTTTTAATGCACTCACATTTTTTAGAGTGGAGTAATGCAACTTCTAGGTAGGAGCTCTAGATCGCCAATGACAGAGTCTAGTAAAAACGCTCCGTAGTTTTTGGAATTTAAATATAAGAATGCTTATAAACGGTGTCGGTTTTTCGGGTCAGCTATCATGGGTCACAGGGAGTGCGTGTCGTATTTTTTATTTGTGTAATTCGGATTCATCAACTAACAATCACAAACAATTAAAGTTTATATCACATTTAATTGCGTTATAAGTAGTTGAAAATGATTTCAATGATATGCATTAAATACGATCAAAAATGATAGCAATGAGCAATGATCGAAATATGACTCATGGTGATTAACAGCTATAAGATGTATTATTTGCGATTCTAATACTGTATATTACAAACGATTAAAATGATTTTAATTATATGCGATTAGAAACAATTTCATTTGGCTCATCATTAATTACGTTTAACTAACAAACAATCAAATAGAATTAAAATTTATTACTTTTAGTTATAATATAGTCTTTTAAAAACAATACGATTACTTTGGATTAAACCTGACATTGCCGCATTATTTTCAGCGATTTCAAGGATATTAAAATAGATTAAAATTAAATTAAATCGAATCGTTAGTGTTAATGCGGGTCAAAAACGATTAAAATTAATGCTAAAAATAAGCATTTATTGCTATATGATTAAAATGTTTTAAAATTGATTCTTCTGAAATGATCACGAGGATTAGAAGTATTAAGAATGATTAAAATGTGATTAAAATTAATCAAATTTTATCGTTTTTAATCTTCAGCTATTAGGGGGGGGGGGGGGGGGCACTAGTTCGTGACGCGGGAGCCCTAAGGTATTTTCAGTGCAGTTATCTGGAAAGCCATAACAGTTTTGAGTTTAGCACACATAACCAGTGAAGTAAGGGAGGGACTTTATTGTTTATTTAAAATACTGTGCAAGCAATGCCATACTACAAATATAGTTCCAACCTCAAGAAAAATTAATATGAATGATCAGACTTATTCAGAAGTCAATGTCATAGCTGTGCTTGGTAAGTTAATTTTATAAAATAATGAAAACAATAGGTACATATACAAGAAGTTTCATATATAAATTGTATATCAAAAAAATGCAAACTTCTATATAAATATATATGCCAGTTTATTCAAACAATTAATGTTTGATTCTAGGTGCCATTCATTGCGGCATTGGCTGTACTGGATTAAATAAAATCTTAGCCTGTTTAGATATACCTTCCTTATCTAGTCACTTGTATAAATGATATGAAAGAATAGTCGGGCGTGCAATCGAAAAAGCTGCCAAGGAAAGCTGTGCGAATGCTGCAAAGCTAGGGAGACAGCTAGTTATAAATGACCTGCCAAAAATTTGTGAAGTATCTTTATGTCAAACATTTGTTTTTGATTACTTACAAATTATTCAATTAAATACTTAAAATACTTTAAAAAACTTAATTAAGAATCTTTTTTTAATATAGGCCAATTAGCATTACCAAGGATCTCTATCCTCAACTAGATAGCTTGATTAAATCCATTTATGAAAAGAATCATTCAGGACAGTTATCTAGTAATCCTCAATTTGAAGAATTTTCAAAATCAATAATTAATATTGTTGTCTCATATGATATGGGTTGGAGTAAACGTAGAAATGGTCGTAGTTATGATAGTTTAAATGGTTACGCAGCAATAATTGGATCTATGAGCCAAAAAGTTTTAGATTACACTACACGAAATCGAAAATGCAAAAAATGCGACACAGGTCATAAAAAAAAAGATCACGATTGCCGACTGAATTTCGAAGGTAGTGCTAAAGCAATGGAGGCGCATGCTGTGGCTGAGCTTATTAATAGAAGCAAAATTCTCCATGAAAATAAGTTAAATGTAGGGGTTATAATAGGTGATGAAGATAGTAGTAGTACGATTGCTGCTATCAATAAGGAAAGTGATGCTGTTGTTCACAAATTAGCTGACAGAAATCACCTTACAAAAAATTTCAGTGGAGAACTTTATATCTTAGCACACATTTAAAGAATTAAAAAAAAACAGGTGTGATCAAGCATTTGAAAAAGTGTTTTTGTTATGCTATTGATCAAAATAAAGGAAAGCCTGAAGAATTAGCTAGTGCGATAAAATGCATACCCGATCACGTTTATAATCGTCATGAAAATTGTGGCGATTGGTGCCATCGAGATAGCCATAAAAAATCTCAAACGATAATATTAAAAGATGAAGCATTGTATAATTCCCTTCGAGAAACTTTTACAAAGTATGCTAATA
This sequence comes from Pteromalus puparum, assembly GCA_012977825.3. Lineage (NCBI taxonomy): Eukaryota > Metazoa > Arthropoda > Insecta > Hymenoptera > Pteromalidae > Pteromalus > Pteromalus puparum. The sequence continues at coordinate 14,790,237 of CM053170.1, read as the reverse complement.
ATGCACCTAAATTTTGTGTATCAGCATCTAGTCAAGCAAATAAAAGTTTGAATAGCGTTATAGTCAGTAGAGCTTCAAAAACTCGATGCTATATAGCATGAGTGAATCTGCTGATTTTAGAGTTGCCAGTGCGGTACTTTCGAAAAATGCAGGTGACTCTGGATTTTTAACAGTAAAAAGAATTCTTAATGCACAACCGGGAAAATATACATCCTCATATTATAATCAAGCTGATAAATTGAGAAAGCAAAAATCGATTAAAAAACGAACCAAAGAACAAAAATTAAGACGACTCCAACTGGCAATAAGTAGAGAAAATTTGCGCAAGAAAAAAGAATCAGCATCAGAGGGTATAACTTACCAAAGTAATTGTGGACTGGATGTAGAATTGAACTGTGATAAAAACTGTGGTGTAAGAATGAATGACGATTGTAAAATTGTATACTTCGATATTGAAACATCGGGTTTTGAAATTGATTGTGATATTTTGCAAATTGCTGCTATTTCAGATGATTATGAATTTAGCGTTTATATTTTACCATCTCAAATAATTCCTATGCATGTTTCAAAAATAAATAATTTATACAATATTTCAGGTGAGTTATACATAAAAGATAAGAAGGTTGAAGCCATTCCGTTATTAGATGCGCTATTGGCATTCTCGTAGTTTTTGAACTTTATATCTCCATCATGTTTGCTCGTTGCACATAATTGTTCCATTCGATGCTTCGCGAATTATTAACGTTATCTTAAATAATAATTTAACTCAACAATTTTCTGTGATACACGGATTTTCGGATACTTTGGCTCTTTTGAAGAAGGCATTTCCAAACCGAAAAGGACCGGGTGTTTGCACTCTGCAGACTTTAGCACGTGATTTAATTGGAGCCCCTGTAGAGGCCCAATTTCACGAAGCATTGTTTGACGTACGTTTGTTGCAGAAAATTGTTAATGTTACTAGAAAAAAAAAAGAAAATTTGTACAAAAACAAAACAAAATTCAAGGATTACATACAAGAAACTTTAAATAATAAAAAACTTAATAGTGCTATGGCTGAGTTCGGTATATTAAAAGTCATAGTTTCGAGAGGTATATTGAAAAAATTTGCTGTAACGGGAATCACACTGAACAATTTAAAATCAACATTCAAACATGATGGAGAAGAAGGTATTGTAAAATTGGTATCAACTAAATCTAAAGATACGAAAAAACCATTAGTTACAAATAACAAAAGAGTTATTGATAAGTTAATACATTTTTTTTAAATCAGTAAATTTTTTAACTATAAACGTTTTTTTCATCATCATAAATTGTGATTAGAATAAGTTAAACACAAATGTATGTGAAAAAGTGCCAAAGATATTATTTGTTAATTTAGTTTTATTTTTATGCATAAATAAAATTTATAAATTTTGAAAGTTCCTAAAAATATATATCATATATTCTATAGTTATTTCATATGATGAATAATATTTATATTATAATAAAAAATACAGTAAAAAGTTTAAAAAGCATTTCTATTTATTCATATATTGGATGTCAACAATGTAACTTTCTATATACTTTTTAAAGAGCCTTTAGCCCTTAAAATATTGTTAAATATGATTAATACAAGCACATTGATGATTATGAATTATTGATTACAATTATCCATCTATATATATCCACCCTATATTATATAGATCTAAGCGTGATTTTAAGCAAAAATCCCCTCCACCCCCCTCCAGCCCCCTCCACCAGCCCCTCCATGTCCCCTCCACTTTTTAACGTGAAATTGTTTCAAAATTTACGTTATTTAGAAGGGTCAAATCCCCTCCACCCCCCTCCATTTCCCCTCCACCGGCCCCTCCACTCAATCGCATTGCCATAAACAGAAAGTTGAAGTACATTCGTAAATTGAAATTTGGGGTTGGCGAGCGGAGCGAGCAGGGGGTACCCCCCCTAGTATATATAATATATATATATATATTCACGCGCCTATATTTGAAGTAAGGCCGTGTATATATCCACCCTATATTATATAGATCTAAGCGTGATTTGAAGCTAAAACTGCCTCCACCCCCCTCCACCTCTCTCATGCCCCCTCCACTTTTTAACGTGAAATCATTTCAATATTTACGTTATTTTGAAGGGTTGATTCCCTCCACCCGCCTCCAACCATCCGCCTA
>CM053170.1:14724949-14776756 GCA_012977825.3 Pteromalus puparum | reverse complement strand
ACACACACACACACACACACACACACACACACACACACACACACACACACACACACACACACACACACACACACACAGCCATCCGCACGGACATTTTCTAAAAACGTATGATTCGTACTCCAAACACCTCCAAATGCTTTTCCACGAAGTATTAGCAAAACTGAAAATTTTACTATTACAAAGCTTCCTCTTGAGAAGGAAGCAATGTAGTTTGGAAAGAAATTTTTAATTAATACAAAGTTTGTATAAAACTTTTTCATTCTATATTTGTTGTTCTTTCGTAATACCAATGGATGTACAACACGACATATACATTGGCTCTGTACGACTCCATATTTCCACCTCTCTTAAGCTCTTTAGTCAAACTAAATGAATCTTGTCGAGTTTCGAAATCGTAAAAAATAAACCTATTACAGTTGTAACAGTTGTTGGAGAATTGTTTGTACTATTGTGTTTTTTACAAATAACAGGCTTCATAAAACATTGTTAATTGTAAAAGTGTTTTATCCTTCGTTTGGTGTAAAATATAAAATTTTATATGCTAAATTCGTTCAAAAACATAGTTACATTTTTACAAATTCAAAATCAAATTTGGGGGTTGGCGAGCGAAGGGGGGTACCCCCCTAGTGTATATATATAGATATATATATATATACACTTGGAAACGGGGCTGCAGCGTTGCCATGTCTCAACAGCGCTTTGAATCTCTCGCTCTCCGCGCGTAAAAGTTCCCTTTCGTGGGGTACTTTCATTAACTATATATAAAAGAATCATAAGGCTACTGCTATAAATTTTTTTTAAATCCTCTTTTAAATTTCTTTGTTAATAACATACTAGTTTTTTTAACAAAATCGAAAGAAAAGTTTTAGCGCTATAAATGAAATTGTGCGTTAAACAGCTACGGCTCCATAAGGCTACGTGTTAAAATGCTCAACTTTGTTAAGGAATATCACGAAAATTAATCCCGGTTAAAAATCTAAAGAAAGTGACATATCGACACAACCCCCTTAAGACGTCCCGGCGCGCTCGCCAGACGTGGCGTGGATTTTTCCCGGCAGGAACGACGCCCGCATAGCGCGTCGTCCGGCCGCCGCAATCCACATTTCCGTTGGTCACCCAAACAAAGAACGGTCGGTCTGACGCCGCGGCCGGGTCCTTTCCTGACTTAGACCATACAGTACTGGACCGCGCGCGGCCTATACCTGCGTGTTGCCGAGTTGTTAGACAAGGACAGACTTTGTGGAACCCATCTGACAGAGTTCTCGTTGTACGACGCCATGATGATTTGGCGCTAAATTTTAAATAAGGCGTTTTAAGTATAATTGAATCAAAAACTCTCAATTCTGAATGAATGAATTCAACTTCGAATGAACGTTCACAGTTCATAGATAAAATACGTATTGTTTTTGTTATTAGCATAGACATTATTTGTAAACCCACCGTTAAATGAAACTTTGAATTCTAGAAATTCCCGACAGTGCCGGTCGCAGGTTAATTGGGGATATCCAGAGTCGACGCGCATGCGCTGTACGAGCGTGGCCGCGTTTTGATATAGAGCGCATGCGCGTCGGCCCCAGTTAACAAGTGGCCAGAGCCGGCGGGAATTTCCAGAATTCACAGTTTCATTTAACGGTGTGTGTACATTATCTTTAAACACAAACATGGATCCTCGGAAATCTTTTGCACTTAATAATTAAAATAAACAACAATCTGCGGTACAAAAATACGTCAAAAAGAACGCCAGAAGGACGCTCTTCGATATATATTTGAGATTATGATCCCTGTGATTTGCATTGAACTCTGAATTAAGTGGATCTAGCTCTCATACTGACAACAGTGTATGAGAAAACTTGCCAACGTTTACCCTCATATGAGGTCACTCTTTCTGTCTTACTCTTATGGAGGTCGTATTTTCTTTCTCTGTCTTACAACTCGGCAACACGCAAGCATAGCACTGTTTCTGGCGTAGGTTTTTTCCTCACGAAGTTTTTCCCTACGTCACAGATGAAAATCTGGGCGAATGCGGAAACAGTGCAGGCATTGATTTTTTGTAAAGACGGCTTTAGCGTCTACAGAGCACACAGGCGTAGCGGAAAAAAGGGTATGTTGATCGCGCAATTTATTATGGCCCTGCGCTCGGGATCGGTGCGGAGTCGGGACTCGCTCAAGTGGCGTGTGCGCGCCACGTGTTTTGGCTCAACGTCAGCCGCGGCGTTGGGACCGATTTTTGTATATACGCGCAGGAAAAGCATACCGTCATAAACTGCGACGCGATAGTTTTTCGGCGGCTTTGCGGGAGCGTGTAGGCTCTTGGTGTGCTCTGTAGGGTCAGTCTGTTTCCGAATCTGTGCGAGCTCTGCTCGAGAGTCTGCTAGAGAACGCGATAGCGGAAAGGTCGCATTTGTAAAGTTTCCACAGAATATACTCGTAATATTTTGGTGGGAATTCTTTGAGTTTTATTTGCATATCACCTTTTGTAGTTCCCTTAGTTTTAGATTCCTTCTTTAGTTTCAGTCTAATCATTATTTTGGTATTAAATAAATATAAATTAGAATCACCGGCAACGAGCGCGACACTGCTCCGGTGAGCAGCTTACAATTATAATAATATAAAAGGAATTTCCTACAATTAACTTTGCAATGAAAATAGACAATATAACCTCTTTTACACTTTAATCAATAATAACCGTTTGCAATACCATGCAAGAATAAAAGAGAAAACGTATTGAATTAAAAGTTTTGGTGTTCGATAAACATGAATCTGATATAATCATTAAAGATATTGTTTAAACGGTTTTATTTAAATATCTTGCACATCGAACGAAGGCGGGCGAAAGCGAGCAACAAATCTAAAACCAAAGCCCTCAAACCCACCTACCCTGTCCGCAGTGAGTTTAATAATAAAATACATTGGCACATCGAAGGAAGGCGTGCGACTGTAAGAAACAAATTCAAAACCGAAATGCGCTTAAACCCACCTGCCCCCCGTGCAGCGAGTTTAATAAAAAAAATAAGTCGACACATCTGGGATAGGTGAGGGACTGCAAGAAACAAATCTAAATCCGAAATGCTTGAACCAAGCAACTCACGTGATGCGTGTTTTAATTTCTATTGGAAAACTTTGTTGGCTTATTCTTGGAGGAAGGCGAGCGACTGCAAGCAACAAATGCAAAACCAAAATGCTTAAACCCACCTGCTACACGTACAGTGAGTTTAATAATAAAATAAATGTCAGCAAATTGGAGAAAGGCAAGCAAATATAAAACCAAAATGCTTAAACCTACCTACCCCACATACAGCGAGTTGAATAATAAAATACGTTGGCACATCGAAGGAAGGCAAGCAAATCTAAAATCAAAATGCTTAAACCCACCTACCCTGCTCGTAGCGAGTTTAACAATAAAATACGCCGGCGCATCGAAGGAAGGCAAGCGACGGCGAGCAACACAAATTTAAAACCGAAGCTCTCACCCTCCACGCCGATATTCTTCCTCCGATGTGCCGACTTATTTTATTATTAAACTCACTGACGTGGGGCAGGTGGGTTTAAGCGCATTTCGGTTTTGGATTTGTTTCTTACAGTCGCACGCCTTCCTTCGATGTGCCAATGTATTTTATTATTAAACTGACTTCGGGCAGGGGTTTGAGGGCTTTGGTCTTAGATTTGTTGCTATTTAGATATTTAAATAAAACCGTTTAAACAATATCTTTAATGATTATTATATCAGATTCATGTTTATCGAACACCAAAACTTTTAATTCAATACGTTTTCTCTTTTATTCTTGCATGGTTTTGCAAACGGTTATTATCGATTAAAGTATAAAACAGGTTATATTGTCTATTTTCATTGCAAACTTAATTGTAGGAAATTCCTTTTATATTATTATAATTCTCATTCTTGTTCTTTGTCAAGTATATTAATCAATAGTCAATACAATCTTTCCGAACAATTTCATATCACGCACAATAGCGAAATTTTGCTATAGTTTTGTACGCCGAATGTCCGTTCGGTCTGAAGTTAGCTATTCGGTGCAATATTCTGCATTTCCGGTTGCCAACCCTGAGAGAAACTGAAGCTCCTCCCATTTCCGCCTGTTCCCTCTAGCGGAAGCGTCAGGAAACTTAGACCATACAGTACTGGACCGCGCGCCGCGCCCGTGTGCCGAGAGAAACTGAAGCTCCTCCCACTTCCGCCTGTTCCCTCTAGCGGAAGCGTCAGGAAACTTAGACCATACAGTACTATTGGCAATGAAAACTACCACCGCGGGTCGGGGGGAGCTAGCGTCGCCAAACCAATATGGCCGGCGTAAGGTTACAAATTACTATGCATTTATATGGGAGTGTTGTAAAAAACAGCATATAAATAATTATCAATCACTGTGATAATGTTGACATTGCAATTCGAGATGCTTTGCGTGTTATCTAGTACTATACCATCATCGCGGAATCCGATTGAATACCAGAAAGTATTAATTTTAATTAAAATTATTTTATTCGGCGTAAGCTCTACTTGTATATCTCACAATCATAATGCTGTTATGCATACATAAAGTATTTTTGACAATTATTAACACTTATTATAAAAAATATATAAAGTAATTTACATTTTTGTACATTTTATTAAAATTAAAATTATAAGTAAAATGTAAAGGTAAATTTTGATAAAATGTATCATAATGAAATAATGAACAATTTAAAAACACTATAAAATAATTATATAGTAGTTTGAATATTTCTGACCATTCAGATCGATTTTCTACAATCCAAATAAATATATTCATGTAATTTTAACACCAGATTTCGAAGTTCTCATTTTTCCGGTTTGATTATTTATTTGGGCAACTATTTTAAGTTCGTAAATACATCACACCTAGTTCAAAATCGGATTAAAGAGATAATTATACAAAATGATTATCTATAAAACAGTATATAATTACTTTAAAAGCAAAATACTATTCGATTCCCATATAACAGCATTGAATATTGTACCCTTACAGACGCCATTACTGTTAGTTCGCCAAAAGGCCACCAGGTCTCGCATTGCAATTTTAAAATCCCAATAGTTTTGTACGCCGAATGTTCGTTTGGTTTGAAGTTAGCTATTCGGTGCAATATTCTGCACTTCCGGTTGCCAACCCTGCCGCGCGGCGCGCGGCCCAGTACTGTATAGTCTAAGTTTCCTGACGCTTCCACTAGAGGGAACAGGCGGAAGCGGGAGGAGCTTCAGTTTCTCTCGGCACACGACGACAATAGAGGCACAAATTCCCCACCCCTACTGTGCACAACATCGATCGGTCGAAGATGCCAAAACGATCGTTAGTACATCCGAGTCCACCGGGTTGATAGTTTGTATTCTCGGAGCACAGAGACCAGCAGGATAGGAAAGATGCCGTGTGCTTACCGTGATGTCAGGATCGGGGTCGACGAACTCATCCACCGGGTAACGACGGGCCAGGCCGGTTCATTGGAAACTCGGAATTCCTGTTTTGCAGTAACCGTCCTAAACATGTCGATACGTCGGGGTCAAGTGCAGCCGATCGAAATGTTGCTCGAAAGTGGAGTCGACATTAATGCCATTGATGGCTTTTACGGCGAGACACCACTGCATGCGGCACTCACCGTAAAAAGTGCCACGAAATTGGTGCCGTTGTTGCTCAAACATGGAGCTGATGTTACGGTCAAAAGTGCCTCCGGTCAGAACATCTTCCACTTTTTAGCCTTCACCGAGCCATCGGAACAAACCATCGAACTGGCGAGAACTTTCATCCAGATGGCGGGCGTCTTACTTCACGAGAAAAACTATCACGGCAACGAGCCGTTACACACAGTCATCAGTCAAAAAAAGGAGGACTTGGTAAGTAAAAAAACTGTTTCTACACGGGTAGAAATCTTGAGCAAGAATTACTGAACTTGGTCGAGTAAAAATTGCTGATTCTTAGTTGAGTAAAATTTGCTTAACTAGTTGAGCAGAAAATGCCGAACACCCGAGTTGGAGATAACCTCCCGGTCGGCGAGTCACCCAACAATTCGCGCGATAGCCGAGTGGTTAGGGTGCTTGCCTCTCACCCGGACGAACAGGGTTCGATTCCTGACACCTTTCTACAATTTTTCCAGCATTTATTTGTTATTATTTATTAATAAATATTAATAAATAATTGTAATAATCAGTACCACATTTAAATTCATGTCACTGTTTGCGCCATTTTCTCGCGAGACGAGTTAAGCGAAAATTGCTTAACTCGCTGAGTAAAATTTACTCAACAAGCCTTGCTCTGCTTTTTAAGCAAATTTTACTCTACAGCTGAGCAATATTTGCTCAAGATTTCTCGTGTATGCTCAGAGATTTGACTGAACTCGTATCAGATTTTCGCTCAAAACTTACATGTGCGTATTACGTCAATTTTTCATTCTCCGGTGTGATGTTCGTTTTCCAGGTAAAGCTCTACGTCGAGTACGGTGCAAACGTGAATGCGCTAAGGAACGATGGCGAATCTCCGCTGATCTCCGTGGCCAGGCTTGGTTTCGATAACACGATTTTGAAAATGTTGCTAAAGCGTGGCGCGAACATTCATCTAAAAACGACTAGAGGTCGCACAGCGCTGCATGAAGCCTGCAACTGCCATGAGTTCAAAAAGGAGAACGTCGAGCTACTACTATCCGCTGGCGCGGATGTGCTCGTCGAGGACCATGATGGCAGAACGCCTTTTTCTCTTATCGATTCTCATTCTTATAAACAACATCCTGACACCATCAGTGCGATTATCAAGGCGCTGGCGCTGAAAAAGTGTTGCCAGCCATCGATCGAATTGAAGGACGAGATGATCATGCAGCCGCACCCGATGGTCTGGGATTACTATCGAGACTGCCACGCGCATCTCTATAGAATGAAGATTACGAAGTTCTCTAAGCGATGCACATTTTTGGATCTTATCGTGAAGAACCGCTGCCAGATTGCCGCGCTCATGCGCGATCCTGCCTTGAAGGCAAACTTTAACCTTTATGATATTACCAGATTTTCCATGTACGCCGAAGACATGCTTGGAGCTTTCCACTATCACTCCAGGCTGGAACAGGAAGTCGCGATCACAGAGGCTGCGCTTTATATGTTGCCTGATGTAGTTGTGAGGGAGGTGGTTCGTCACGTATTTGAATGCTGTAAAAATTCCAAATGCTAGAAAAGATTTTGTTAACATTAATATATGAAAAAAGACTCACGATATATCTTTATATCTCTAAAGGGCAGCTAGTCAAACACTACTTTGTTTTGGTAATTGACATCTCTAGCAGCCTATTATAATTATAATATATAATTACGTTGGCCGCACCTTCAATTCATATTTTTTTGTTTTTTAAGCTGTATGTCAAATTTTAATAAAAATAACACGTTTTTTATACTGTTATATTGTTGTTTATTCGATATTTTTTATATTAATATTGAATCAGTATCTACTGGTAGAAAAAAATTGGTCTAATTTTCAAAGAATACTACTTATTAATTATCAATTCTAATAAACGTGAATGCACTGAAACTGCTATCAACTGAGCCGCACTGCGAGTAAACATGGCTGCCAGCACCTAACCTCGAGTCTATAACTTCTAGACGCGCGACGGGCAAGCATTTTCAGGCATCAAGATATCTGGATAAATTGCTCTTTTTGCATTCACTGCACACACGCATACACACACACACACACACACACACACACACACACGCACACACACACACACACACACATTCATACGGACATTCATACGAACATTCAGACGGACATTTAGACGGACATTTTCCAAAAATACTATTTTTCGACTAAAAATGCTTCAAAACACACTTCCTACATGTTTGTACACAAACTCCAAAAATTACTATTACAAGGTTTCCTTAAGGGGGTGTCACACTCATTCCTGCGATTTTATCGGCCTAGCGCCGGTAATGCAGGTGATGCTTATGATCAGCTCTGGCGCCATCTGGCGACGATCGCCAGAGATGCGCATAAAACCAAGATACGCTATACGCATACGGATACGCAAGGCGTAAAAAAATTGCTGTCAAATCTGAAAATAATTATTATAAACAAATAATGCGCGTTTTCATATACACACATTTTTTATATTACAAAAGAAAATTTGTATTTCGTATATACACGCGTGTTTCGATTACACGCTTCTTTTTGTTACAAATAGTTATGTGTATTTCGCATATACACACGTGTTTCGACTACACTTGTTACAAAAAATAATTTATTGCAATGCACCACTTTTTAAAAAATTAAAAAAAAAAGTTTATGTAAATAAGTGGTGTATTATACAAACTTAAAATTTGATATGCAAGCTCTTATCGTGTATTTCAACATATTTATGTTGTTTAGTGACTTTAATAGAACTGGAAGATCTAGTTTGTTCTGAATATACTCATTTGGCGCAAGTGCTTTTGAACAAATTACACCTTCTAGTTGTAGTAAATTCATCAAATTAAAGAAATATGTTAAAATACATTACAAGGGCTTGTATATCAAGTTTCAAGTGCAGTCAATGCACCACTTTTGAGATATGCAATTTCTTAGTCCCAGAAATTAAAAAAAATTGAGTTTATTTACAAGTGATGCATTGTATAAACTTGAAACTTCGTATGCAAGCCCTTGGTATGTATTTCAACATATTTATACAGTTTAGTGAATCAAGTGTAAGCAGAAGATCTAGTTCGTTCTAATTATACGCTTTTGGCGCAAGTTTTTTCAAACAAAGTAGATCTGTTGGTTACACTTAAGTCACTAAACTGTATAAATATGTTGAAATACAGAACACAGGCTTGCATATTAAGTTTCAAATGTTTATGATACATGAGGTTTGAGTTATACAATTTTTAACCACAAAAATCTTGAAAAGTTAAGGAGGTTCACCACCGACCGTCTCTGCCAAAAGTTCGGCTCGCTGCTGCGCTCTCTCCGTATGTCGTCCCCCTCTCCGCAGCGCAGAGACTTTTGAACGCGCCTCTACAGGCCGCACGCACACATCTTTAGGCGCGCCGCGTCGGTGAGCAAGAGACTCACACGTACACGCCGGCGGCGTTAGTGTGCGTGCGCGCGCGGCCGACGACAGCCTACTTTAGATTACAATAACTCGGAAACTCGACGTCAGATCATTGCTCACGAGGTCTCAAAAGATTCGTAATATCGCCCTTCACCTTACCTTAGTTTTTCAACAAGATCGTAAGAAGCGTTCGGCTAGAATCAACGAAAATGTACGTTTCGCGGGGACCCAACATAGGGATCGCGTGTTAAACGCCCGAACTTTGAGGCCTCATATATCGTAGCCTCTAGACGTCAGATCGATCTGAAATTTTAGGTGTGTATGGACAAAACGATTACGAAGCAGTGTGCAAAGTTTCATTAATTTCCTAAAAAAACGATTTTAGTGGTGAACCTCCTTAAATTTATGTAGATGTGATATATCATCGTATAGACTTGCGACAAAATTTTGGCCTGCAAAAAGCTTTGGAAGTAACAAGTAGGGTCAGAAGCTACTTAATTAGCCATATAACAGGAGATGTACCAGTAGAAGCAACGAGTTGACCTTTGTTGAGGAGCAGTAGTAGATCCTGAACATAAAGCTGTTGTAGAAGCTGCACGTATAGCAGACGCAGCAGTTGGCCAAGCTCAAAGTAGCAGCAACAGCAAAAGTTGTATGAGTATAAGCAGCAAAAGCTGCACACACAGCAGTCACAGCAGTGGCTCCTGAATGTGTAGCTGGGTACACCCTGGACCAGTAACTCCAGCAGCACTGGACTCTGTACTAGTAACAGCAGCAGTAGTTGACCCTGGTTGAGGACCTGCAGTAGATCCTTAATGTGCAGCTGTAGGACGTATACCAGCAACATCCAATTCCATGGTCATGTACAGATGATTGAAAGAAGCCAGCAACGCTAACCAGCCCATCGGACAACATGATTACAGCTCCTGGGTCAGCTTCAGTTGATTGAAAGAGGCCAGTAACGCTAACCATCCCAGCAAACAGCGTGATTCTACCTCCAGGGTCGATTTCAGATGAATAAAATGGGCCAGTAATGCTAACCGACCCAACAGTCAGCGTGAATCTGGTTTCAAGATCATACCTCGACCTTCAGCAACGCCAGCCAGCACCACCAGAGAGCGTGAAACTGGATTCAGGGTCGTCTCCCTGGTAACTGAAGCCTTCAGAAATGCCAAGCAACATCAGTAGCACCAGGCAGTGTCGATCCAGCTCCAGTCGTCTTGTCTGTAGCCATCAATGCCAACCTATAATGCATAGACAGTGTATAAGTCAGCTATAGGGTCATCTTTACATCGTTGGAGCAGCACAAACAGTGATGCAGTCAATCCTCATCTTGACTGTATCTTGAAATTTGAATGTATAAGTACATGAGCAGTGAAGGCAGCAAGAGCAGCAGCAGCAACAGGACACTAAAACAAGGGATAACCTCCATGTGAATTTTCTTGCTGGAGTTACGTATTTTCCCCTACTGCAGTACTCCTTGGCGGATTGCCACTCACACGTCGCATCGTGGCTGCAATTTTGGTGCCTCACTTTCTTAGACTTTTTGCACAGCACTACACTAAAAATCAAGAGCCGCGAACAGCTGATCCGCACCACAACACTTTTCTGAAGATAATAAAACTGTCTCTTCTGCATCACGTCATCGACAAGCACAGGAACAAGACATCTCGGTAAACGGAGGACGTTTCAAAACATCCAGAGACGCATTGAAAGCAGGTGCGTGAACGTGTCGGTTCACGCACCTGCTTTGCCCGCGTGACGACAGCCGGCCGCGAGATAGACGCCAGATATATGCGCACAATGTATGCGCAGTCGTCGAGCTCGCTTCGCCAGAGCCACGGCCAAAGCCAGCAATCAGCTGTTCGGCGTCGCTTGGATGATAGTAAAACTATTCTTTTTTTAAATTATACAAATCCAAGACATCATTGCCCTCCCTTTAATAATTATCTACCTCTATGTAAATTTTCAAGTGATTATATGCACGCATAAAAGAATGGCATTCGAACAAAGTCTCCAGAGTATGAACGCTGCAGCTACTAATTTTCGTTCGAATGCCATTTATTAATGCGTTCATATTTTCAATTTAAATTTTGCACGGTGCTAGATGAGTCCAAGACGGAGGGCAATGATGTCTTGATTGTGCGAAATTCGTTTTATTTATTTAGTTTCAACTAATTTTCCTCCGAGTACTCACACTATCGACTCGGTCGGTAAAAATTGGGTTTCCCATCCCCTTAAGGGGGTCCGAAAGTCAATTCAAATCTAGATTTCGCGCCACAAAATCGCAGACGACAAAAGTAACCAATTTGCTTANCAAACAATAAAAGCGAAATTATGAAAAACTAGGACATCANCACTGCCCTCCGTTATGTAATTATCTACCATTTTATAAAGTTTGGCACTTATAAATAAATATCTGGCCGAATGGCATTCGAATTATATGATTTTAAGACATTATTCGAATGCCATTCGGCCAGATATTTATTTATAAGTGTCAAACTTTATAAAATGATAGGCTTGATTATTATCAAGCCTGCTCCGACCAAATCCTTAAGGAGGTCTGAAAGTCAATTTAAATCTAGATTTTGCGCCACAAAATAGCAGACGACAAAAGTAACTAATTTGCTTATAACAAACAATAAAAGCCAAATTAGCAAAATAGCTCCACAGCTTTGGATACAGCTTGATGATCCTTTCGTCCTTCAGTTCGATCGACGGCTGCTGGCAAATCTTTCTTAGCGCCATTGCCCTGAGTATTAAATAAGTTCACTTATACATCACAGAAATTAAGGCAGGTATTGAATATATTTAGACTGCTCAAAACTAAGGCAGGCTTTAGAATTGAGACTGAAGTTTAAAGAAGAGCGTCTTGTACAATTTGAATTCAATAATCATGCCGAAAAAATTTCGCTTTTTTCCAGCCTTTCTATGCGCGTTGAAATAAATCGTAGCCTTATTGCGTGTACGGTATGCATATAATGCTACAAAGAATATTGTGTCTACATAAAATGTTGCATTACGTAAATACAAGCTCTCACAGCTGAATTTTCGGGGTGTCGCGCGCTTTTTTTGCAAATGGAAAGCTATTTGCATAGAGAAAGAGGCGCGAAGCGCGAAACAGGTCGAAAACTAATGAAAGAGGAATGGGTGAACGCGAGCGCGGGAAATAGAAAGAGACGGGGGGAACAGGAAGTTAAAGCAACATGGGCAAAGGTACTCTTTCACGTATAGCAGCAAATCGAGCAGTCCCTAGAGCAGAGAGCGACAAATGGCGAATTTCGGTAGAACGAAAGCCCTGGCTGCATTTAGAAATTTGCATTTCACTCGTTCTCGACGGGCTGTGGTTCCAAACCATGAATTAATTGGTATTTCTCTTATTCTTACGAATTGATTAACTTGTCAACGAGAATATAGGTTTCATTATTTTTTATACGTTTTTTTTAAATCAACGTTTTGTTAAGTATCTCTATCATGTATAAATTTATGGTTTTTTTTCTACGTGTATACGTAAAGATAATAATTCATAAATAAAAACACAGCTTCTCGCACCTCAGTCCCCAGAAACCTTATTCTTCCAAGACGCCTCGTCGTAGCTCATTTCCAACCATACATATATGTGCAAATCCGTGGCCGACTGGAAACAACTCGGGTGGTCGAAGTCAGAAATTTAAAATTGGTGGCACACCTACACGGGTAGAAATCTTGAGCAAGAATTACTGAACTTGGTCGAGTAAGAATTGCTGATTCTTAGTTGAGTAAAATTTGCTTAACTAGTTGAGCAAAAAATGCCGAACACCCGAGTTGGAAATAACCTCCCGGTCGGCGAGTCACTCAACAATTCGCGCGATAGCCGAGTGGTTAGGGTGCTTGCCTCTCATTCGGACGTACGGGGTTCCAGCATTTATATGTTATTATTTATTAATAAATATTAATAAATAATTGTAATAATCAGTAGCACATTTGAATTCATGGCACTGTTCGCGCCATTTTCTCGCGAGACGAGTTAAGCGAAAATTGCTTAACTCGCTGAGTAAAATTTACTCAACAAGCCTTGCTCTGCTTTTTAAGCAAATTTTACTCTACAGCTGAGCAATATTTGCTCAAGATTTCTACCCGTGTACCAGTCCGATTTTTTCCGGTTCTATAGGTCGTCTGGAGTGTGAAACAGTCCGCGTGCACGCCCGATCGCTTGCCAAACTTTTTTGCCGGACACTTTAAATCCTATCAATCATAGCTGTTTTTTACCTTTTTTCATCGCCATATATATAGCAGATGAAACCAGCAAAATATTAATCTAAATTTAAAAAAACAAAAGTAGAAGAAAAGAGTTTTAATTTGAGGGCCGGATAGTTGAAATTAACCGCTCGGATCAAAAGTTATAAGGATTTTAAAAATGGGAGTAAATCGTGGATTTTCGAAAAAAATCGTGATTTTCATGATTTTTCGCTATATTCAAGCCTAGACAACTTTTTTTCTAGGCCACCGTTTTTAACCCACCGGGGCTCAAATTAAATCTTTTTTCGCATACTTTGAACGTATAAATACACATTTTTCGATTGGGGCTCCTGACATAAAGTTGAACTTTGGCTGGTTTTCGTTCATTTTCCCCATGTTAAATTCCCATAAGAGAATTTAAAGTGTCCGGCTAAAAAGTTTGGCAAGCGATCGGCGAGCTTTTTTACACTCCGGGCGACCTATAGAACCGGAAAAAATCGGTCTGGTAGGTGTGCCCTCAATTTTAAATTTCTGACTTCCACCGCCGAGTTGTTTCCAGTCGGCCGCGGATTTGCACATAATATACGAAGCTCATGAATCGCGAGTGCGGAGCTCGGCGACAGGGCAACCAAGGTATTAAATCCGCACCCGGTGCACACGAAGTCTAGCTCGACTCAAAGCCGATACGCAGTTCTGTGTACATATACAAACACAGCCTCGGCATAAGTGTCTCGAATTTTCAAGTAAAACGAGAGTTGGATCACTTGGAAAAGAAGAACCAGGGGCGGGGAGGAGGGGGGAGGGGCAATCGCGCGCAACTTATCCGAGCGCGGCAATTCAAGTTTAGAAGCGTAAAATCGCTGCAGCTATAAGCGCGCGAGAGAGAAAGAGAGTCACGAGAACGAGACTCTTAGTGCTGTGCGTGAGCGCGTCTCTTAGCCTTTTGTTTTTACGATGCAAATCCGAATCTCCGCGCGAGAGCTTTACGACGCGCGCGACACTGCTGGCGAGAGCTTTGACAGACGAACTGTTCTAGGGAGGGAGAGACGAGTCTTGCATGACGCGAGTCTCGTGAATCAAGTGCATTGGGATAAATAGCCTGGAGAGGACGTGCATGGAAAAAGAGAGGAGTTTTGCGCAGGCTGCTTATACGGCTTCGCTTTTTTCGTTGCTCTGAGGGGTGATTTTTAATCAGGGATTTTTAGATGATTCCTTCGAGTTAGTAAAAAAAAAAGATTCTGCAGTTAGTTCTTGTGTATCGCTCAAGAATTATGACTTTGTAATAAAAAGTTGAATTTAGAAATAGTATGAATAGGTACTGTAGATAAAATACCAAACCATAACATTTTCGTTTTGCGCTTCGCGCAGTTATTGCATTAGCAGCCGAAGCAGCAGTAAACAAGGCAGTTTTAGCAATGGTTGTATACCACTATATCTATAGACTCGGCGCGTATATTTTTATGAGGGAAATGGAAAAGTGCCTATGCGCCACCTATTCTCACCTGCCAAAGACACGAAGAGTTTACAAAAGGGGTGACAAAAGGGCCAGTCCAAAACTGCTTTTTATGTATATAATATCGCTCTAGCCATCCACGAGTAGGCATGTTCATGTATATATACATTAAAAGTAAAAATGATTATTTCATACATAAGTAAGCTTCAAATATTCATACTGATTAAAACGTTTTAACAAACTATGTAAACGTTCCAGAATAGAGTCAGTTTAGTCTAACAACAAATTAAAAATAACGTTGCACAACATATACGCTATGAAATGATCGATTAATTATAATATACAAAAAACCGCTGCCAATTCATTGGCACGTAGTTTCCTCCAATGAAATTTATTGTTCCAATAAATAAAATATTGTTTTATAATACATATAATACATAAAAAAAATTCAAACCTTGATATCTTAAGAACCATAGGGGTTTTAAAGCTGCACAACGAACTTAGCCAAAACACATAAAATATCTACCTTTTCCTAAAATATCAAGTGCAATAAGGCCTTTTTACGCCCGTAATCGTGGCACAAAAAAACTCATTTTTTTCAGTTTTCGATTTATTACTGGAAAAATAAGTGGTCAAATCACTTGAAATTTTAATGGGATATAGTTTGACACGTGACCCATCAACATATTTTTTTTTCGTGAGGTTATGATGATTAGTTTCAGAGAGATGAATTTTTTTTTTAAATCACCCTTTTCATGTTATTTGCTGAACGGAGCAGTCGATCCCGAGGACCAAACGGGGAAAAGTAGATAATTTTATTATCTTTCAAATACATTTTAGCTAAATCGTTTGTAACAATGGAATTATTAAAAAAACGCAAAATAGTGTTTTTCAAAAATCAAAAAATGGCCATAAAAAGAAAAATAGTTGAGAAAATTAAAAAAAAAAGTTTTTCCTGAATGCAGAATCCAAAAATAAATATGCATGTCAAATTTGATTGATATTGGGGGAGTAGTTCCAGAAATATTGCGGTNACACACACACACACACACACACACACACACACACACACACACACACACACACACACGCACACACACACACACACACACACACACACACACACACACACACACACATCTATACGGACATTTTCTAAAAACACGTAATTCGAACTTCAAACATCTCAAAACATGTTTCTATGAAGTTTTAGCGAAACTGAAAATTTTACTATTATATAGCTTCCTCTAGGAGGAAGCAAACAACATCATACAACTTTTAACACGTTTCAATAAATATCGTTGCTATATATTTTGTTCACACTTATATTCATACACTGATAATATAATATAAATATCGGTAAGGCAAAAATCACCTCTCGTCCGTGGGTCTAATACTCAATGACAATATTATATTTTGCGCTAAAAAATGTATTTGCAACTTATGAATCAGATCCAAGCTGTTTGTATCAAAAGTAATTGTTATGGACACTTTATTTAAATTTAATGATACAAAATAAAACTCGTTATATCAATATTTTTAGTCGAAGAATTAAAAGTTATAGTCAAATCAGAAAAGTTGATTGGATTAAACTTGATGCTCCGGCGTGTGAACAAAGTTTACTCTTTCCAATTTCAGTGGGATCATGGGAGAGGATCATGAATTTTTCAACAATGTTGTATCTAGTTTACATATAATGGAGTTTCCTTCATTTATCTTAATGTATTTTTTATGGCCGGATAGACCCGCCAGCATTAACAATTTTAACTTAGGTTACTCTTATTCATGCGCTTCTTGGCTTTTCAATCTATATCTATTGCTTCCTCCTAGAGGAAGCTTTGTCCTCTCTTAAAAAAGTGATGTGAAGCATTTAATTGATGTCCAATTGCCTGGTACAAGAATTAAGGAACGCGAATTAGAAACGCAACATAACCTACAAACGCTTTGAACTGTTAATGCTCAGCAGGCGGCAAAATTTAAAATCATTCTGGAAAGATATAATTATGATGATATAATATGACGTGCGTGAAGCGCGCTTAGATTTCCTAGTAATAGTAAAATTTTCAGTTTCGCTAAAACTTCATAGAAACATGTTTTTAGATGTTAGAAGTTCGAATTACGTGTTTTCAGGAAATGTAGTAAAATGTGTGTGTACGTGCGTGCGCGCGCGCGCGCGCGCGCGCGTGTGTGTGTGTGTGTGTGTGTGTACCGTGATATTTCTGAAACTACTCCGTCAGTATCAATCAAATTTGACATGCATATCTATTTTTGGATTCTGAATTCGGGAAAAACATTTATTTTTTAATTTTTTCAATTACTTTTTTTTATGGCCATTTTTTGATTTTCGAAAAACATTATTTTCGTTTTTTTAATCATTCCATTGTTACAAACAATTCAGCTAAAATGCATTTGAAAGATAATAAAATTACCTATTTTTCCCGTTTGGTCCTCGGGATTGACCGCTCCGTTCGGCAGATAAAATGAAAAAGGTGATTTAAAAAAAAAATTCATATCTCTGAAACTAATCATCATAACCTCACGAAAAAAAATATGTTGATGGGTTACGTGTCAAACTATATTTCATTAAAATTTCAGGTGATTTGACTGCCTACTTTTTCAGTAATAAAAAAGGCCTTATTGCACTTGAGATTTTGGGAAAAGGTAGATATTTTATAGGTTTTGGCTAAGTTCATTGCGCAGCATTAAAACCCCTATGGTTCTTAGGATATCAAGGTTTGAATTTTTTTTTCAAAATTTTTTGATTTCTTATATCTCTAAAACAATGTAGTCAAATGCTTCAAAATTTTATTTGGTGATTCACGATAAACGAAGATATCTGCTGTTAAAATTTTAAACTATTTCGTTAAGCGGTTCTTAAGTAAAGAGCTGAAATATAAAAACCGATTTTTTTTTTTTAAATTTGGCTTCCTCTTATAGGATTGTCGTTGCACGTCGTAAAGTCCCTCCCTACGAATTTATGTCATACTGATAATATTAAAATTGCATTCACATACTGTATTTTAAAATAATATTTTATTTATTGGAACAATAAATTTCGTTGGAGGAAGCTACGTGCCAATGAATTGGCAGCGGTTTTTTTATGTGGGCAGCAAGCACAAAGTCATGATAATATCAAATTTTGTTATGTTCAAATAATATAATTTAGTTTTTTTTATATAAGCTGCAAATTCAACATTTATCAAGGGGCGCGGTAGCGCTCTGATGGCAAGTATAAGTTTTATACACTGTGCCGTCGGGAGCACCGCGACCCTATTATACTTTGAATTTGCTAGATAACCTATACGCGTTTTACGAATATTTCTATTATATTGCTTCATCCGATATTAATGCTCATGTATGAGTATTCTATCTTAAAGATTTTAATTAGATCTTTCTAATTATCGTAGGTTTTTGCTGAAAAAATTGCTCCTTCAGCAAATTAATTAAGATTGAAAATTAATTTGTGATTTTTCTTTAATTTTTCGCCTCCCCGATTCTCTTTTTTTCAGGCTCAGTCGGTTGCAACAATACTGAGATTGTTGGTTATGGGAGGTTAGAAGTCATATAATTGTTTACATATAATACAAACTAACTATTTATTTACATCTACTAGGAAATCTAAGTGCGCTTCATGCACCTCATATTATACCATCCATTATATCTTTCCAGAATTATTTTAAATTTTGCCGCCTGCTGAGCATAAACAGTTCAAAGCATTTGTAGGTTATGTTGCGTTTTTAATTCGCGTTCCTTAATTCTTGTACCAGACAATTGTACATCAATTAAATGCTTCACATCACTTTTTTAAGAGAGGATACGAAACGTCATTGTATTATTAAAATAATAAAAGACCTCAAGAGAGCTATCCGCTGCAGAGAGCCGAGCGCACGGAGATAGAGCGCTGCATATTATATCTAAAAGATCAAGAGAGTGAGAGAGTGAGAGAGAGGTGTCCGCCAAGCGCACAGAGCAGACGGAGCGCTGCTTGCACCTGCTTTATAGAAGTACAGTCTGAAGAATCGGTTCGCTGTGTTGCAGCATAAAAAACCGAGCACACGGAGTCTTAGACGGAGTGCATCTGTGAGTTAGTCAGACCATATGACTATCAAAGGCTCTACGTACCCACGTCCTACACACTCTGCGTAGGTACCCTGTTATAAAATTCTTTGGATATTATCCACGTTCTGGTGCATTTCAAAATATCGAGGCTGCGGAAGTGATATCAACGGCAGTCGATATAATATACAACGAAGATTTTAGAGGAAAAGTTATAATTATAATACTAAGATAGATGCGTTATAAAACCTGCATCGAGGTTGGTGAGGATGAACACATAACTTATAGTTGCCAACATTTTACCTTGTAAAAGGTGTTTTTTGAATAATACTATCATAAGATTATTACGGTCGCAACAAACAATGACAGCGCAGGTATTTATTTGTATGTTTATGATGCCGCTGAGTCGACGTCAAAAGTCTTTAAAAACGTGCTGAGCTTCCAGTCAAAACACCGCTGATGTATTTTAATTTTGAGCATAACTTTAATGCAGTTTAGTTTTTTAGCTTGAAAGTAAACAATATTTACCGAGATTTACCGCAGAAACTAACGTAATTTACACATTCAAACATTAGGTATTTGTATGAAGAAACCTACGAATAAAAAAAATCATCATATTAGTCGTTCAGTTTCTTAGTAACCGATACCCCCATCGATGTTACGCAATCCTTATATTTTCGATATCAGCATAAAAGACACTGATTGCACAATTACCAAGGGCCTTTCAAATCAGTTCGTCGACACGCCGTAACGTCTCCCTCGAAACCGTATATACACCTATATAGCTTCTCAGCATAATAAACTATATAAGCCAGCCATTTAAAGAGATCGCTTTCGCCTCTCTCCCTCTGCAGTTCCTTCAAAAGCATTACAGGCAGTTTTTTGTACAGGGGCGCGTATACACAACGCCGACGCATTATTACACTGCAACCGGTCTAGCCAGGCTCCATTGTATTCACGTCTGATATTCGTTTCCCTCGGCTGCGCGCTCTACATATACTATATAGTGACGAGGCCATTATTTTGTCCTCGGCTCCCTTTCTCCGAACTTTTGTAAACGCGCTTTTGCACGAATGATGCCCCTTTCATTTTCTTCTCTGCGCGCGACGCCCAAGTAAAATACTTTTTAACCCTCTGTATATATACATGTACGCGTTATCCGGAGCCGCGACGAGTTTTATTGAGTAGACTCGGGAGTTATTGCTGGATAGAATATATAAAGTAATGTGCGCGTGATAAATTGAAAACCTGCATGGGTACGCTGTTTTATTTACGGAGAATTTACATTTTCTTCACGAGTATATATAGATAGTGTGCTGAAGCCTGAGTTTGCTTTGCGTATGTGTATGCGTGGATTTTCCGCTGAGTTTCGCTGACCGAGAGCTTGCGGCTGGATAATCGATTGATATATTCGTTTGAATTTACTTTATACGGTTTTTATTGTTTGGAAATATAGAGAGCTTTGGCCAAACAAGGCAGTTTTAGCATTGGCGGCACAGCACTATATCTAGACTCGAAGCGCATATTGTTATGAGGGAAATGTAAAAGTTCCTATGAGCCACCTATTTTTACCTGCTACAGACACAGAGAGTTTGGGCGGTGATCGTGATGAGACGACCAGTCCAAAACTGCTTATAATGTATATAATATCGCTCTATAGCTATCGACACGTAGGCATGTTCCCGTATTTATTAAACATAAAAATGATTGGTACATATACATAACCCTGGTAGAAATTATGATCCGTGTTAACCAGTTACTGGCTAATTCTTTCGAAATTACACAGTTACTGGCGAGCACTGGCCAAAAACTGCCCAAAACAGCCAAAATTTCTACCAGGGAAGTAAGCTTCAAATAGTCATACAGATTAAAACGTTTTACCAAACGATGTGACATTCCAGAACAGAGTCAGTCTGATATAAAATTAAAAATACCTTCACACAACATACGTTACAAAATGATCGATTATAATATTTCCAAAAAGACCATCATACAACTCTCTACACCCAATAAACATCGGATATCGCACAGGGGCCGTATTCCATAAGCAGTTAGTGAGATTGAGAGTGAGACTGCCTTTTGGTGAGAACGATAGCACTGAGAGCCGCCTATTGAATTTACACACGCTGTTCTCGTCTCATCCCATCGACATCGTTCTCACCAAAGCAGTATCTCACTGTCACTGTCACTAACTGCTTACAGAATACGGCCCCAGCTCTGTAACGACGAACGAGAAATGTTCAGGGACGCCGGAAATAAAATACGCGTGAGATCCGATCACGTCCATCATAACTGCGTCGCTCGCTCATTTCCGTATAACGAGCTCAGGAGTATAAGCATATAATTTAAGAGCTGGGAAAAGGCTCGTTGTGCAATTCTTTGCCCAACGAAAGACGGCCGTCGCTTGCGCGCGCACGTATTTAAAAATAATGAAGCAAGACGATATTCCGCTTTAGAAAATATTTCGATGCAAAAAAAAAATGCTGCGCGCAGATGTCGAAGATCCGGACGCCCGTGAGCTTGACGATCATCGTCGCGTTACATTGTTATCCTCCTGGAAACTGCTCGTTATTATTATGCGCTTCTCCTTTAGATATCAGCCGTTGAATGTCTAGAAAAGCTATATTTATTCCGCTGAGCCTTTTTTAATAGCGAAATTGTAAAGGGTTACATTCTACCTATCCTTTAATAATTGTAAATTATTAAGAAAGGCGGTAGTTTTTTTCTTCTCAAAAATAATAAAGAAAGTACGGTTGTGAAATTTTTCGATATGATCTGAATGCAGATTCGTTTATGCTCTGACTATAATTCTGATCTTTCGATAATTTGAAAAAACTTAATTCTTATTAATAATATACAAAAATGCAATTTGTATTGCTTTTAATTATTAAAACTTGTTAGTTCGGAAAACCCAATGACGCAAAGGTACAGATTGGTCGTACATTCTTTCTTACGACTCTTCTATAAATGATTGCTCGACAACATCCTCTATACAAAACAAACTATTTCGCAGCTATTCTCTCCTCATTCATCTCGTTAAACGTGACCTCACAGCTCCGAATATAAACCAATTTATCCGCACCAACAATAGGAGAGTTCCGATTTTGTCCGCTTTATAGGGTAGGGGAGAGTGGGGTATAACGTGGCAGGCAGGTATAATGCTTGGCACCTCGATATTTAAATGATTAATCGATATTTTGAAGCAAATATTTGTGTAAATCTGAACAAAAATACTTCTAGTTCTTATCTCTGAAATATTATCGAGAAAGAAAGTCCAACTAATTAATTAAACGAGCTAGAAATTTGCAGCTAAAATAATTGGTTGGTTTCATAAATGATTTAACTGGTACATCGCGAAAAAAGAATGAATCCGTTTGAAATAAAGTTTATTTGATATAGTTTATACTTCCAACTTTTAGGCCTTGCTTGATTTGTTGTCTTTCGGCGCTTAATAATTGTGTATTAACAATTGGAAAAAACATTGAAAATGGGGCATTAGTGGCACCTAGAATGGGGCACGAATGGCACACGAAATCCGTTGCGAGGCGCATCAACTGTTGTTCCCTAACCTAAAACAATGTCACGGTCGGTAAGACAGAACATAGACAGAACCCGTGCTCTACGTGACCCACCTGTGCCACCCATGCCCCACATCGCATGCAGAGCATTTTTGATCGTCTTAGTTCTCTCTTTTTATTAAAAAGTACAGCTTCATTTAACTTTTTTCATCGACCGATTTCGTTTTATGGTGTCATTATCTATCGAGTTCACTTATTGTCATTATCGAAAACTCCCAATTAAAGGCTAAAAATTGAAATAAAGTTAGGGTGCCCCTACTGCCCCACCTTCCCCTACCACGTGTATTTTGTGGCGCCACGTCTGACTTTAAATCGTTAATCGTAAGCGAGAACGATCAGAGCATGTATGTACCTTCGCACATCGAACAAGTCAAGAAGAAATCTCGACATTCGTACGACGTCAACTATAGTGAGACAAGACCTCGATATAAAGTTTTTTTTACACGGAGTTTTAAATCGTTTACCATGTCTCTAAAAATATCGATATCGCTTGCAATCCTCTGCTTCTCCTTAAACACCACCAGCGCAGAAGAGAGAATTGCTTACAAAAAGCACTGGGAATTTCCATCTGGCTCCAAACTGTTTTTCAACCCTAAGCCTTACCGACTAAATGACGAATACCATAACCTGGCCTACGTCCTATGTAACAACCGCGACGACCTTCAACAATCCGAGAGAAACTGCACAGCTGTATAGGACACACAACCGGAATGGTCTTGTCCAGTGACGCTTCAAACTTTCAAAGAAAGAACAAAGAAGAACAAAGAAATTTTCCCATTTGGCTCGACAAAAGCTGTGATCATTTGGCCCCACAGCCGTGGTCCGTGGTTCCTGAAGTGCACCATCTTGGATTTTATCACTTGCGAGAGCAAAGACGTGCTTCTGTCGGGATGTGGCGATGACCTGAAAGTCGCGTACTTCGTGGCCTACGACGATTCTTTTGAACTTGTGATAAAATCGTGCTTACAGGGCACCAGGCATGACAAGTACCACTTCGATGTGGAGGGTAACATCATTTCTGATTTTGTTAATTGAAAGTCCCTGAATACAGAATTTCTAAAGAAGCCGTGAGTAATCGAGCGATTGTAAAGGATTCCAAACCCAAAGCTTACCTACACTTCGCAGTGTCGTACACCGTGGATGGAAAACATATGACTCAAATGTTACTGATAAAACCCAATGGTAAGTTATCGAATGCTTCGCACAATAATATTGTGATGTCTTGATTATAGACATGTGATATTTGAAATTTTTTCTGCACATAGGATCGATCACAGTGTTGGCGGACTTTCCGGCGAACACCACTGTCGCCAGAAATGCGGCATCAACTGCCCACGAGGCGATAGGCGTTGCTATACCCTTCGGTGATCGCGCCAACGTTTTACTATTCGACCAAGAGAGTAAGCTCAAGCTGAACACGTCGGTACCGTACGACATCAAAATGTCCTTTCTGACACTTCGAAATTTGGCCGATGGAGGATTTCTGTTGCTAATCACCGGATCCAAAAAAAAAAAACAGGTGGCTTCAGCCAGACACGTACTACTTAAAGAAAGTCGATGCCAATGGAAAAGTCATCGGTACCATTAATATGGAGCCTGAATCAAATTGTGAAGGTAAAGAATCGGGCCATCAGGTGTTTGAAAATGGGTCGGCGGAGTATTGCGTTGCTACTGCATGTGGCGATGAACCTCGCGATGAACCTAATATTCAAGTAGGGGAGTCAAAATTAGCTCAGTTGGATCTTTCGGTGAAATGCTTCAGCGATGAGTAGAGTCAATCTTTGGTTTGATTGCACTTTTTTATTCTATATTGATGTACCTATCATCGTATAATATTTTTGGATAGCTGTATAAAACCTTCGATTTAAAATTTAAAATTAATGAATTGTGTTGTCGAATTAATGGTATACCTATCTACTCATTATTATACATAATAAAGTATCACATGAAATGTCTTTTCATCATTCATATCTACTGATCTGTTGATTATACTTCATTTATATTTATTAATTTTTGGCGTGTTTCATAGAAATAATAATAGATTTAATAACCACGCAAAGAAACCCAGCGATTGCTTCAATTGATATTTTATAAATAACCTTTAACCACGAATATTGTCCCAAAATCTGATTCAGAATCTAGAATCTGAACCTTAATCAAACCTTAAGATAAATAGCAGTATTTGTTTAATTCGATAATACTTTACAATCTCTCCGCACAATATTATATTAAATCCCTCAATCAATATTCCAAACTCTCATAATGCGGTATATAGTATCAATTACTGAAAAAGTTATACAAAAAATCGATGTATAACCACCTTACAGTAGCGGTCAGTTTGTTTGTCGACTGGGGCATGCAAAACAACATGTTTACAAGCAGCAGCAGCGGCAGCAGTATAGGATCGACATTGGAGGGCAATGCGTTTGGACTTAGCTGTATATATAGAGCTCCAGTCTGCGCGTATAATCGAATCGGCGCGAGTTCGCGATGTCGCCTCCGCCCCTTCGTCGCGACGCCCCAGCCAATTCCTCGCTAATTTACGTTCTTGCCGCTACTAGACGAGCAAGTGAGCGAGAGTATAAGAGAGAGAAGGATATCGCTGCGCTTGGGACAAGAAAACGGAAGTGCTTACCCCGGCGCGAGTTGGACGTTAACACGTAGAAAAAGCGCCGGAACTTGTAGGGGATTGCTGCTGCTGGTGCTGCTGTAGAGAGTCGAGGAAAAAGTTACGCGCTGCCGGAGAGAGTTTAACGTTTTTCGCTTTGGCATGATTTTACTCACTCTTTGTGTTACGAGATGTTTGCTTTGAGAATTAGTGCTTTTTTTAGACTGATTGATTTTTTTAATTTGTCGTACTTCTATGCGCATGTGTCGTTATAGAAAAGCCAATCAATCAGATTTTACAGAGGATGTTCATTATTTTTAATTTCACCGCTAGCAATCAGATACTTCTATTTGATTCTATAAATTGTAGGGATGGTATTTGTTGCAAAGCATTTTATACGTGAACATGTACTGCATAAAAGAGTAGATTTAACAACTTATACGCATTTTTAAATCCATATGTACATTATATACTATTGATTTCAGATTAGATTTGTAGGTATCATTATGAAGATATACATCTTATTACGTATGGTTAACAATTTAATTTATTTGATGA
This sequence comes from Pteromalus puparum, assembly GCA_012977825.3. Lineage (NCBI taxonomy): Eukaryota > Metazoa > Arthropoda > Insecta > Hymenoptera > Pteromalidae > Pteromalus > Pteromalus puparum. The sequence goes on along the minus strand of CM053170.1, from coordinate 14,751,258 downwards.
TATAATATTCTCTTATTAAAAGTGGCAGGCAGAAAACTATATAAAATTCGTCGTAAAAAATTTGAAGTATCCCTGGTAGAAGTCTTCCCGAGTTTCCGAGTAGAAACCAGCGATATTTTCTACTCAAAAACAATATTTTGATAATAACATATTATATTTAAAGATAATTTAAGTCAGGTTCATCCAATTCTTTCAAGGCAACCATTTTTGAGGTAATAATCATAGTTTCAAAAATTATAATATCATCAATAATTAAATATTAATAAATAATGCCCCCATTTGATTAACACGTTGACGATAAATTATATCGGTAAATTTCTACCAGGGATCAAATACTATTTTATATTATAATTATTAACATTTTGCGTAATAGAACTGAGATTGCTGGATTTTTCAACTTTTTTAAAAATAAATTATGATGTATAATTTAAAATAATTTGTCACAATATTTCCATGAAAAATATCTCGTTAATTTTTTGCGAGTTATATTTCAATTACTCTGCACTGCGGCGGCGGAGAGCAGGAGAAAAACAAATGACATTCAATTTACAAGAACGTCACAAACATTCACGGGAAAATCGTCAACAATTTATTTAAACAGCGCGCCGATGCACCATTGCTACTCTGAAGTTGCTCATTAAAAAATTTTTTGATAACGCTCTGAATTTAGCTTTAAAGCTTCAATTCGATACTAATCGCTGTCTCCCTTTTATAGATGGACAAACCAGCTGAAGTATCAGAGTTAGCGGTTAACGCGGATTTACCGAGTTCGTTACTTTTTTTTCGCCCAAGCAGGTCAAAGTTCCTTTTAGTGCCGAATTTAATGGTGGAATTCAAATGCGGGGTAGTAGAGCTTTTCGTCAACTCTCGCTGCCTTTTTTTTCTCTCTCTCCCTATCCAAAGCCTTTTATTTGCCGCTGAATTTTTTATCGCCGTACTTCGATTTGGTGAAAGTTTGTGCGGTTAAGCTTTGAGTGCGACGAAATTCACCGAAAAAAGGAGCGCCACGAGAGTTTGCACCGGGAAATGCGATTGATTTTGTTGCTTAGCTGCATCGTTGAATCCCGCAAAAGCTTTCATTCCGTATACGTATTTTCTGTATATACACACATACAGGCTGCGCACAGTTCCATTACTCCTGTATTTGCATGCGCGAACGTTCTATTTACCCGTGGGACAACATTCATAGTAGTCGAAACGAAAAATGTCATTTTGAAGGACGACAAAGTATCGCGTGACAGTCGAAATGGACTACGTAATCCTCTAGTATTCTTCAAAAATATACCTGTGACTTTTTAGCAACTCTGTGGCACTGTTTTTAGCTTTGGAAAAAAGCTCAATATCATGTGAATATAGTAGCGATAAATATACACCTCAGAACCAAATGATTGACCTGTATACGGTCGCAGGATTCCGAGTCGGTGCGGTAGCATCCATAATGTTATTCCAGCGCGATTCCACATTGTCGGTCGGAGGAACACGTCGATCCCTGAATTTTTAATAGATCTCGAAGTAGGCGAGAGAAAGCTGCGCGCGGCACGTAAACAGGTGAGCTCACCCGAGGAAACAAACTGCGAAATAATGCAGCCGACTGAGAGAAAGGGGTATAGTAGCGGCGTTAATGGGTAGGGAAAAAGAGAGCTTGAAAAGTTGGGAAACTCGGAAATTATTGCGGTCATTTCTAGCCTTAGGCGTCTCTTCGTTTTGCGTCTTATGACTGACTCGTCTCTGCAAGTGGTGAAATTTTGCATACTTAAGACTTATAAGAGTTCGAGCATTCAAAAATTTTCTTTTAAATATTGAACACCGGACGAGAAAAAGTTGCAAAAATGTTCACAACAAAAGCCACTTTGAATAAGCCTAAAATCGAGTACAATAATCCAGGCGAAAGAAAACTCATCGTCGCCCTAATAGCACAAAACGTTGTAAAAACGTTGTAAAAACGTTTACTTGGCAACGAAATAACGTTTTCCAAACAAGTTGTAGAAACGTTGTAATGACGTTGCAAAAACGTGGTTATGTCCGCCTCATTTACATTTTATTCAAACAATAAAACGTTGTAATTACGTTCAAATTACGTTTTTAAAACGTTATTAAAACGTTGGAAATGCTAGAATAAAAGGTAACTATAAATAATTAAAGTATAGTACTTAAAAATAACATCCAGGTGTAGAACACTTGCCATAATTGGAAGTATCATCCGGATGGTACTTCCAATTTTGGCCACCGCATTTTTTCTAATGATTTTAAGTTACCAATTTTATGAATAATTTTCTAACGTTTGAAACAACGTTTTGCAAACGTTAAATGCACGTTTTTAAAGACGTTTGCAAAACGTCAATTTTTAAAAAAATGGACGGACTTAACCACGTTTTTACAACGTTCTTACAACGTGTCCACAACTTGCTTGGAAAACGTTATTTCGTTGCCAAGTAAACGTTTTTACAACGTTTTTACAACGTTTGTGTGTTATTAGGGCGCCATCCTCCTTCCCGAAATCGGTTCGGATAAATATTCTTAGGAACGAGCCTTCCGATGGCGAACACTCACTTTCTGCATTATTAAGAAAGGGTAAAAATTACTTTTCTATTTCCCGAGTCACTTGCCGCCTCCGGCTTTTCTTAGCCCGCCGGCACTGCTCTCGTATGTTTCCCCAAGCGAATACGTGCCGCGCCAGTATAGCCGGATAATGCAATTGCAAAAATACCACCGACCAGTTTATCCTATGTTTTCCTGCCTGTATCTTGTTATCTCGGTTGATGGATAAAAAAAACTATTTTCGTGGTTTCTCTCTATTTTACGCGTATTATACTTTTCTCCGTTATTTCATGCGAATCATATTGTGGGCGTGCATCTATGCATGCGCGCGTAAAAGTATTTGCTTTATAAACTAAAGGCGTTTTATCAAGGGACGCGGTAGCGCCTCGATGGCAAGTAGGTATACACTATATGCCGTCGGGAAGCACCGCGACCTATTATACTTTGAATTTGCTTTTTAACCTAAATGCGTTTTATTATCTCCAAAGATTTCTCGTTTTATACGTCTTTGATGCGTATGTTTGAGTAATGTATCTTGAAGATTTTAATGAGATCTTTCTAATGATTGTAATATTTTGCTTCAAAAATTTCTCTTTTAGCAAAATAATTATGATCAAAAATTAATTTGCGATAATTTCTTAAAATTTTTGGCCATGCGATTCTCTTCTTTTTAAGTACAACAATACAAGAATATGTGACGCTAAACAAACTGTACACATTAAAACTCTACACAAAGATATTTTCCTACACGAAAAAATTCTACACAGATATTTTCTAAGTAAAATAATAAAAAATAGATGTAGAGAATATCTGTGTAGAAAATATCTGTAAAGAATTTTTTCGTGTAGGAAAATATCTTTGTGTAGAGTTTTAATGTGTACAGTTTTATTTTACTTAGTAAAATAATAAAAAATAGGTGTAGAGAATATCTGTGTAGAAAATATCTGTAAAGAATTTTTTCGTGTAGGAAAATATCTTTGTGTAGAGTTTTAATGTGTACAGTTTTATTTTACTTAGTAAAATAATAAAAAATAGGTGTAGAGAATATCTGTGTAGAAAATATCTGTAAAGAATTTTTTCGTGTAGGAAAATATCTTTGTGTAGAGTTTTAATGTGTACAGTTTTATTTTACTTAGTAAAATAATAAAAAATAGGTGTAGAGAATATCTGTGTAGAAAATATCTGTAAAGAATTTTTTCGTGTAGGAAAATATCTTTGTGTAGAGTTTTAATGTGTACAGTTTTATTTTACTTAGTAAAATAATAAAAAATAGGTGTAGAGAATATCTGTGTAGAAAATATCTGTGTAGAATTTTTTCGTGTAGGAAAATATCTTTGTGTAGAGTTTTAATGTGTACAGTTTGTTCGGTGTCGAATATGTCAAAAAATTGATAGGTTATAAGGTTATAATAACTGTACGTTGACACCCTTTTGATTACGACTACGCCGCGAATAAATAATTTCCAGAGCATCGTCTCGTTTTGGAGTCCACCTCGCATTCTTCATATAAATTAGAAATCCTGAATAAATACGCACTTGGATTCGTTCAAATTCAAGTTGGATATTTTGCTTTCTGCTGCTGTGCCATTTGGAATCAGCAAGTTGTTTTGATTTTTAGATGCAGTTTTTCGGATAGTATTTAAGTTCTAGTGCATACTTGGTGTTGCATTTCCATTTCAAGTATCGAGGCTGCGGAAGTGGTATCGACGACAGTCGACATATTTATACAAAGAAGATACTTGTGCCACCGCTAGTGCATCGCACGTCAAGATTTTTGCATGGATCGCTATAAGTGATCGCCATAGTGACAGACACGACGTGTAAATTTTGAATGCATCAGAGCTGAGTATAGATAGAGCAGCGTGCTGGATCAGGGATCATCCTGGGACCCTTGGCTCGCATCGATTGACTGGAGAGGGCACCGACCAATCGCTCTATAGAATTGCAAGAGCGAGATCGACAGTGGCACAGCGCTTGAGCTCGGCGACAACGACGACCCCGTTGGCTACAATGTCTATATATATATACCCCGATCCTCTTCCCCCATAATCTCATTTACTTATTCCTTCAAAACGTGTCGAAGATGGCAACGTCCGAGTTCTTAACCTTCCGTTACAGCAACTCTTATCTTAACCTGAGCGAGGCCGCCTCGATCATGGTCAACCTGAACTCGGTCACATGCCTCATATGTCATCGGTGCCGCCAACCTCGCCGCAGCCACTTTACCGGACGCAGCAAGCAACACCTCGACTTCGCACTCCAGGCCGAGTCCAAAGAGAATCAGAAGCCTTCGCTGGAACAACAGCTATATATATATATATATATATATATATAGCGGCTTCTCGGCTAATCGGCTTCTCGGCGGCGCGTTAGACAACGAGCCCGAAAATGTGTTTGCAGCGGGGCCTCGAGCGGGGCGCTCGAGAGAAAAGAGATAAAAAATGAATATGATTTACTCGGTGCACATCGTAGACTACAAGACAACGGGACGGTAAGTAAGCATTAAAAGAATAATTTTGAAAAGAATAACCATCTTTTTTTATAAACTAGTCGGCAGATGCTAGTTTACCTGCACTGACAAAAATCATTTCTTAATCCAAGAAGAATTTTATAATCCAAGTCTCACTATAGCTTCAAGATGAAAATCCGCTTTGTGTTTAAATAAATTATTGTATAATTATGAGGAATTCGATTGTTTTTTTTTTATTTATGACGATTTTGCTTATTTCTTTGCACAAGATGATTCGGATTAGTTTTAGAAGAGATGTGGGAGAATCACGAAACACAAAGTGAATTTTCTTCTTGAAGCTATAGTGAGATTAATTCTTCTTGGAGTAAGTAATGATTTTTGTCAGTTTGCTGATTTTTAATACTTGATATTTTTAAAGCTTATTTCACTACATTCATTAGAGTATATTCATATATTGATAAAAATACAAAAAAACTTTTGTAAGCTATAAACATTAGACAATTTCTTTAAGAATTTCATAACTTGTTAGAGGAGAAATCATAATCATAACCTGTTAGAGGAGAAATCATAGTCATGACTTGTTAGAGGAGAAATCATAATTATAATAATAAGATACAGATTGGTAAGGATGGGCACAAAACTTATAGTTGCCAACATCTTACCTTGTAAAAGGTGTTTTTTGAATTTTATTTTTCGCGGACTTTTTTGTATATAAGCAATACCGAGAAAAATATTGCGTCCTGTTCTGTGCATACGGGATGTGGTCTGCATTGATTGCAGTCGTAAAATATTTTTAGAAATATATTCTGTTGTTGAAGGTCGCACAATAGGGTGACTTCGGAAAAAATCAATATTCGACTGTTTTTATAGCTTTACATTTTTTCAATCCAAATTTCGAAATTGAATGTTGAACGATTGAAAAGTAAGTCAATCCGAAATTCGCACACAATATCAGCGTCTACCGCATCTGGCCAAAAGCATTACGTAAACTGAAACACAGTCTTGATTCTTGATTATACTCACTACCGGCCGGCGATATCTATAGGTATACATATTATCGTCCTCACTCTTTTTCTCTGATTGCACGGGTGTAGTGCGACATCTCCACACACACACACGATATCGCTTGGGCGCTGAGCAGCTTCACCGGATCAGCTATCAGCTGATGATGCGCACGCAGCTGCTCTATAGCCATCTCTCTCGCTCTCACAGGCAATTTTGCGCGCGCGTCAGTCCGGCGGCCATTTGTGCTCGCCGTCTCAGTCTCGTGGTCGCGTCTACTCTTCGCTCTCTCACCTGGGCCCTCTACTCCATAAGCTCGCACATCATCGATCGAAGCTGCCCCAGAGAGCAGTAGCGTAGCCGGAGCATCGTCCGAAAGCAGAAGCGAAGTCGTGCTCGTTTGTTGTTTTTTATCTCTTCAAAAGTCTCCGGACAGTGAGAGAGAGAGAGAGAGAGAGAGAGAGAGAGAGAGAGAGAGAGAGAAAGAGAGAGATAGTGTAATCTATCGTACAATATAGTTGTGTGCGGAGCAGCGTAAGTAGGCATTAATTGTCAAAAAATAAAGCATCTCCGACGCGTTTAATAGCCGACGGTGCGTGCGGTTTAGCTATTTTAAAATCTCTATAACGTGGGGAAATGGCGGACAGGTCGAACAACGGCATGAACATGCAGGAGGACAGGCGATCTGCTGCTGAGAAGGAGGAGGACAAGATCCAGTCGGAGAAGGCCAACGAGTATGTCCGGGAACTCATGCAGGAGAAGCATGAGCTCGACACCCAGAAGGCGCCCAACGCCGCTCGACTGCTCGATCAAGGTAGGCTGCTTTTTTGCTTTTTCTCTGCTGCTGTTTTGGCCCTGGTTTTTTACGCAGCCTTTTTTTTCTCTGTTCGATGGCCTGGCGATTTCCGCTAGCTTCTGCCAGCGCGTATATATTACCGGCGGCGTTTGGAGGTTAGGTTAGGTGCGTCGTTTGTCGCGTGAATTATTTGCCTGCGCAGTCGACGGCCCCGTACCTATCCGCTGCCGAGATCGCTGGAATTTCGGAGCGAGGATTGACATGGAGCCACCTATAACGAGCGTGTAAACATTCGCTGCTGTTCGATCGTTCTAACCTCTTTGATCTTGTCGCCATTGTGGCTGGGATTTACATTGTGGATCTCAAAGATGTGGCAAAAGCTCTTTGATGTTAGAAGATTTTTTTGATGATTTGATATAAAAAAACTCGAATTTATTGTTATGAATTAGATTGTGGAATAGAAACTACTGTTACATAAATTGATGTATACAGAGATAAACACAGTATGCAAAGAATACGGCTATGTGTTTAAGTTTTATGTTTTAACTACTGTTATTGATCAATCACTTATGTTATTCAAATAGTCGATACTCTTTCACAAACTAACAGGGTTAACATAGTTATTTATAGGATTTGCTATCGCTCCATGTTTCTTGCATCGACTGAAAACCGAGTTCAAAGCTTGAATCGTATGTTTTATATTCATCCTCAAATGACATTCTAATAGTTTGAATATGTATGGCTATGCTTTATTTTCAATACGTACAATTTCAATTTTACATATTACCATACTGTAGAATAGTTTTTTATCCTGCATATAGATCTCTACATTGTACAAGTATTGAAAGAGATATTTGTATTTTCATACGTCCCTGGGTATGTAAAATAGTAAATTTATATAACTTATAGAAATTTTAAAAGATTTTACAATGCCTGAATAAGCTTTAGCTTTGTTAATATTATTATTATAATCAAACAAATATTGAAACATTTTTTTTAAATCTTTGAGATATATTTCAGTATTGACAGATGAATCGATAAGAAAAGGATATCTTGCACTGGTATGAAGATAAACAGATGACGATTTATAATTCATAATCTTTAGACAAAATTAATTCGTTAGTTTTCCTGCAATTTTATTAATTAAGAGAATTGTTAGAGACCGGCGATGGCTCCGTGGTAAATCACCTGCCTCCCATCTAGAAACACAACACGATACGTTGTGAGGCCATGAACTTTCGAGTTCGAAAAAGCCACCAATTAATTTTTTTATTTAAGAGAATTGTTAAATATAGGTATGCAAAGTTTTAGATACTTTTTACTGATCCGATTGCTTCGGTTCAAATCTAATTTTCACTTTCCCAAGACTATTACTCTCGATACGATGCAATTCACGCTATGCAGACGCGCTTTGTTTATTTTATCTCTTCTCTTCTTGATGCTCCAGGCGCGGATAAATCGCCTCTCTCGGAGAAAATCAAGCTGTTACTCTCTAGTGCGCAGATCAATATTTTAATATTCGATTGATTGCTGCCGTATTTTCAGTGGATTTCGTAAATTTATTCGAGTAAATGGAAAACCGTGAAGTTTTTGTTTTGTAAATTAAAATGAGTATCCTGATTGGCTGCTGCCTGATTGCAATTTATTCATGGTATACGCGTCGTCTGTTTGAACTGTCATTCAATATTAAAGCGTAAATATTTCATGTTCTAATATGAACCGCCTTCCTATTGCTTTTATTATTCAAAGCTTTGAATCTATCTAATCTAATCTAATTATATATTAAAAATTTTTTGATCAACAGTTTAATCCATTATTGATTGAAAATAACTCATATTTTAAATAGATATTATAGCGTAGCCGATTATCGTATTTGGATACAATTCCAATGAAGAGTTCTATATTTAAAATGAGTATCGTCAAATGCGGTTATAGTTTCCTCTCGTTGACACATGCAGATACCTAGATGTATTTATCGCGATATGCCAGCATTGGCATATTGCATTCAATTACATTTTCTGTATTAACATATATTATACCAATAAAGTTTTTTTGCGTGATGAATAATGTATCCATTAAATATTTATTTATCTCAAGTTTCAAACTTTTCACGTTTATCAATTTATGGCATCAGGTACGGTAATATATTATTAGGATTCCTTATCACACCAAATTTTTTATTTCTTGTGTATTTTACTTGATATTGCGTTTGTTGTTTGAATAAGAAAATACAATTTTTTGCTAGAGGAAAAAACCGCGTTCCCTTAGTGCTTTTGAATATTTTCCACGGAAAAGACAGGAAAGTAAGAGATAGAGAACAAGCTGTATGTATAGCCACTCGTAGTAATTAAGGAACGGTGTCGTAACACAGCAAAAGACATCTTAACCCTTGGGAAGAAGAAGAGGGAAAACGAGAGAGAAAAAGCTCCTCTGACGCTCGACTTTGCGAGGCTGCACAGCGCGAGCTTGAAATATTCCAGCAACCTCAAAGACGAATGCACTATTTTGTTCATCGAGCGAAACAGAAAATAAACGGGTGGTCAGATAGAGATAGAGGGATGTATACATATATAGCTAGGCAAATTACACAAAGAGATTTTAGCATGACAGAAAGAGGGAGAGTGAAAGAGTAAAGAGTTTAGCAAAGAGACATGAAAATATTTTGCGCAAGAAGCAGCCGTGGCAAATGAAAACAGGATTAAAAAAGATTCTGGTCCCTTCTGGCCTCCGAAAAGCTAAAGAAAAAAAGGTGAGAGTCTTTCAAAAAGACCACAAGTTAATGGATTTCGCAAATTACCTTTCTCGTTTTTTTTTTCAACCTTACTCGCGGTGTGAACTTATTTTGGAACATCCTGTAGTACACGCGTGGGACATTTTGTTTGCATAAGAATCTATCATATTTCGTTTTACATAAACATTTAATAAATATTTTGAAAACTAAATACTGAACTCTCCAACATAGTTTTAGTAGACAAATATTCATGTATTAAAAGCTCATGCTTATTTTATAAATTTTAACAACAAGTTTTGAGTGTCTCTTTCGCTTTTTGTCGGGCTAAAGCACATAAGATTTAATGGCAGCCTTCTATCTAGGTACTTCTCTAAACAGCTTGTCATATAACTCCCAACATTATATGGTTGAATCTGATGCTACAGGTTTGGAGTGCCATGCTCTGAAAAATACTGATAGTTTCAATAAGTATTTTGAAATTTTTTGATTAAAAAAATCAGTAACTTGTATGAGTGAAAATACAAATAGCCTAATTAAAACCTGATTCATATTGGCGAGGATCCAAATTACAATATATTTAATGCTGTTAGATGATACAATACAATAAGCCGTCTAGATAAGTGCCGTTCCAAGTTATTATATTAAATTTTACGTTAGTCCTCAAGCTGACGAAGAGCGTAAAAGATATAGGTACGTTCGAAACGTTGTCGTTAAAATACACATTGAATATAGCAGGAATTTATTACTTATACGTACACGCATCTTTTGAGATGCTCTCGGAGTCATGCCTTTCATTAACTTTAATTTCACATTTTCTCTCAAGTATGAATTGAAATGAAGCATCGTGATTTATTTAGCTTGTTTCCAAAACATTTACTCTTTCATAATTTCTGTTATAAGTACGTAAAGTATTTAAAAGAGCGGTAATAGAGAATAATTATGAACAGAGTTAAAATTAAAGCTCTATACTATTCCTGCTAAAGTTCAGGGTATACGGTTGATTTTGCAAAGTGCCCTGGGGCGTCATATTGCGGAGTTTTAGCTGCTCCATCGTAATATTATTCAAAGCTCTCGCGCGGGTGATTGATCAAGTCTCGTTTACGTAACTCCCATCTTTTTCTCGCCTGCACACACATGCGAAGCTCTCTTATGCATACATGCGAAATGGGCTGCTTTAGGCTTCATGGCATGCGGAACATTTATTGTTCTCGTCGAGATAATTTTTGATCGATCGCTCACTGTTTTGCATTATAATGTGGATGCTATATTCGCATTCTCATTATAATGCAGAAGTTACAATGATCAGGCGGAAATTTTTGTTTCATTTCATTAGAAAACAAACTTTGTTAAAAGCTGAATATTATGACAACAATAATTATAATAATCATTTGAAGCTTTTGTTTTTACGCAACTTATTGTTTTTATAAAAATTACTAATAAACGTTGATAGAGTTTCGATACAACGAAAAATGTCAAGTAAATCAATCTTTACGCTACAGCATAACAAGAAGCAAAAAAAAAGAATAAGCAACACAATTGAATTCACGATGAACCGATAGGAAATTATACAGGACAAGAATGGCACGTGGAAAAAAAGAAATTTTAACAAAGTTGTCAAACTTTAAATCGTACTTCAACATCACCGAGGGAGGAGAAAGAGATTATTTCCGCGTGAATTTCTACTTTTTCGCAGTCCCTCTCTCTAGCCTGTTGTCCCGATTTTTCCACGAGAATACCGCAACTCGGTATACACGTCTGATACTCGATTCAGCGGTTCGAAACTTTTCCAAACAGTCCCGGCATTTTTCTCACCGAGAAGTTCGAGCCGTCACTATAATATATACAGGTCTAGCAGTAGTTATAGTCTATCGCACAGAGGTGCACGTGTGTGCATGTGTACTATATGCATGTCGAGAGCACTTCTTTAACGAGGCTATTGCAATGAAACTTTAACAGGCCCGTGAGGTAATTAATAAATGACACGCACATTCGTGCTTCTTTCTCACTGACGCTTGCGCTGCTGCTACTGCTGCAGCCTCGCTTTGCGGGCTTGAGATTCCCTCCACCTCTGTTCCCGTTTCGTGTACGAAAATCCTTGATTACTTTGCTCGTCTCTCTCTCTCTCTCTCTCTCTCTCTCTCTCTCTCTCTCTCTCTCTCTCTCTCTCTCTCTCTCCCGCTCTCTCGCTTTGGCTTTCCGGCTACTGCTGCTTGCTCGTTCTCTCTTTGTCGCCTCCTCCCCCCTCCCTCTCGCTCTCTACTGACAATGGCCCGTCTTGTGCAGCCGTACCAATCGCACTCGAGGACCAACGAATTAAATCCGCCAATAGCCTTTTCTCTTCGTCTAGTGACGACGAGCAGTTTAATTAAAAAAGGGGTTAATATTTTTTGGATTGCTTGTAATCGCTATAGACTTTGAGGCTTGTGGTTTATCAAATATTGAAAAGTTCGACAAAACGCAAACATATTTTGTATATTGAAGCTATACTAGCATTATTTTGATACAGAGAGCTTGGATCGCTTGCATATCAGCAAAAGAGTTAAGCGAAGCTCAAACTTTCGCATATCTGTCGCTACAGATTCTGCCACAGGGGAAGAAATTTGCTCACTATACGAGATCCAAGTAATATCTTAATGTTCAATCTTATTTTCAATATGCAAGCCTAAGTCATACGGGAATGCAGCGGATGCGACGACCTACATTTTTCGAAAAGCCATTCCTCACCCCTCTTTACTTCTTCCCACCTATTCTCTTCTTCCTCGTAGCAGGGCGTCAAGGAAGATAACCTAATTCGATTAAGCGTATACGAAATTCCGCTTCGGTACTGGGATAAATTTTAAAGTTTCTCGATTTCCGCGTCTCCGGCGCGCAAATAACGGAGTAGAGAGAAGAGAGGACGCATGCGCCCTCGGACTCGCGGGGGTAGAAAAAAAGCGATGGAGAAGGAGAGAGGAAAAGTTGCACGACGGACCTCGTCGTCATTCCTTGGTGAGGCGACGAGGCGAATGAGAAAGTTGCCGCTTTCCGGAACAAATTTGAATATTCGACGGCCTTTCACCGGTGGCGTTGGACCTTCCTCTTCTCCTCCTCTCCGTCCCACGGGACAACGACGAGAAGTTGCGGAAACATTTCTGGGCTCTCTTTATGCCGGTGTACCCATTCTTCCGTCTCTTGGTCGATCCATCCGCTGTCGCCGAAGCTCCGCATTAATGCGACTCCCTTTTTTGCAATGTCCCGAACAATTAGCGCGAGATTCCCATGCAAACAAGCTGGAGTTGGAGGAGAATTCCCGGAGTTTCTGGCTTCAACAGCTGCGCCACTCGAATTGCATTAGCCCTTTAACTTAGCTTCTCAACTGACTTGTGCATTAAAATCGAGTCGTAAAAAACTTGTACGCGTGAGTTGCCTGCAGTTTCATTGAGAAAAAAGAGACTGTAATGGAATCAAAATTTCCTAGAGTATTTAAGAATATTTGCAAGAGTAGTACAGTACACTGTTAAAAATATCTGCATTAATTTTAATGTAAAAGTACTGGAAGCAAATTTCACGTACGGACATGAATTTAATTTAACGGTAATACATTAATTTTAAGTGCGTGTCACTTAAATTTAATGTACAACTACATTACGATTGAGAAAGTTGAAATCCTACTCATTTGTGTTTAAAAAAATGAAATTTCACTGATTGATAATGCGTACACTGGGAAAAATACAAAAATTAATTTCTCTCTTTGTTTAATTTATTCTAGACTTATTTATTATTAATTTTCATTAATTATTAAGTTATTATGCATATTACATTGTTTTTAAGAAAGTATTTTAATTAATTTTTTTTTGTCCGCGGCGGGAATCGAACCTGGGTCATCAGCGTGGAAGTTGAGCGTGCTATCCGTTTACCTAAACAAAAGTGTTACGTTCTAAATTTCAGATCTCATACAAGATGATAAACCCGCGATATTAACGAACTAATTTTCTGAACACACTCTCAAAGAGAACACTCAAACCGTTTTATTTACCGCTCAATTTTGGTTCGCTACCAACAAAAGAGGGCGCAGGCGACAATTTTTTCAAGTACATATGAATAAAATTTAATGTAAATGCATTAAAATTAAAGAATTTGTACATTAACATTATCATAAATTTTGTACTAAGTAAATTTAATGTAAATTTTTATTAAATTTCATGTACTATGACATTAATTTTAATGTAATGTACATTAAATTGCGTGTTAAAGTAAGCCATAATGTATTTAATGTATGTTTACATTAACTTTCACGTACTATTGGGCTTGAGAAGTACATTAAAATTCATGTTATTTTTAACAGTGTAAAGAAAAATAAAAAAGTTCTCGACGCATTTGCTTTCACCAGGGGCTTTGAGCTTCTGTGAAAAGATTCCAACTTATTGACACACTGGAGAAAAGTAGACGAGAAGGGAGAGAGAGAGAGAGAGAGAGAGAGAGAGAGAGAGAGAGAGAGAGAGAGAGAGAGAGAGAGAGAGAGAACATCAGCGAGGCTGGCGCGCGAGCGCGAGAAATGAGGGATCAGAGGGATGCTCTCGCGCTGAATGGCCCATCGACCCATCGCGCAGCAGCGCCGTAATTATTCGCTTCATTTACAGCCCATTAATCATCGCGCCAAGTTTTTATACCCCGCGGAACATTTGTTGTCCGCGGCAAGCGTCCGTCCCTCGGCTTAATTGACGGCCTACACAGCGGACAATTGTTCCTCGGTCTCGCACTTTGCGCGCAGTCTTCCGTCTCGGTAGGGGGGCTATTGTTAAGCAAAGTTCGCAGAAGATGTAAGAGGCGAAGTGAAGTTTATCGGCTGCAGTTTGGCGTTGGGTCGGAGGAAAGGGGGACGAGAGAGTGAGAGCTAGTAAGCCGCTGCCGCGGAGCTCGCGGAAAAGGCGAAGTGGGTGGGACTGAGGAAATTAGACCTACGCCGCGCCTAAGAAAGGAGCAATCTTGCCGGTAATTGTGCGGGATATTCAGGAACCCTTATTTCGACGTAAGGAGGATGAGTTTTGATGAGGAGGAAAGAGGGGGGGGGTAGGTTAACCTAATGAGACGTATTAGCAGCGCTCCAAGAACGTGATGCGAGTGAATAAGACACGAATGCTCCGTAAAGTTCAAGCTTTTTGGAATAGTTTTCTATAATTGACTCATTTGACTGGCCGGAATTGTCCTATTGAATAAAGTCTATAGGCTAGGACGCATTTCACGCGGTCTAAATTCCATTGTCTTCATTCGAAGACAAGTAGACCGTTGGTAATTCATTTGATGAACAAAATTGACCCATCATCAAAGTTTCTTTTTCTTGCTGTACAGTTTGTGGAGACATAACCAAAGGACACCAAGATGTCGCTTGGGTATCAACTTGCTGTACATGCTTTGTAGACGCGTAAGTTACTGCTGTATTAGCGAACCACTTTCGCAGAACAATAAACTGTAGTTTCGCTCTGCTGTGCCCAAACAATGAGAATTGATTGTCTTACAAAGGCACTTAGTAAGGAAAATCAAGAGCATGCGAATTGCGTGTTACTGAATTGCGCTTCTGAATAGGTTCTGCGTTTGTGCACCACATCAATACTCTTAATTAGTAGTCTGCCGTGTGAATACCAGAGTTGGTGATAATAATTTTTTATGAGAAAATATTTTGCTTATTTTGGTTATATGAGTATTATACGAATTCGTTTGACATCTTGACCTGGAATTTAGGTTACCGTTGAATCTATTTTTAATGTTTTATTGATAGCTTGATGTACACGATACCATGTATATAAGCTTCAAGCTTTTTGCAGCTTTCACGATGTCCATTCGATGAAGAAATTCGTTTATCTTAAAACATTGCAAGGCTGCTTACGTCACATAAATGTTTAGCACTAAATGATAAGTCTTTCGAGAAAATTTGATTTTTAAAAACCACTTCGTATAAGTCAAAGTTATTAAGACTGAGGGTTTCAAAGCTTGATCTAATTAGGTCAATCACTCTTATTATTTTTAACGCTGTCAGCGTTGAATGGACGCCCTTGGGTAATTGACATTGCGGTGACAGTAATATCAGTTGGGTCCCATTGCCGAATATCGACAAAAGTTTCTCGTAACCAAGTCAGGTGCTAGTGATCAGAGATGAGGTCCTTTTTGACGAGAGCTACCGCCATTAGTATTTCGAGCCGAGTCAGCCGTGTTCGATTAGAAGCCGTCGTACTCTCTCCTCCTTTATGCGTCCCACCTTGAATGTGCCGCTCGATCGGCTTCAAATTCGGTTGGTCGCTTCATCGAGTATGTGGCTAAGCGATTCACAGCTACGTCGTCATGGAAATTTCGACTGGTTCGCAGGAATTCCAACTACTTTCTCTGTCTCTTGTGTAATTTTAGCCGGCGAAACCCTTTTGTTTGTTACCGAGTGGAGCGCGCGAGATCAATTGCTACAGAGCTTTCTGTTCTACTTATACGTTTTACGAACAGCTTAATTGTTTCGTGGACTATGGGATGCAGGACAATTGAATCACAGTCGATCTTTATATAAATGTGTGCCTTCCTAACCTTCAAAAGTGAAAATTAAGTATTTATTAGAACTATTCAAACTTTCGTTATTGAATTGTAACTTTATGTATCCCGTATAAACATATAAATCAGAATCATTCATTCTACTTCCGGTGGTTTTTGTCGCGAGATGAACGGTGCATTAGTAAACTTTGGGAAATGGATAAGGGCCATAAATTAGGATGTTTTTACTGTTTTACTTAACGTTTAGCCAAGTTAATGCCCCAGCGACTTGGGGGGAAAGCAGTGGCTATAGAATCGATGGCTGACCGAACTGGGAATATCTACTCTGTGACCTGGTAGCATCCACGTTGATACTATTCAGTATGCAGTGGAGCACCTGAGACCCTCGGCCCGTATTTCGTTCACTAATGTTCTAACTTTTCATTCCCATCCCCGCCAATTTTCAAATATCGATTCCTTGTATCGGAATATTTAACGCTGCTTAAATTCACGGGTCCTACTTGGAAACTTTCTCGATATACAGGCAACGCATATATATATATATATATATATATATATATATATAGCATCTTGATATTTATAATACGATCGAAATATTCTTCGGACTTTCCATACTCGAGCTAGTTCGTAATTTTAGTTTATTTAGTTGATTTTTTATACACAATTTATCATCAGTAACTGAAATTGAAATTAACTAAAATTACGTTGATAATCTGATATTTATAAGAACAAAGTTCTGCAATAGAATACAAAAGGTAAAGAGATTGTGCTGTAAAATATGTGCAATATAGAGGTTCGTTTTGACGCGCAATCTCTGCGTGTGTTTGAGTTCTCAAACTCAAAAAGTAAAAATTGAGAAAATATGATAAGAAAGGGCGCGTATTTCGTTATTTGTTCGCGGGAATCTCGATCTTTATGTACCAAAAATATTTATTTTAAAAACACTGCTGCGAATCTAAATTAAACTTAATTTTAATAATATACATACGTACGTGTGACGATCGATAACCAAAACAAAGCAGTTTTGGTCTGGTCCTTTCGTCACCACCTAAACTCTCCTTGTGTGTGGCAGGTGAAAATAGATGACGCATAGGCATATTTCCATTTTCCTCACAATAATATGCGCGCCGAGTACACATATAGTGTTGTGCCGCCAATACTAAAACTGCCTTGTTTGGCCTGCTGCTTCATTCGCTTATGATATAACTGCTTAAGACTATTGTTTTTAAAGTTTGACCTCACTCATTTGAAACTTACTTATTTTTATTTTTAATGCGTATACATGAACATGCCTACGTGTGGATAGCTAGAGCGATACTATATGCATAAAAAGCAGTTTTGGGCTGGCCCTTTCATCACCGCTAAACTCTCTGTGTCTTTAGCAGGTGAAAATAAGTGGCGTATAAGCACTTTTCCATTTCCCTCATACAATATGAGCGCCAAGTCTGCATATAGTGGTATTCCACCAATTCTGAAACTGCCTTGTTTTCACCTGCTTTTCGGTCGCTCATGCTAAAGACGTGAATGACGCATGTCTTTCCTTCTGTTCACGGAAAATAAAGAAGAACGGCACATACATTGAAAAACGACTAGAATATCCATCGTTTTCTCAGTCTGAAACAGCTCGTAGCTTCGGCATCGTTGTATCTGCCATATACCTTTCTCGTATAATAAGCCGACGTCGCAGGGGACGATTACTGGGGGCACTTTCTCGGTTACGCAATGGTCTCTAGCGTGTATCGTCGCCCTTTGCCCGCTGTTGCATCACGGCAGCTTCGGTTATATCTTGCGTCGACGCAGGGGATAACGGCATTGTGAAGTTTCCGTACGGTCGTACCTCAGCAACGCTCGGCGTTACTTTGCCAGGCTTTGTGTGTAAAAAAAGCGGAAGATGAAGGAAAGAGCCAGCTGCGTTTATACGTCGAATGCTTCTGAATGGGATAGTATAAGAGGGGTGGCTGTGGAGTTGCGTCGGGGAAGTAAATAAGGACGATGAAAGGAGTGAAAAAGCGGTTTTATCTGTTTGTTTTCCTGCACGAGCTTTATGTCCTTGTATAATACTATTTGCGAGGTTCTTTGTGAAAATTTATATAAGTTAGCAAATACTGGAAATGACGTTGCGGTTTATTAAGATTTTCGGAGACAAATTATATTTTGGATTTACATTTAACGTATTAAGTATTATGCGATCATAGTTGATGGGGCTTGTGGGTTAACTACAGCTAAATGTTATATTACTATACATTATAGAAATTGTTTTCAACTTGCTTTTAGAGACCTATTGGTATGACTATTTTTTCTTATAAAAACATGAAAATTTGTAATAGACGTTTTGAGGTTATGTTTTTAAAATTTTAGTTTCATAAAGAAATTNTAATAAAATAATATTTTAGTTCAAAATAAAATTGTTTTCAACTTGCTTTTAGAGACCTATTGGTATGACTATTTTTTCTTATAAAAACATGAAAATTTGTAATAGACGTTTTGAGGTTATGTTTTTAAAATTTTAGTTTCATAAAGAAATTCGAAGAAAAATATGCTTTTAATCATCCTAGCCTATCCGTTGAATGATTACGTCGATGTTACGGTATATTTAGGTCTAAATTTACGTAATAATGAGCTTCAATCATAAATTTTATTCCTTCTCTAGAAACTACCGAGAACGCTATATACAAAATTCATGTGACCAATCATAGGGTTTCTACCGAGATTCGAAACCGAGAATCTGCCGATATCTTCCAGATCTGGCTTGTTTCTACTGATAAACCCGGCAAGTTTCCTACCAGGGGTGTGGCGATAACAATTGCAGTTGCTAATGTAGTTGTAATATCGATACATTATATACTAATAACGATACTCTCTTCTCCGTTAATTACAATACGCAATGGGATGCTCAGAGTTATTTTAGAACTGGATATAGATATTCTTATATCGATGTTCATTAAAGCTTCACATCGGTAAGTGTGAAGTTTAATATTGAATGTAGATACCGATATAAATAGGGATCAAAGTCAGAGAAGTTTACATAAAGTAGATTACTTCAAACATCAACACAATCGTACCTATTTTATCCAACTTGAAGCACACACAGCCAACTAACAATGATAACAAAAAAGCTCTACTCATTTAAAGAGTAAACACACAATGCATAAAGCATAACAACAACTCACATCTGAGCACCTGTACAGCTCGATGCATAAAACACGGGGATCCTGCTGCTATTTACTAAAGAAATCGCGCGCGAGTAGAGAGATGGCCATGTGTCCGAGAGACATATTAAGCTTGCTCAGAGCAGCCGGACAGTGAGAAAGGTGGCGCGATGCCGAGCGAGCGCGCCGCGGTAGCAGAGAAGAAAAAGAGAGATAGTCCGAGAGGAAATAAGAGGCAGAAAAAAGAAGTTCGAGCGAGTGGAATTCAGCGGGTCATGGGGCGAGGAACGGCGGCCGCGGCAGTGGCAGAGTAAAGTGCAGCTTTTTACAGAGGAGCGTCGGCCAGCATGAACTCATTTCTCTCCTTCTATCCTCCTCTCTCCAGCCGGCGCTTCGCTCCGTTGAGAAGAAAAATCCCGCAACATTCCTCCAGCCGTATATTTTTGTGGGTCATCCGCCAAGTCCTCGTCGTGAAAAGTCTTCGCACCTCTCTTATTTGCGGCGCACGTTGTCAAAGCGACGGTCTTCTTCTTCTTCTTCTTCGTTTTTTTCTTTCGGCTCGCCATACATCTTTCCTCTCCCTTTTCTCTGCCGAGCTTTTCTCCTTCTATACGGCTGCAGTGGTGAGAGAAACTCGAGATTGACACTGCGGGTTTGATAAATTGTTTCACGCGTTATATACACTCTGTGTATTATAAGGTCAGCAAAGTCCGCGAATGACAGTTTTCAGGAAAGTTTCGAGCGGAATGGGAATTTATTTGAAGAGGATCTTTGATGGCTCTTGGAAAAGTTTCGCGTCTTGGCGTAATCAAGCTCTCGCTCGCAAGAGAGAAAGTTTCCTATTTACTAAATCTTGGCTTAATGTGCGCACAGGCTTCTTTCTTTCGCCGCGAGCTCCCTGTGTGTATGCATCATAAAACTGGGCGAAGCTTTTAATTAATCAAGAAAAATGTTGTTATACTAAATTAAGTTTTACTTCCGAGTCTTTAGTTACCTTTTTCTTTTTTTTTTTCTTTTTAACTGGTGCGCGCACGCACGCTAACAGGAGAAAAATCTCGCATGTAAATCTACGAGCTGGTGTGGCTGTAAATTTAGCGTCGCGCAACTTTCGCAGTTTTAAAAGAAGCGGTGGCGGCGGCCTTTTTAAATTTACAGCTCTTTTCTCTTAAACGCTTTCTCATTTATTTGCCCGAAATAATTAACGCCGAGCGATAAGTCTTGTTTAGAGTTGAAGTATATACGTAAACAGATGTATAAATCCTTGATAATTGTTTCTAGAACTTGATGGGGTCAGTTGCTTTCTTCAATTTTCATCAAGCAAAAGATTCTTCTTTTTTCCCCGAAAATCTGCAATGTTTTTATTACTGTAGCAAGCCGTGCACACGCGAAATCCGCGACGAGTAGAGAGAGACGAGGCGCTGCGGACTTTTTTAATGGTGCTCTCGTGGTGAAGTGGCAGAGGTTCGTCATCGTCGACGACGACTCCGGCTATGTCGACGACAATCGACTGCACTCGTGTGGCTACGGTAGCACGTGTGTGAGAAAAGGTCTCGAGCTCGGATTGTCTTTGAATTTTTCAGTCTGCTTTTAAGTGCTGTGATAAAACTGGAAGAGCAGACGGAGCTGCGCCAACAACGTTTGGAGATATAGCATTGTAGGTGATGTGGCAAAGGCTGCGAGGTGAAGAAGCTCTTGAAAATAGTGAACATTATTTGGGTTGGTTTCCTGAAAGTCTTGGTTTAATTCGGGCAGGAATTGGCTTTTATTCGCATTCCTTTCTATTCCAGTCCTGTACGTTTCATCCCAAGTGTCCAATATATTATATCGCATTTCATTCGAAGTGGTATAGTCAAAGGTCGATCAAGCGTAAAACATCTCCACCTTTTTCAATAAGAGAAATACCACGTGTGCACAAGAGAGCGGAGTTATCCCGTTTGAATTTCATCAGGACCCTTGTAAGGGCCAACCTTTTCCCCTCCCACTATCCGTCCCTTTCTTCATCCGCTCCTTGAGCTTGCTCCACTCGTAGCCCAATAAACGAGATCGCAGGAATACTTGTGTACGTAACGCTTTCGCTGCTGCAGCAGCAGCAGCAGCTCACGGGAGGGCATCGTCGAGGGAGAAAAGTGGGTGGTGCTCCGCTCTCTGGCACTCGATTGTTGGCTCTGGCTTGGGTACACAGAGTCAGCCTTAATCGACATTCGTTTGTCCGCACTAATCGAATCGGGCCCAGGATAATTTAATAATTTTTTCTCCTACCAGTCACACCGCGGCGTTTGTTTTTCCTCTTGGCGCGATGATCTCCTCTTCTCGACGATGAGGCGTCCGGGGGTATGTGCGCTGCTCTTTTGCCAAGGACGAAAGAAGGGCAGCGCTCGGTTTTTTATGCTTTTATAAGCAGGTCGGAGATCGATTTCGTAATGAAATTATGTTTAGCAAGGCATTATAGAAATTGGCAATTAAC
The DNA here is from genome assembly GCA_012977825.3 of Pteromalus puparum. Classification (NCBI taxonomy): domain Eukaryota; kingdom Metazoa; phylum Arthropoda; class Insecta; order Hymenoptera; family Pteromalidae; genus Pteromalus; species Pteromalus puparum. The sequence continues at coordinate 14,729,599 of CM053170.1, read as the reverse complement.
GCCCCACCTCCGCTGCTATTGCGTTAGAAGGACGTCCTCCACACCGACTCTCTCGATCGGGAGAAGGTTCCCTTCTCTCTCTATCTCGGTATCTATCTTTCTCCGCTTCGTATTTATAATTGCATTTCGTGTAATTAACTGAAAGTAGGAGGGAGAGTTGGAGAGAGAGATGCTTCTCTCGGATCGCTGTTCAGAGGGAGCTAGAAGAGATTGCCTGAAATAGATAGAAGTGTCTGATCGAGCATTATTGCTAAGTGGAGCTAAAATTATATCTCGGATATAAGTCGTTTTCTTATGTTCGAGAGATCTATATTCGAGGGAGCTCTCGATCGATTTCCGATTCGAGCCCTATATATGAAATTGTTCTAGTTCGTCGAGTCGATTAAATTAAATTGAAAATTCTAGCTTTTTCCGTTTCCCGATGTGGGATATGAAGAAATGCGAATTGCTCCGAGCGCTTTGTACTCGAGGTTCAATATAACGCGTTATTAAACGCTAAGTTGGTTCATAATTAAAATCATTGCGAATAAAGCGATTATCAAATGCCGACAATTTTACAATCTGAATTATTGTTCAATCGCGATTATTCATTAATCGAACTAAATAAATTACCTCCTTGTTCGCATTCGAGCTTAATAACACATCAATGAAATCCAGATTGGCTTTTTGATTAAGATAAAGCTGGTTACAAGTGTAATTAGCGACTTTTAATTAGTGACAAGTGCATCAAAAAAATAACTCTCCAGTCCGCAATGAAACCACAACAATATAAGCCAAGCTCACTTTTATTATGGGCATAAAGCCGGAAAAGTTGAAAGAGGATAAAATTAAAAAAAAAAGGCGGATAAGAACAAGTAATAATACCTTGGCAATGCCTTCAGCGCCGCGCGTCGAGCCTCTTTCTTTTTCTCTGGAGCCCGTGTTTTTACGAGTTTTCATAGCTTCTCGTTGTCGGGGCGAAGAGTCTGTGCGCCTCTGTGCTGTGTGTATGTACAGTCGTTGTTTTCCTTGAGCAGCATAAAAGCTCGGAAAAAGGGCGGTTAAAGTCAGTTTGCCCTGCGTGCGGTGCAAAGGAGTTTCGTATACTCTCGCGCGCGCCGGCGGTGCAGCCCTATGGGCCCTGTATAATTAATTTGCGCTGTTCGCGCAGCTTTTTGTCCCTCTCGCTACGTTGCAACGGCAGCAGCAGTTCTGGGTCGAGCGCGCCCAGCGGTTCTTAAGGATTCTACGTCTAATAGGGGGATACGCGAGAGACGAGATTTCTTTGAACTTTTCGGGAAGCTGATGTTGTTGTATAGGCAAGGGAGGGTAAAGTAGACTTGGGTTTTACGAAGTATATGGGTTCGATGTTACGACATTGTTATTTTTTATTACTGGAATTTAATTACTTCTGAAGTTTGCAACTCTGGGGCCGCAAAAAGTCGCTGGGAATGCTTGCGCGCGAGCTAGGGCTTTGTTTAATTTTAGATGAAACATTTTAACAAGCTGAGAAAGTTCTTTTGCTGCGCGCGAGCGCTGAAAGTTTGTTTTTAATTAGAAGAAGATGTCGGTAAATGTATCTTCCGCGCAAATTGTTTTGAATATATAATTTCCACTCTTAACAGGGTTATGTGCCGGCAAAGTTGCTAGAGTATGATTATCCTTTGTTTTTGTAAATTTTGCACTCAGTGTTCTGACTGAATTAAGCACAGAGTATACGCTTTTATTGGATACTTTTTTTTTTTGAGAAATGTCGATTTAATGCGGATATGCAATTTAACAGTTTATGCGTTTATTGGACCAATATTCCCTTCAAATGGGTTAAGCACTTGCAATTTATTGCTCGATAGATTGTGCACGTAATAAATACTCCTTTAACGCGATGTGTTTAAATTAGTTGCGTGTCTTGAATCTCCTCATATCTTCCGTTCCATTTATCATGAATATCGTCTGGAGCAACAACAGTAAAGTATAGTCTAATAATTCAAAGTTTAAAAAGAAAATACAATTGTGCAAGCAATCAATTAGCTGCGTAAAGCGCACTTGGAAAATGATCATCATTCACTTGCTGCCGATAAAATTGACATCTATGAGGTTTGAGTTAATACACGCGTTGCGTGCACATAAATTTGACTTCGGGATTTGGGTATTTTACAATACGAATCCATCGTCTATCCCCCAAAGACGCGTGTGAATTGCGATTGAATATTGCCGCTCGAAAAAAGATTGGCTCCCAGGTGTATCGAGAATTTATTTCCAAGCCGTAAAGCATCGAACGAATGCTGCGTGAATCGATTCCTCGAATATGTATACGAGTACACTGCACTGCTACAGCTTCCTTATTTCAAAGGGCAAAAACACACTACACCCGATACCGGCAGAGTTCGATCATACCTCGATACCAAAAATTAACGCTCTGCTCTTATACCAGTCAGTTCTTCTTCTTTTTTTCATCGAAAAAAGAAAGCGGCTGTGCAGCACGAAGTCGGTAAATAACGAGAGCGAGGCGCACGGCCCTAGAAACATTCGGCCGTCGCGGAGTGGATTGAGCTCCCCGATATCTCAAGAATTTATTCCTCCAGTCGGATACACACGACAGCAGATCTCTTGGCTTTGACTCTCGCCGAAGTTTCAGGATCTTGGAATCCGCACGCGAAAGATAGAGAGCAGCAGAGCTTGCAAGCTCAGGCAGGAGAGAGCGAGTTCACGGAATTACGAGAGGTAATATCTCGGAGGGCTGGTTAAATGATGCCTTTTAAGCCTGTATCGCACGTACACTAGCGATGTAGAGAGAGAGAGAGAGAGAGAGAGAGAGAGAGAGAGAGAGAGAGAGAGTAGCCAGCAAGACAGGTAGACGTATTCGGAGTTATTGCCTATGCGGCGAGCGGCGTGAAGATATATCCGGAAGCCGGCTGCGGATACGGGATCGTAAATTCCAAGAGCGAGAGTCGTGCGCGCGTATTTCTCTCTCTCACTATCCGTGTACACAGATTTCCGTGTGTGTCTCGAGAGCTACGGCTGACTATCGCTGGGACCGATCACTGATTTTATAGCCTACGCCGCCGACGACGACTCTGTGTATAGTAGGCCGCCCGCGCGCGATAGTCAGCTGTGCAACCGCCGACGACGACTCTGGAAAGTTTGGCAATTTCGAAAGTTTTGGCTTGCTGCTGCTGCTACTGAATGCGCCGAGCGTTGTTATATATACGACACGCAGTAGTAAAATTTAATCGTTGGGCTTGACGTTTCTACCCTCCGGGTGTCGCTGTCGTGATTGTCGGTAGAGTTTTTTTCGCTGTATTCAGAGCTCTCGAGGCTTTCGTTTGCGATGAGACCTTGCGAGGGACGTTTCTGATTGGGGTTTATGGCGCTTCGCTTTGAATATTGAATGCGGCTATTATACTGTGAACGTTTTGTAATTTATGCGACGTTATAATTCATGATTGTGTGGCGAGCAGAAATCGAGATGCGCTCGGCAAATGTCTCGTCGCCCAAACTTTACGACAGGGCCCGAATAAGCCCCAACCGATGCCGCCCGGCACGTCGCCGAGCGGCCCGTCGGATTAAGTCGTAAAACGTTTGGCGACACGGCATTTCCCGGGACAAGGTTTCTGCATCTGCACCGCATCTAACCGCCCACTCTTTCACGAGGTACTTAAGCTTTGCTAAGGTACCTCGAACCTCAGTTCCTCCTCGGCTCTCGATTCGTTGACGTCGAGAGACGAAGCCCGCTGTCACACGTCCTGCGAATAAAAAATATAACGAACACCGAGTTCTTATTTAAAGTAGTTTTGTATCCTCAACCTACAATTGTCTTGACTGATTTTGGAATGTTTGTTTTTGTTTCAGGTAAGACGCGAATGTCGACACTTTCGTTTGAAAATAAACCGATGTTTGTTGTAAGTAGAGATAACTTCACTAAAATAATGCTGTATTCTGGTGAACGTGAGAAATTTACACTTTGTTACATTTAATCCCGCTTCGACCCTCGCTTCGACCCAAAATTAGTTTTGTCATGCTCATTGAAATTTATCAGTTCGACGAACTAAGTTCACTTACCTTCGAGTTAGGCAAAGTAGGGTTCCTGTCTCTATCAATAATTAATGCGATAGACACACACTGTTAGCACAGAGGACAAATACTCAATTAGTAATGGATACACTGCGCGGCCGAACCTTTTCCAAAGTGCTGTACACCCTTTTAAAACATCGAGAAACTTTTGTTGAACCTCATAAAGCAGTACACCAAACTTGTTTTTCTATTCCATGCCACATCCCGCCAAGTAATTATTCTTACACCTCGACAAATTATTCATCCCGCGTGTATTCCGAGCGCGATTAATAAATTCCCCGTATGTCAGGCGCCCGTTAAATAGCCAGGGCGAGAATTGATAGTTGACAGTAGGCTCCACGGAATAAAACAAGCTCTATAATAACCGTCAGGAATTCTTACAATATCCATCACACTTAACCAGCCCAACTGAAAGCTTGCGGGACAAAGCGCGAGACGCGTAGAATGCGGCCACGCATACGTAGACTCAGTCTCTCGCTCTTGGTGGGATCTACGTTTGATTTATACCCCCAACGGCAGACTTACTCCCTGGTCGCAAATAGCGCGTGTGCCGACGTTTACTCTCTCTCTCTCTCTCTCTCTCTCTCTCTCTCTCTCTCT
>CM053170.1:14692526-14724932 GCA_012977825.3 Pteromalus puparum | reverse complement strand
TCTCTCTCTCTCCCCCTCTCTCTCTCTCTCTCTCTCTCTCTCTCTCTCTCTCTCTCTCTCTCTCTCGCTCTCTCTCTCTCTCTCTCGAAGCTCTAATGGGAAAATTATACGGGAGTTTTAGCGGCCGACGGACTGACGGACAGCTGCAGGTGTAAATGAGATCAGTCTTGTAGCGATGCCGCCGGAGAATTCGACGCTAAGCGCATCGCTATAGCTCTCACCTACGGACTATTATTTCCCAGCAGTATCGCCATTTAGCATGCATCCCACCGTCGCTGCTGTATCGCCGGATTAATAATACAGAGGCGGCTTTGCGCGGCCGGTCACATACGAGAGGTGTGTGCGGAGAAAAAGAGGACGAAGTATGCGGCTTCGATGGCTCGGCTCTGGTGTTTCTTATGGGATGGCGTTGCGGTGGTGCTGCATCCCTGTGGCTGGCTTACAGGCTGTGCTGCTTTAAAATTGAACGAACCGATCGAGCTTTAATCATTGAGCTTTTTTTGGTAGGCTGCTCTCTATATATTTGTTGGAGGAAATGCTTTGGGCTAGAATCGTTATCTATTTGAATGATTGTACGTTACGAGTGAATATACAGTTAATGATACAGAATTTGGGTTAAAATCACTCGAAACTCAACACCCATTACTACGTCGCTAGAATTCAACGCGACTGTGCTCGGGTATTACAGTAATTTAATGAACCAAACACGTCAACGTACAGAGTGCACATATAGAAACTAATTTCAGACTAATTTATATTCACAGTCAAACATATGCTACGGTTGTATTTCACTTTTAATTCATTCTCGTTTCGCGTTATAATCGCTTTAGTACACTATCACAACCGAACAGACAGCATATTTCACAGGTGGACGATAACACGTGTAGTTGTATGCAACAAAGAATATCTCCACAACACCATTCCTTTATTCCCATACACAGTCTCTCTCTATCTATTATCTCGAAACCTCTCTCCACGATTAACTTTCCGAGTTACCATTAACCAGCCGAGACGCAACGGCCCGTGAACACTGGGTCTCGTTCGTCGAAACGCGCGACAGCCGCCCGACGTATTACCCTCTCCCTCTCTTGAACTTTGCCGCTGCGCTTGCCTACACTTTCTTTCTCTCTTTCTTTCCCCGCGAAACTTATGGTGCTCGATCGACCTTGAAATGCGTCGGTGCCGAGCTTTTACGGCTGCGCTTTCGTGCCAGCGAGAGACTGGAATTTCTCGCGAGGCAAGAATTTCTGGAGGTGTTCGGGCTTGGAATTTACTTACTTTCGCTTTTGAGGGAAATATTTTAATTTCGGGCTGATTAAACTTCCGGAGATTGTTTTGGGGCAAAGCCAATTAGTGCGTGAATGAAGCGTTTTTGCATGTTATGAGATTTATTAGCGAACGTTATTGTTGCCATAAACGGTGAAAGCTTTTCGTCTCTAATACCCTTGCTTTTAAACGACTGTCTGTTATGCATAAAGTTGAATGATGAAGAGGATCGTTATGTGTAATGCAGGCAAATAATTACGCATCGGCCGTGTTTATCACGTGGAATTCATAATACGCATCCATTAATGAGGACATTATAGACGAGAGCTTTCAATATATGTTTCGACGTAGTTAATTAATCGAAAGTAGATGTGGAAGCAATAATCACTATAAATGATTCTCGCTCGATTTAAACATCGAAAGACGACCATGACTAACGCAATCAAAACAGCTGTGCGTTATGCGATCTCGAGGAAATTTCAGTCAGACCGTTGATCAAGATATAAATTCGAGAAACTCATTAGCTCAATTAAGTGTAGGTATAACTTATCCGGAGAAATCAATTTGCCGACGACTTATTGGAACAAGCCGCCGCCGTCGCCACGCGCAATAAGTCGACCCCCCCCCCCTTCCCCTTAATAACCTATCACTGCTCTCTTCCGCCATGAGAGTGGAGCTTTCCACTTGAAAATCGTCTGGGAACAGCCAATGCCAGGGTCAAACGACGGCTACAACGCAGACGGCGAAGGAAATGGGGAGGATGGAGAGCTAGAGAGAGGGAATGGCATTAATGGAATTTCTGCTATAGCGAGCGAATTGTTCTTTCTTGGCAGGCGCTCGCGACACGTCCGCTTCATTCCCGGTGTGCCGCAGGTGCGTGCGAGAACTCGCTGCTAGCTTTTTTCACCGGATTTTCTCCTCTGCAATTTTTTCGCGATCGGGGTCACGAGCGCGCGCGAGAACAAGCAATCGCATTATTTTTATGGATCTAGAAGATTAAATTGGGATCTCGTGCTTGCGCGGCGCCGTCGGCATGAGGAAATATTCAATTTGGGTTTTATTATTGCGCACATAAATTTCGAAGAACAGCTTCTTGGATTATTAAATAGATGGCGAGTTCTTTTTTTTTTCGTTTCCATCTGGTTTTCTGCGATAGATCATTTTTGAAACGTGAACTTTGGAAAAATGTTTAAGTCCATACCCATTTGAGGCGCAAAAGACCGTAAAAGGGTAGTAAGTATGTCCCGGTTACCGGCGGAACAAGAGCGGCGTCGCAGTTTTTAAGTTTTCACTCCGATACTGATTATAACCCCCTCGAACTCTTCGGCCCATCATTGTCCCAGGTCGCGCAAATTTTTCCGGCTTCTCGCAGTAAAGGAAGCGACTTCGCAATTAATTTCAGGTCGCTAAGTCTTGCAGCGCGCGTCGGACTTCTCGGCAACTTGGGCCATTCCGTAACAGTGTGCTGTACAGCGATGTCGGCCCAGCCAAGTTGCCGGTATGGAACTGCGTCTCGGTAGTAGCGCTGCTAATGCTGGCGATGGTGAAGGAGAGGTGGTGGTCTTAGTCTGGTCATGGGTCATCTCTCAAAGGGGACGTGGATGTGGAAACTCGGTCGATGAATTTCTGAAGACTCCGTGCATCGGATGTTGAACGATTGCCAAGCGCCTATCCCGTCCACCGAGAGACGGATAGGGAAGTCAGTCGACTCGCTACTAGCTGCGCTGATCTGTTCGTGCAGTCGCGTCGTCGTCGTCATAATTTTCTTGGGATTTACTCGACAGTTGGTCGACGTCCACCGGGATCAGAGCTACATTTTGACCCCCTTGGGAATCAGACGTGCTTGATTTTAGGCTATACTCTTTTGGAATGTTGGAGCTTCGTTCAACGTTTGAGTTTGCGTGGTGTCGAATTCCCTGATGAACTGTGCAAGATTCTCGATTAAACTGTTGGTTTCGAGTCCGTCGTTGAACTATTGCAGAGATTGGTTTCTGATTTATTAAGTACGAGATTCAATAAAGTGTACTTCGTACTCTTTTTAACGATCACGGATGTATTTCTTTCTTTTTATTTTCTTATTGATTATTTGAAAACATTAGCTTATACTTAAAGAGATGATATTCTGAAAATATCTTAACAAATAGTGCTATTATTCAAAACAGTTATCATTTCAAAAGGTCATCAGTGCATCTGTGTAATACAGTAGCAGTCATAAGCAAAAGAGTCGGCGACAAAGCTCAGGATTCTACAATAAACGAAAGCCACATAGAAAAGCTCGAAGTCTTAGCTCTTCCTACAAGCCCCTGTACAATTTCTCCAAGCACCTCCTCAGTGAGATAAATTTTCAATTTCAGACGATCCGCGAGAACAGTTGCTTGTTTAAAGCTACAGCAACATCCGCCACCGCCACGACCACGAAAACCCTGAGAAGGAAAATCGGAGGCCTGTTGGCTTTTATGTAAACTACGAGCTTCGTTAGGCGCGCTCCGGGGCTTGATGCGCTGTAATTACATGGCAATTTCGACCCAAGTGGGAGAAAACGAGTCCTCGACCGTTATCGCCCTCGTTGACTTTTCTCTCTTCGAAAACGAGCGGTGCAAAGCACCTCAGACTTGTTTCTTTTTTTTTTTTTAAATTTTCGTCTCGACTGAATGCGCTTGCCCAACACCTTTATGCTCTATAGCTATCTCGCCACGGAAAGTAATGCTAGATTAAGGCTGTAGGTTGCGTTGAACGGGCGACAATAAGGAAATCACTGTCTAATGTTATAGGTATATCTGTAAACTTTCTCGTGAGCTTCTGTTATTTTATGTTTGATTGCACACTGAAAATAAAATAAATACTTTAATTTTTACAGAAGAATTTGCGAGGAATGGAAATACCTAGAAAATTAGTGTTTAAATATGCACGTTCACTTTTTTAAATTATACTTTTTCATTTTATTCAATCAATTATAATTGGCATTCAATTTATTTAATAAAAAAAAAGCATACAGATTGTCATACAGATATACTGATTAAAGAATTATAGAAATGTCGAGATAAAAGTTTAAAAGAATGGTGAAATCAAAATTTTTGTTCCTTTCAGAATTTAAATATTTCAATCAATATTCTCATAACCAACAAGAAGCATCAGCAGCAAATTACTTCCCGAAGTGTAGAGCTTTTTGTCCTACTTGCCAAACAAAGTATGGTTATCAAGTCTTCTGTAATCGCGGTTAATTTCGAATTTTTCGGTTTACACTTGCGGAGTCTAGTGGTAAAAAGCGTTATAAATCTGCGCGCATTGCGGTTGACACGGATACAGAGCTTAGCCGTTTGCCCGGCACGCGGAAAATAAACCGCCCAAGTTTTTGCCAAAAAATAAACGCACGCGAGCGCGTGCACGCCGGAGGTAAATACAGAGAACGGGGGAGAAACAGCCTTTGCCGGAGGCCTGACCTGTTCATTTGTCCAGCATGACTGTCCCTTGTTTTTTCCCTATTTTTTGCCGATTTTTCGCGAGCCTGGGGTAAGCGACTATGTTCGGGGCTTTTTTTGTCGCTCTTGGTTTAATGTCGTGCGATTGCTAGTTATAAATAATTCACTAGACATCTCGTGATATTTTGGCATTTGCGCGAATTTAATTTATTCGTCAATGTCGCTACCAATTTGACTGACGAGCTTGAATGTATTATTTAATACGTGTCTGTCGGATTCATCTGTGTTTCACACTTCTTATGAATTGTAATGTTGATTGAATGGTAATATTTAGTTGATTAAAGCATACCGAAAAAGTAAATTTATTCTATTAGCTCTGGCTGTACGTTGCTTCATCAGTGCATGCATACTTAATTTCCTATGTCAAATTCAAAGAAGATTACTAACATTGAAAAATATCGTGAAAATTGTATAAACAACGATTTACATCTCTTGAAACTGTAAGCTTTATATCATTGTGCAGAATGATTTGATATAATTTTGATGTTGTATAAACTTTACAATAGAATAACTTATCACCCGATGGAAGCAAGAGATCAATTGCACACATTGTATACTGCATGATTATAATACTAATAATAAATCATATATCAACGGAGAATATGCAAATTCAGACGTCTGAATTACGAAGTTCGCTAATAGTAATACGACGAATGAAATGTATCATTAATTATTGCGTATGGGCGCCGAAATCAGTACTAATGGCATGCTTTTAACGTAAATAGTTTGCTTATAATAACAAACGATTTATATATCGTTATATATCTTCAGGACAATTTCTCTAGTATGATATGATATTCAAGATATTTACATTTTTGATGGACTTAGTATTTTCATCAATTTATTCGCATTATTGTATTTCATTTACAAAATTATAGTATTTTATTCCCCTTTATTGGCTGCATAATACCAACGTATAAAAAAATAACTGACGTGACAAAAATCAAAACTGGCAAGATCAGACCAATAAACGCTGTAGTTATATTGATGTCCTTCAAAACGCAAATCAACAACTTGTGCTAATGATGTGAAACATCAAGTAAGCCAAATCATTTCCAACTCAAGCCATCATCTGAAGTGTATACAGAAAACAAGGACTACTTTCAACAACTCAGCGAAAATAAATTAAAAAAAAAAAAAACAGGCCAAACGACGTCAGCGCCATCAAGCAAAAAGAAGCTCAACTTAGACTCTCCAAGTTCTTCTTTCGTTTACGGCTTCGTGTAGGCACTATTTGTTCGGGACTTGCTGTACACAGCGCTCGGATTTTTTGGTCGCTCGCCGAAGCAGCATGCTCGTCTTCATTTATCATCTTTACGAGCTTTTCTGCTGACGGCTCAGCGAAAAATGTACCTTACGCGCGTTATTAATGGCCGCGAACGCCGAAAAGCGCCGCCAGCAGAGTATAGTATAGAGTCTCCGCGTGCGGTTTATTTTCCTAACGTTCCCCTCTGGCTGATATAATTTTCCGATTTTTGCCGAGCTGCACTTTGAACAGCTATTGAATTTAACGGGCGCGCGGGGAGTGCTTTTGCGCTTTTCCGAGTAGGTGTGATTCGTTCGGCTGTTTTATCAACCCTTTGATGTTCTCTGTAGGTGTCGGGTGGGCGGTGTGACTGCATAAAGTATGTGAGGTACGTTGTATTATGGAAGTTCTGGATGAAACATATTTTCATTCAATGTTTTATTATTACAAAATAATATTTTTTTGAATCTTTTGTTTCGTTTTGAGTGTTTTATATGGTTTGTATCAAATAAAAAAAGGATTCAGTTACTTCTTTGTTTTCGTGATTTTTGGATCTGTTCTCTAATTATCTTTGACTGATTTTCACTCTCTAATTTAAAGACTCGTGTGCCGCACAGTCAACGTAATTAAGCCATCATATTACCGACATGCATTAGTAAACTTGTTAAGTCAAGCAAGTGGAAACAACACGTGTCAACGCTGTTCATCACGTCTCTTTAATCACACAAGCACTCTCCCCTGATAATGCAAAGCAATGTATCAAGAAGGATACAGTGTTCCGGTGCACGACGACGGCAGCGATGAGGCATGAAACGTTGACGAGGCCTGGGTACAGCCGCGAAATCTTGTAAATTATAAAGCGCCGCCGCGTATAATCAAACTAGGCGGCAGAGTCGCTACCGGTGGTGTTGGCTCCTTGAATATTCCATTGTATTATCCATGCTGTTTTCAGTGGTTTCTCATCGCTCGAACTGAAAACGCATGTCGCCTGCACGGCTAAATTATCCGATGGCAACGCCTGCTACTTAAAATTTCAGGCATTCGGCAACTATTCTCTGTGGGAGCCGCTGCTGCTGCTGCTGCTGCTGTCGGTTCACGTATAAGCGCGTCCCTCAAATTTTCATCGGACGGCTGTGTGGGCGGGAATGCAACAACTTGCAGCGACGACAGCGGAATGCCGAAGTGACACTGGTGCGGCAGCTGAGTTTAGGGGATGGATAAGGGAAGTTGGAGAATCAGCTCCCGCGCGCAAACTCTTAATCTTCTTGCCGGGAAGATTTCTTGTGTGTCGGGCCAGCCGGCGCTTGTCGATTCTGCAGCCGACTTCGATCAGTTTCTTCTCTCTCCTCTCTGACGCATCAGCTTGTCGTCGCTTGATTGCTCGATGTCTCGCTGTCCTGATCCTGGAATATTTGACGTCCCGAGAACTACTTTATTATTAGGGCCCTGCTGATGCATTTATTGGAAAAGGCTCGGATGATGGTCTTTCATCCGTAGATCGAGATCTCTGGCTTCGCTCGAGAATGCGCGAATTAAGCTCATACAATTAGGTGTTATTTTTAGGTTCTGGAAAACAACAACCAGGTGTTGATTCTATCTTTGATGCCGATTCGTGCGGCGATGTATAAATGTCTTGTAATCTGTTTTAAGGGGAAAATCTGATTAACCTAAAAAGTATTTCAAAAGTTGTCCCGAAGCTACAACTCGAGATAAAAAATTTTCAACGCTTTTAATTTTTCATAAGTTTTAAAATTTTAATGGTTTTTCTATCAGTTTCGAAGTGTATTTCATATTAATCAGTCAATTTTTATCAAAATATATTCCCACAATTTTTTCAGAAACCATTAGAGTAAAATAAATAAAGTTAATAATGTTGACCCATAATTAATTTGTATATACAGCATACATTCTCACAAAACAAAGAATTGTTTGAAAATTTTCTTTAAATTTTCATAGAAACTAAAATTCACTTTAAAGGTCGCTGTATTCGATACCCTCCAATAAAAGCTCAATCCGTAGCCAACACAAAAAGCATCGAAACTCCTTTCCCCCCTTTACTTCCTATTCTCCGTCCTCCCCCTCCCCCCTTCCCCCTTTCTCTCTACTCCCACTGGCTGCAGCACAGTGTTTCGGTCTCCGGCTTGTACCGGAGTGTGTCGAACGGCGAACTTGGGCGACGAGCTTTCGCGTCCGGCACTTTGGTCTTCTGTTTATTGATCGCGGGCTATTGTCATGTTATACTGCACACACCAGCCACGGCTACGGCGAGCACGAGGCGAAAAATCTGCTCGTGTTTCCGGACTGTCGCCGGTTGGAATTTTTCTTCCGAGTTTCTCCGAGAGCTATATGGTCGTGCTTCCCACTCTTTCGCCTTCTCTCTCTCTCTCTCTCTCTCCCTCTCTCGATTAATTTTGAGCTTGTTCTTATTGCGAGATACTTGGAGTTTTTCCCCTGACCTCCTTGCAGTGCGCGCTTATTGTATTTTAGCGCGTGCGTGTATTGTATTTCATTGCGCTCCTTTCTACTCTTCTGCGTTTAGTAGTGCGAGAAGAGATGCCGAGCTTGAAATTGTCTGATTAATGAAAATTGTTTTGATATGTGCATCCGTTGAACTATGCTGGATGCGAGCTGGGTTTCGTATGCGTTTGAACATTGAAGAATTGTAAATAATAGTACTTGTAAAAGTTTTTGATTGATATCGTATACGATGTTTGTTGGATAAATATGATATCCGAGCTGCGTCAATATAGAGCTTTTGTTTCGAGTTCGAAACTGAATTGAAAGTTATACATTATTATTTCATTACACTGATGAATTTTGCAACTCAATCGAACCACTTCATCAGCATTTCATATTCACCCAGCAGAATCCCATAATAACGAAATTCTTCAAATAATACCTAATTAAAGATTGTAGATTTAATAACAATGTTTGCAGAGAATCACGGTGTACATTATAATATGAATTTCAGCCAAAGCAAAGGACAACTGAAACAGGTTCTCAATACTCGCAAAATTAATTAGACGCTATTAACAAAGTTTTCTGCATAAAGCAACAGTCCAACGGCATCCCCTTCCCCCCGCAGAGAGAGATACTAGTAAAAAGTCTCCTTAACAAGTGCACAAGGCAATACTCATTTGCCGCAAATAGCCTCGTTTACGAGGACATAAATACGCTGCGCGCGCGCTCGCAGCTCAAAACACGAACTTGCATCAGAAGATTAATTGCCCTCCATTATATAGCAGCAGTTACTCCGCCAGCGCAAAAAAACAAAACACAGAGCGAGTCAAATAATAGAATATTCTCTCAGGAGCGTTGGGGTAGGGTAAATTCGTTTACGTGCGTCCCCTTCACACTTTCAATCAGTGCCGCGATCGCTTATGCGATAATGCGCTTCCGGAATCAAATGAGAGCCCTTTACAAGCCACGCACGTCCAATCCCGGCGCGCTGATCCACCATTTGTAAATGCCCCCTGGCGCGAAAGTTTTTCTTTCTTCCGCGTCGATTTTGGTTATTCGTTTTTTTTTCTCTCTCTTTCTCTCTAGTATCGAACCACCCTGCTTTCCCGGCAATTTCTTCTCTCCTGACGCCCTTCCGCAACACACACACACACACACACACACACACACACACACACACACACACACACACACACACAACACAACGCGGTCGGCAATGCGGACGCTCGGCTAATGCTGCGCTTTCAATTTGCACTCGCGGTGTAGATTCTGCGGGCCGCGTGCGAAAACACATTTTTAATCGAAATTCCGACGCGGTTCGACGCCGCCGATGAATTAGAGAGCTGGGCTTTGTGATTTAGTTATTGTCGAATCTTCTCCAGCGGTGTGTCTGTGGGATCCGATAGCTTGCGAGTGTATTGTTTTCCGTGAACAAGTTGTTTTTGTTCGTAAAGTGATTGGGAGTTTGTTGATTATTCGCATAGCTATTATATAGCCGATGTGGGTTGATTGTTACGGCAGTTGTTGTTAGCAACAATCTGAGCAGCGGCTACTGATTGCAAAACCGTCTCGACTGGCTTTGAGTGGAATTGAAATTGAAACTGTTGTGTTTTGCCCCGAAATGTTTTGAGTCGTGTGCTGGAAAAAAACTCGATTGAATCAGTTTGTGTTATGAGTTCGAGATAAGGATCGAGGTACAGGAAAAGAGTAGCTTCGAATTTCATCGATTTGATTAAGAAACTACAAATAAAACTCGTCGAAGCTTATCGCGGCATGGCATCGACCGAATGCATAAGTTACGGATCATCGTTCTCTATTTACAGTCGAGTCCAAAAGCTTCATCGAAACTATCCTTCACTGAAAATGTCAGCGAACGCAAATAATCGCAAGTCTGGAGTCAATCAAAAATTTACGCCACGGTTATATCCCCCTTAAATCGGACAACAACAACGAAGCGAGGTATACTGCTATCACACCTTGAAATATATATTTTCTCGCAAGCTGCGCCTAGAAATTCCTCAAGAAGCAAGCAAGCAAGCAAAGCTCGTCCTCGTTTCTCCGAAAATTTAAATCTCCAGCAACTCGTCGCGTAAGCTCCGCGCGCGCATTTAACAAGCCTCGCACGTCCGCTCAATTGCGAAGATGTTTAGCGACTCGCTCGTTTTTCCTCCTTCGCGCGTGCGTTACTATCTTTTTTTCTTTCCCTATAGCACCGAGTACACATTCTATATTTACGCAGGGTCCATGCTTAAGACTATAAATTTTCGGGAGAAGCGCAGAGCTCTCGGAGAAATTAAATAACGACGTATGTATACAGCGCGCGTCACGGTCTTGGGCGTTTTTGTTGATCTTGCCGGCGGAACGGAAGCGGTGCGCGCGCCCACTTGCGCTCGTGGATTAAGCTTTGACGAGAGAGATTGCAGCAGCCGCTATAGGGAGGTTAAATGGAGTTTGGAAGTTTGGATTTTCGCGCTTATCTATCGGGAAAACAAGCGGCAAGATGTTGCTGCTGCTGCTGCTACCGCGCGCGGTGAGCTCTTCTCGAGAGCATAATTATTTTTGTGTGAAGTTTTTAATGAACTCGCGATGCTTCGCTTCCTTCTTCTTCTTCCTCTTTTTCTATTGACTTGTTATCGTTCGCTCGATTTTTCGAGGTGAAATCCTGTTCTCTCTTGGCGAAAGTTCAGCGGCGAGAAATTGAAAATGATGTGTTCTTACCGATGCTTTATCATTTGATTAAAACATCGCGTGCTGTACACGTCTTTGAAAGTGCATTAGTTTGCAGTATAATACGAGGTACTTATTGCTCTGCTTCTCGCTTTTGAAATTTGAAATGCTTTTCTGTTCCTAATTCTCCACTGCGTCATCTTTTGACGAGAAGTTTAACGAGACCACACGTACAGAAGCATGGTATGAGAGATATGAAATTTTCGGATTAACTTTGGATACACTTTGACGAGAAATGAACTAAAACGCAGATCTAGTTCGTGTAGAAATAGGAATTCTGAAAAATTCAAAGCGAACCGTAAATTTAATGGCAATTTTCGAAATTAGACTTCTACTTTACCCCACGATCCAGCGTATAAAATTATCCCAAAAGCCAGCGTAGAGAGCAGCGCACGCATCCTCTGCGAATCCGATATTTATTCCGGCAGCGTCGGTATTATTTTATCAGGTTTTCAAAATCTCCGGCTGCTTTCAATTTCCGTCGTGCGCATTCTCACGGGAATAGAGAGAGAGAACGTCGCGCAGACTCTCTCTCCTTGCATTCGGGGGATTCTCTCGCGTGCTCGTGATATTTTGAACCGAGAGAGAACAAGCCGAGCAAAAAAAAGCAGTAGGAGGACCGAGAGAGAGAGAGAGATAGAGCTTGTTTTCGGAACGTCGCATTATCAAGCTCGTGCTGGCGAAGAAGATTTTTCGAAAAACGCGAAAATCCCTCGACTGCCTCTCTTGTGAACGCGTCGCGCTTTTTGGATCGTGGCGCGTCGTTTTGCTGGAGCGACGAGGCTTCAAGTGTCGCTCATTGTTTGCCGGCCATAATTACCACGGGGACACCGGCGTTTTGCTTTCGCTCTTTGTTTCTCCGCTCCGCTCTGCGGGAGAGCAGTTAAGCGCTTTTTGTTTGCCTGTAGCGGCTCCTTTTTTTCCACAAGAAGAGGCTCGTGAACGAACGCATTTAAACAAACGGTACTTGAAAATGGTAAAATGCTTCGAGAGCCGGGAGTTTTATTAAATTTTTTCGAAACTCGGATATTGCCTACCTTTGCTGCTGTAACTCGCGATTCCCGGGGGGTACTTAAATGAAAATATGGCTTTATACGTCTGCGATATTTCGACCTTCTCTCTCGGAGAGGCTATACGGTGTCTCAGAGACCTCGAGGTTTCGGGTGATGTATACGGCACTCGGCATCGTTATAAAATTCTATAAGCTGGATATATGGTTTAATTCGGAGCGAAGTGTGTGTTGTACTCGAAAAGCGATAAATTTAAAAATATGCTCCCACGGAAACGATTGGAAACGAAGCCCATTAATTATTCCTTCAAAGTTTAGACAGATAACAACTCGCTCAAAGTGCTCCCTCTATCTCCTCCCTGTAATTGTAAGTTAACAGAGAAAAGATAAAACTCTCCGCGTCAATCAGTGGGGTAATGCGACGTCCAATAAATCCGCTCTCGGCCGCGTATAATCGACCTTACCTTCTCTCTTTCGCTATAATATAGGATCATAAACGTCTTTCAGAAGCGTCGCATCGAGAGAGCGCAGCCCATCTGCAGCAGCTTCACCAGCTCCTCTCCAGACACTGATCCTCGGAGAATTGTGTGCGGCGGCAGCCCTCCTCTCTCGATAGACTCGACTATCTAAATTATCCGGACTCTAAAATCCCTTAGCTCATTTCTTTGGCAGATTCCCAGCAGTCGCGCGATAATGCGAACAATTTTTCCCTCGGATAAAGCCCCTGGGCGCTCGCGAGAGAGAGAGGGGGGGAGAGAGAGAGAGAGAGAGAGTGAGAGAGAGAGAGAGAGAGAAAGCTGCGCGAGCGCGGCCTCTCGTAAAAAAAGGCGTAAGGATTTTCCCTTTCCTGTTTTATTGCTACGGCATTTTTAATACCCGGGATAAAGCAGCAGTAGCTATTTTCGCTATGAATAATGAGCTTTACGCCGGAGGTGCGACCCTTTAAAGCGCGCGTGGGTTCCTTCCTTTCTCCATTATTTTTTGCCATTTTTTTACTCACTCTCTCTCTCTCTCTCTCTCTCTCTCTCTCTCTCTCTCTCTCTCTTTCTTTCTCGCGGATACTGCTTCTTTTGTGCGCGAGAGAGCTCGGGCTTTACGTTCGGGAACGAGTGTTTTTAATGCTTTTCCCCGTGCGCGACCCGATAGTTTAATTGCCGCGTTCTTGAATCTTTTTTCGTAATCTTAATTAATTATGCGAGAGTAATTTGTGCGCGAGCGATTAATACAAGGCTTGGAACAATTTTATGAAGATTCTTTTGCTTGCTATATCTCTCTGTGACAATAATTAATCGATGTATCTTCTTTCTGTTTCAGGTAAGTCACTCGTGATAATGCTTTGACTAGCTGTAAGACGCTAATTAAGAAATTGAATTTTACGTCTCCTGCACCCACGGTATGCTTAAATTTGGCTAATTAAAGCGAGCATTCAGAGGTAAAAGTATGTGAAGCTCTTCTATCGCTGGATCCACTTTGGGGGAAAAAACGTCGATCACTCTGGAGTTAATTGAAATTTTAACGTGCACTTAAGGGAAATAATTATCATGCGTACAAATGGATCATCAATTATTTAAATGCATCGGCGCCGTGACGTGTTCGAACGAGACCCAACCTACCTGTTAATTAAACTCGCAATTACGCCGTCCACATCCGTTGACTGTTCGGGATTTCCAGGCCCGAGACTAGAGTTGCCTCCCAGAATCGATACCAAATCTGCCTTGCGACCGAATCTTGGCTTGATGATTTATTTGAACGTCTTTTCTGCGCATTTTAACATTTTACCCAATCATGCTTGTAATTTTAAGCAGATTGCTTATTTACTCAATTTAAACAATACAGTTTTCATGTCAAAATGTTTATAAATGCGCTTTGTTTATTTTTTGTCGATTTTCACATATAATTTTTCGTCTGACTAGTATTGAACACCATCTCAAAAATTTTTTATAAATTCGATTCAAGGCACAAAACTACTTATCTGTTACGTAAGCTATAATAAAGCTGTTCAATAATAGGGATATACTTTGAAATTTTCGAACCAACAAGTTTTACTATAGCAAAAGACCTTAGGTGCACAATAACAGGGTAAGCTTCTCCAGGCACGTAATTTACATCAAAAAATATTTTAAAATATTTTCTCAAAAAGTAAACGTTATAAGTTTCAAAAATGGCTCAATCGTATATATCAGCAAAATTAAGAATCACTCGAAAAATTTCAAAGAAATAATACGATCAGCAAATTTGATTTTATATATACGAAAGCGTCCGCGCGAAGAGCTTAAAGGCAGCGTCGCGCAAGCACCCATATGTAAATTCTATATGCTCGCATTAAAGCAGTGGGTGAAGCTTCTTGTATCGATAAAGTGTGAATTTCAGCGAACGAGAGCGTGTTTATCCATCCAAGACGGAGCTCAAAATGCCGCAATAACTCATTTTAAGCCCTTCGATCCTGCTAAAAATGTACGGGCTCAGCCTGAATTCACGTCACGCGCGAATCCGCGGTATATTCGCGCGAGAAAATTTGATTTTCGCTATTATATTTTATTGTGTTGTCGACTTTTTCATGATCTATTTGTTGGCAAGTATATATCTCAGCTTTGCCTTCTTCTCATTTTTTTCGTCTACTTGTATAAGTTGTTGCTTGAATGTTATATATTTTGGACTCTTATGGAAAGTTTAATAGCCGAGTATTATCGCGCGCGTATGGGACGCGTGTGTGCTTCAAATTATTACGTCCGCGCTGTACACTCTGATCCAAAGTTAAAATTAGTTTTCGAAGTTTTATATCTATGTCGACTCTCGGCACTATTTAAGATACTTCTAGAGCAGATAGGGGTTTATTAAAGATTCTTCAATAGTGCACGAAAAAATAAGCTTCGATAATCTTGTACCTATATATACAAAATTAGCAGATATGAGAATGAAAAATTGATGCACTCTACTCTAAAAAAATATGTGGTAATATTTATTTTCTAATTGACTGTTTATTTGAAATCTGAAAATTTATAAAATATGATGGCAAGCGGCAATATCACGGACCGTGACAGACAAAAACAAAGCAGTTTTGGACTGTCCCTTCTCTCAACGCTTAATCTATCCATGTTTCTGGCCAGCGAAGATAGGTGGCGTGAACGCGTTTTTCTATTTCCCTCTGTTACGGGGGAGGAATTGGATGGTGAGGGTGAGGTCGTGGTGAGGTTCTGGGTTGTGCCGTCCAAGGGTCTAGCCCAGGGACGTGGAGAAAGGTGTGCGGGAATGAGCGAAAAGGCAGAGTTGCGTTGTAATCTCTCACGTTTATTCAACGTAGCTGAGAGAGAGAGGGGTGTGTGTCGTATCAATGCGCGAGCTTGTCACTTCTTGACCACTTCTACCGGACTGCCTCCTCCCGTAGACTGCCTTGCGGACTGTCCGCTCTCGGGCTATAAGCCCCGCGACGACTCATTGTTCGCGATAAGAAGGACATCAGGTAGCATCCGCTCGAGTCGGCGAGCTCGCGATGCACTTCGGCTGTTGCCATGCTGTCGAACTATGCACACGTACGCACGCTTGATCCCAGTGCACATATAGCAGCTTGTCATCTGTGAAAAAGTTACCTTTTCTTAGGCCTGCTTGGGCCGCTCGCGCTCTGAAGCCATCGACGCGACAAAGATGACATGGTTCTGGTATAGTCCACTACTTCACTACCTAGCTTTTCATACATGCATCTATTATTTAATAGATCCAAGAACAAGCGGATCGCCTCTAAAATTGCTAAAGTACGAATAAACGTTGAATCAACCTCCAAACGCATTGCAAATTATTCCTATAGTACTTCTCGTCTCTCTATACGTCTCAGATCTAAAAAAGGGTTAATAGACTCTCAAGGAGACCGCTCCTTGATGATAATAATTTTCCCAACGACTCCCACGCGATCTCAGTCAAGCCCAGCGATCGTCAATCACTCAGCGCAGCGTACACAAGCTCTCTTCTTCTTCCTCGTCCTCAAGAAGGAGCTCGTCTTAAAATTAAATTTTTTAAATCATCTCCTTTCCCCGGCAGAACAGCGCGACTCCATCTGAATAATGAAATATCCGTGGGCGTTCGCTAAATAATCACGGCGCATCTTCGCTCTTATAGCCTCACCACAGCCGTGCCTGTGTATAGCTTCGACTCACGTGTGAGGCGTAAAATGAAAAATTGTCATTTTGCCGGGGCGCGTGCAAAGCAGCGGCGCGTTTCACCGCAGCCCGATTGAAATTCACGTCAATTCTCCAAGGAGTCCCCGGCAAAAAAGCAGCCTCCCCCCGCGCACACAGAGAGGATGTAGAGGCGCGAGAGAGAGAGAGAGAGAGAGAGAGAGAGAGAGAGAGAGAGAGAGAGAAAGAGAGAGAGAGAGAGAGAGAGGAAAATCCGGGTTCGTCGTCGCTGGCATATTTCTGCCTCGGCGCTGCTACCTAGCGTCTGTCGCCGCGTCTCTTCAGACCCGCGGCGTTGATGCTGACGAACGAGCTGAACTATCTTGCGCGGCTATATATATATCCTTTCTCTTATATGCGCCGCAGCCGTCCTCGAACATCTTCTCGACGTGTGCAGCGCCTTTTTTACAATCAATACTCTCACGCGCCTTCTGCTCTCTAATACACAGACATGCGCTCGCCGCGAAAGTATCTTCGTTTTTACGGCTGAGATGCTTGTGTGTTACATCCGAGGATCGGATAAGCTCTGCAGGTGTGGACGTAAAAGCTCGCACGCGGAAGCTCATGGTTGTAAAAGTTTTACGCAAAGCTTTTTTTTAGGTTGTAGGACTATTAAAGGTGACGCGCGCGCGCGAGCGATAGTCATTTACTGCTTCTGTATAATACCGTCATCTAAGGAACGAACTCGCTTCTCTCTCTTTTTTATTTATGTGAGACGAGCTTATCAAGAAGCGAGTAGTGCATCGCAGCGGGGATTTACTATTTTGCGTAAACAATAAAGGACGAGAGAGAGAGAGAGAGAGAGAGAGAGAGAGAGAGAGAGAGAGAGAAGCTCTCGCTTTGTCTCTGTCTTATGACGCTGGGGCGATATTTTATTTCCGCTTTACGACATTCCGTGCTTGCGCAAACATAGAGCTGCTTTATTTATGATGGAGGATCGTATAAAGCTAATTTGCTTTCGGAGCTCGCGCTGTACTGCCAGCTTATATATACTACTTTTAAAAATATTCAGTCGACATTCGCTTCCCGGTGTATATATGGAGAACGACGTCTCGGTCCAAAAAGTACACTATACGCTATAATACGCGCATCGGAAATGACCTGACGAAGACTTCGACGTCGGGATTAAAACGGAGGAGTATCAATCACGCCTGCCGATTATTGAAAAGCAATAAATATAAGCTCGTATAATACGAGTATAGACGGAGAGAGAAAATTTTTCCAGGCCGTCGCTCGACGCAGGCATCAATTTCTCGACACATTTACCCTTTCTCTCGTCTACTTGTTTACGAATCGACGTACTCCCAAGCGCAGCAGCTTAATAATAAATATCTTTCCCGTCGTGAAAGAGATGCTATATACACACGCGCGCGAGAGATAGCTTTTACGCGAGCGTCGTGTATCGCGAAAACTCGTGCCGGTGAAAAGCAGTCACGTATTCAATCGATGTAAGCGGTTTTCCATAGCGTTCGCGCTCGTCATCCCCAAGAGCTATGTCGAGCGACGTATCTTGCCTCAGGTCAAAAGGCCCCGAGATTGCGGTTCTCTCGCGGTGCGGATGAAAAAAAAAGGAGGGAAAGATATCCTGCATCGGTAGACGAAATAGAAAAGAAACGCGAGACAAAAGAGGGAGCATCAGCGATGGCAGCGGGAGACACGATGACGCGGCGGGGGGATAGATAGATACATGAAATATTGTTTTACTCCCTATAAAAGCCGATGTCGCTTTATGGGAATTGAAATTCCTGGGAGACGACGAGTGCTGCTGCTGTGTAGCGGTGGCGCGTATACGCTTTTTGCGCTTCCCATCCCTGAGGTGGTCTCGTACACGCCTGCTGCTTTCAGAATATTGATAAATTCCAGCACACGCCGCTTCGCGCGTGTGCCGCTTGATTACATAGCTTGGAGAGAAATCGTCTGGCCCCTGACGTGCGTTGCTGCTCTGCTGCTTCTCTGTGTCTCGATGATGGTTATCCGATCGTATAAGATTCGATGTGTATTTCGGTCGGTGTCTTGACCGCTTTCTTCTTTCTGATCTTCGAGGGTGGATATCCCGAATGACCTGCGACGGAATTCTTTCTTTTCATCTTCGCGGTGAATGGGAGAAGGAGTAGAGGGTCGTCCTTATTTTAGTCTGGGATTCGTTTTGCTTGCGTGTAGAGAGTCGTTTGAAGGCACGACAATAAGTGTATATGGTTATATGCGTTTGTTCGCTGGTCAGCCGTGAAAATGCCAAGCGTTTTCACGGATGGACGAGCCACCTGGTAATGAGTCTATAAATAAATGAGGTTTTTTGTGGTATGTGTGTGGTGGGATAGAATTTGTACTGAGGTGAAAAATGGTTATCACGTTTCTGACGGACTATAAGCTTTCTAAATTGTATAGAATACTGTCAATAGAAATTTTAAGTGCAATGACCCGAATTTCGGACTATATAATAGAGTAATCAATAATACATTGTTTATACTTCCGAGTTCATATACAAGCGCAGATAATAAAACGCAAATTGCGATTAATAGCTCGATAGACTAGACGTCAAGCTTTTAGCGCATGCGACTACTTTAAACTTAAAAAGCATGCAAGCTCATCAGCAGTCAGCTTTGAACCGTGTATTCGACCCTATCTAATATGCATATCACCCTGGTATAAGAAGAATTAGCTTAGGTGTTGGCTTGCTTAATAAGAA
The DNA here is from genome assembly GCA_012977825.3 of Pteromalus puparum. NCBI lineage: Eukaryota > Metazoa > Arthropoda > Insecta > Hymenoptera > Pteromalidae > Pteromalus > Pteromalus puparum. The sequence goes on along the minus strand of CM053170.1, from coordinate 14,705,890 downwards.
TAACCTTATATCTTTCGTTAAAAATAACCCAATTTTTAACCACGTCTCTATATTCGTGTTCAGCTACCTCAAAAATCTCCGAGTACTGAATTTCGACGAATCATGTTATTAATTTCTCGTGAAACTCTAGGAGACGACGTTGATAATGCCCACCCTAGGCATCAGGTACCTGGGGGAGCGTTGCCGTCACGATATTCGTATTCAGCGACCTCGAAAACCCCTGAGTAACGAGTTTCGACTAATTATGTTTCAAATTCTAACAAAACTCTAGGAGACGACGTGATACTGTCCATCCTGGGCACTAGGTACTTTTGAGAGTATTGCCGTTGCGATATTCGTGTTTAGCGCCCCCAAAAACCTCCGAGTAATAAAACTGGACATTATTATCTACATTTGAGGTTACGTTTCTCCTCTTCAAAAACAATATGGGCTAAAATAACCTTATTCTTGCGTAAAAACGATGTCGCTGTTAACCAATTATAACCCAATATTCTTGACTTAGATAAGCCAATTCGACACTTATAAGCTTATTCTTGGGTTAAAATTGGTTGCGATTTCTACCAGGGCAGATGCTAACCGTATGCATTGTCATAAACATAAAGCGTTTAATTACGGAATTTCTGAAAACTATAACTAAAATGCCATTTATACACTAAGTTCAAAACAACCTGCCTATGCTGTCACACATTCTCGTTGATATGCGTAATTAGTGTTTTATATTCTCCATTATGCATTTGATCGCAATCGCATCGCACGTTATAATACGATTTATACATCAATGGGATTAATCGAATCCGTGGTCGTCAGTCGAATGAAGGGTCACACGTGCATTACTCGTAAAACGAGAAATTGCATCTGTCCGATGTAATGACGCGGTTAGCTTTATTGTTTAAAGCCATAACTGCAAACGTTTTCTCTTGTGCTTTATATCCTTATTCCTATAAATACACAGTGTGTATATCTGACAATTCTCTGTAACGAAGCGAATCGCATCGCTTACCTGTACACCTGAAATTCAAACCACAATTAGATTCATCACGATTGCTTATTCGGTCGACATATCCCAGCGACTTTTATTTTTAAATCGTGCGCGCTTTCGATCGCTTCTCTTTTTACCGAAGCTATCTCCAACGCGGAGCTTCCGCCAACGCTTTCCAGAAGCTTACCAGTCCGTGATATATAACGGGCTCAGAATACAAAACCACGTTTGCTCTCGATCTCGATGCCAGGTATTCATTTACATTCGATTTGGGCGCGTTACACACACACGTATAGGCAAGACGAGCAAAGCGAAGATGAAAAACCGCAGATATATGCGGCGGAAAAGAAGATCGTTTCGGCGTTGGAACGATAGAGAATCCGCGGGGATAATTTGAATTTTGGTGCTTTTTTGTGTTGCGCTTTTATGCGTCGTTTGAATATCACCGGTACGACGTGGGATGTATAGTACGAATAAATTTTGAACTATTTCCGAAATTCCGAGTTCTACTGTTTTATGCAGAAACAACGGAGTATTGATTCGAATTTCACATTTCAAAATGCAAAGTGCGTTAACGAGAAAATAACCTAGATACGCGTATATACGCTTCTGCAAAAGGAAGCTTGATTCGATTTTCCTATGCATAAATCGATCAACTTTTTCGTCATACCAAACTCACAGACCAAGCTTACCCAAAGTTCAAAGCTCGAAAGAATCATTCGATCCAAAGCTTCGAAAAAGGAAAATAAATCCACGCACACAGAAAAAGAACCTATTCCAAAGCTCGAAAAAAGGAACGCTCAGTCAAGATTGCGCTCTCGCGACGAATCCACATCTTGAAGATCGAGTGTATTTCCAGGTCGGCGAGTGCATCGAGTCGTCAATCGATGTAATGCACGAGGCGTCTCATCGCCGTCACACCGAACTTGACGCTTTTCTTCGAGATTTGCACACGTGAACCCTCACACAATACACGAGTCTGGCCAAAAGAGACGAGGCGAAGACGACGACGACATGCGTCAAAAGCTTTCATCCAGGAAAAGGGCTATCGATTCAGGAACGAAACTGAATACAGCCACTCGCGATATAAACATTTTTCATGGGCGCGCGAAGCGAAGATCTCTCTTTTTTTCGACTGGCTTTCGCTGATGCCTGGGCGAGCTCTACTCTTTGTACGACGGGGTAGTAGTCGGGAGCTGGCTATTGTTCAGATTTCGCGTGCGAGCGCCGAGATTGCTCCTCTCGACGCCCTGCATTACGCGAATAAACCCGTTTCTTTTTTCGCCTAACATAATAGTGTTTTTTAATTAACCGGAGGGGCGAATTTGTTTTTCCTCGCGGGCGTGCTTGTGTGACACACTTTTTGCTGATGCTACTGGGAGAATTAAGCCATTTCGCTATCGGGGGATGATGGGAGGAAACTGCGCTGCAAGAGGAACGTTGTGTTCGTTTATTAAATCGTACGCTCACATGATTGCGTGGTTTTCGTTTTGACGTAATTCGCTTAGTAATCTAGGCGGTAGCGTATACGCGAGTAGTTTTATTTACAGAGAAAACGTTCGTGCACTACTATGTTTTACCGCAACTAGTTAAACGTGGAAGTCTCGGAAAACGACTCTCTACTGTGCGCTTTTTTAGCCGCGCGATAAGACCGTTCGTTTTTCCTGAATTTCGCGCTTGCGAACGCATTTGAAAAGAGAAATGTTGTGTATTTTGCGAAGCCTTTAATATCAGCAACAAAAAATCGTACACCATGGGTACCACAGCTTGAACGTCCATAAAAGGCGAAAGCCACCACGTGAAGCCATCTTTCGCAGCAACAACTTTTGAAAATAAAAAAACTTTCATCCCAGCGTGCAACGCAATTTTCGCATCATCGGGACGTAAAAATTCTACATCGCTTCCGCGTTATTTCACACCGAAATTGCAGCCTATATCCTCGAACGCACCAACGCTAGGAACGTCTATAATTCTTCCGACGCTGTTCGCTGGTATAACGGGCATATTTTTATCCATCGCTCGCTCGAGCTTTGCACCAAATCCATACGTAAAAGTAACATGAGCTGTAAAAATCCCACAACCAGCAGCAGCAGCGCATCCATCCCTTATACATATACGAAAGGTTCTCGCACTTGTAAAATTTCGCGCGCCGGCGCTTTAAGAGCGTCTAGCGCTGCTGTGCCATAAAGCGACTCATCGCTGCTCTTTTTACACGCTGCCAACACGCGAGAATGAAGAAGTGGTCTGACGAAGAGAACAAAAATTAATGGTCCAAGGTGGAGAGCAGCGGCAGCAGCAGCAGTAGCTACCGGAAAAAGGTCATTTTCGTGTCCCGGGCAACGCTTACGTCTTTCTTGTGTGTCGCTCGATATCCGCGTGTATACGAGCGCGATAAAATTCGCCCCAGTTAAAGAGAAACGCGTCACTTGAGGGATTGCACACTTGCCGCGGGGAGGTGTCACTCACTAAACTTCCTCTCGGCAGCAGCAGCAGCAGCAGCTCTCGGGAAGAGATCTTTGCTCGTTAAATGGAGTGAGTTTAAATTAAAGAGACGTACGTGGCGCTCTATGCTTATGAGTCTTCTCGCGACGATGATCCGAGCTGCTCATATTTTATTGTCTTTTTTGTGAAAGATTTTTTATTTCGTTGCCGAATAATGATATTGAAAAAGAATTTGGTTTAGGGTTGTAAATATTTTTTTTCTTTGAAGCCGACGCGAGTAAAAGTAGATTAGGGTAACGCACTTTTATATGAGAATAGAGGGAAAAGTTCACTTTGAACAGGGATAAGGCTCCGCTATAAAACATTTAGAGAACGCTTTAGCCCTGGGCACAGCTTACGTCACCCACCTGGCCGACTTTTATGGCTCTGTTTTAGAATCGAGAGAGCGAGAGAGTGGGAGAGAGTAATAGGGTTCGAGGAATTGAAAATTGCGAGAGCAAGCGCTTTAGTGGCCTTTTGAGGTTCTAAAAGGGAATGTTTTTTTTACGGAGGGTGTGTGTGGGCGTGTGGGCGGCTGTAGGGCGTGCGAAGGGTTTTGATAGATTTCGAATAGCGCTTTTGTGAGGAGAATATTGTTGGATCATGTTCTCCAGCGTTACACTGTGCATTTGAAATTGTTTTCCCCTCACGTCCTTTTGTGCTTTTCTTGTAGTATTTTATCGAATTTTCGGTCGCACACATTTTATATAAGTAATGCATATGACGATCGTACTGGAGAACTGCGTACGCGTATTGCTCGATCGTCAATAAATTAAAACAACAAAAATATCCGACAAACAAGTCGAAGCTGACCCAGAAACAAAAGCTCGCATTCGAAAGGACAATACAAGAACAGCCGGTTTGTGTACCTTCCGGCGTGGCCCTCAGCACTCGTACATATGGTACAGCGTGTACACATGTATCCAAGAGGGGTTGTAGCAAGCGAAAGATCGGCACCGGAACGTATTTATCAATAATCCAGAAGATAATGCGGCACCGGCTCGCCGCCCTCCCAGTGTATCGATGTATATACAGGAATACGTATCGCTTCGGCTTTGCCGCACCATGAGAATCTAGTGCTTGGCTTCTGGGCTGCATCCGGACTGGCCACCGCAAGAGCGAATAAAGCCTCATCCGTATTATAAAATATGACTCTCTGTATACGCACATGGCGCTGCCAATAATTTCGCGAGAGAGATTTCGCGTGGGAGAATTTCGGAGCAACACACGGCTGGCTGGGCTTTTAGTGCACTTCTGCTTGTGCTGCTTTAAGTGCGATCTATGTACTTGGTGTATAGGTTCGGTGCATAAATTATGCTGGTGTACGCGTAGGTATTATACCGATGCACAGTGTTAAGCTTGATGAATATTATCGCTGCTAGCTTCGACCATTGTCTTGATGTTATTTAGCGATTTAATTAACTTGGATAAAGGATTGACAAGCGATATTATAGGAGCAATATGTGCCCGAGTCTATGATGGATCTACAGCTTCAATATCCAGTGTCAGAATATTATAGGATCTTTTAAATTTTATAAAAAACGTCGAGAGAAAGACTCTGATTGTCAATTCCAATTTGGCTCCTTTCTTCTCTCAAAACTCATTCAAAATCTATCAAATTCAAAATATATGCATCACTTGAATATTTATTATAAGAGTGCAGTTAGCAGAAGTTATATTCGTCATAATACAGACCTCAATTAAAATTCAATTTTACAGAGTTTCATCATCGCACAGCGCAGTTGCAACGGATTCTTTATTCTTGCGCATTTATCTGCATATAAATAACTTATAAAAGAGCTTTATATTTTTAGTATAGCAGCGCAGTTGCGCGAAAGGTATTTCTGGGTATCGAATAGGACGCTGTATGCCCGATGACAATTCGATTAAACTTTTAATGCTTTTGTGTCCAGCGAAATTACAATACCGACCTAAAAAACTCGAGTTAACTTTTATATTGCACACTCGATCATTAAATACATTGTTTGATGAAATTACATTTTGCTTGAAAATTGTAATGCAAACTTGGCTTCCTCGTAACGCAACATACTATAAGGGTTGCTCGTAACCCACTTCGTTACCCTTGTAAGAAATCTCCGAATAATAAAGAAAGACACCGGGCTTTTATGTTACCCTATATACCCTGGGATAATCTCGATCTCATTTTGCACCCGCGTCGTGTACTTTGTAGTAAATTAAGTTTCTCCTTCAATTTCTAATGCTAATTTTCAAAAATACCCCGGAGGCTCAAAATCCTCTACACATACAAGGATACAAGAACAACCATATGCAAATGTAAATTTGAAAACCAAGCATTGTTGAAGCTTTAATCTCTACTGCACAATTGGCTTACAGAAGAAACAAGATAATATAGCTGAGTTCACGCTTCGTATAGCCTCAGTATGTTTGCACTCCGTTCCGCGCGAGTATAGCGCTCAATTTATTCCGCTAATCAACGCAAAATCACGTTCGCAAACTGTACAGCAAACATTACTCGCACCTGTTAGCTTGACGAACTAATGCTTTATAATAATCTCGCAGCTCCGTCTCTCCCGTTGAAAACATTCTTTAAAACCACGTAAAATAGTCAGCCTCATAGCTATGCATCATTCTCCACCCATACTAATCCCTCTCAAGTATAGTGTATGCATATATGTTCAGCCATCAGCAATATACTCGAGCCTCTCTCTCTCTCTCTCGTAAAAGCCGAGGGCGCCATATAATCCAACGGAGGAAGAAGACACCCCGTCGATTTACGGATTCCCTCGCACAATGTCGAGGCAGCCGCGATAAGCCGGTGGTGGTCGCGGCGTCGGACGATAGCCCGACGACGACTACTTTTTAAGACAGTCCCGGAAGCTGATGCCTTTCCGACCGAGCGCGCCTCTCGTTTTCTGCACACGTGACTTCTGTGCGCATGTTGAACATTAAAGCCGAGAGATGGAGCGAAAAGAAGCTGGAAAGTGGAGCGGACTGAGAGGAGGTTGCACTGGGCAAGTGGTATAATCCGCGGTTTAGTCAGACGCTCTTTTCGAGCTTTCGTTTTGGATCTCTGAGTGTACAGCTGTCGGGCTAGATGATCGTTGGTGCTTCTACGCGACGAGTTGGATGTGTAATTTGAAATATGGAAGAATTTCTTCTGCTTCTTCTTTTTTTTGCTATAAACGTAGAATTTTCGCTTGAAAAATGGACGCATATAGATCGTCTGTATAAGCGCACCGACTTTGTGAAATTCTCTCGATTCGCGCTCGTAAAAAGACGGATGCCCGAGCATTATGGACATTTTGAAAAGAGAGTATTCCTCTCGTTATCTTTATGGCTTTCAGATTTTCCGTGCATTACCGCCAGAGAGAGAGAGAGAGAGAGAGAGAGAGAGAGAGAGAGAGAGAGAGAGAGAGAGAGAGAGAGATCAGAGCGAGTGAAGATAAAAGGAGAAAACCTCCGCGAAAAAAGTCAAGTCGACGCACAGAGTAGTAGCGCGTAACAATTCGCAGATTCTTATCCGTCAAAGAGTAGGAGATGCAGGTTAATTTCAACGAGTTTCGCTGAAAACTTTCCTTTGAATCACGAGCGATAACAAGCCATTTTTCCAGGCTCCTTTGCGGCCGGTTACCACACGCAAGAGTTCGTTAGTTATTAAATCAGAAAAATCGATTCCCGCAACACAGAACCAGCCACAGAGGAAAAAGAAGGACAAGATAATGTGCTCGCGGCGAAGAAAGCGCGAAAGCGATCAAGAAAAAAACAAAGTAACGCGGGAGATAAGAACACAGGCCGCCGCCGAGACGCGAAGGGGAGCCGGAGCGAGGACGATAAAAAAACGAAGAAGAAGAAGAAGAAGAAGAGTTATATAGCAGCGTCCCGCGCGCGAAGCAACGGAAAGAAAAAGGAGGCAGAGGGTTGTGTAGGTATAGGAAGCTCCTACGAAAGTACGAGTACATCCCCCGCGAGTAGGAACTCGGAATTCCGAGGCGCGAAACACGAGCCCCTTTCAAAGACTTTTATCGGCGGCGCGGGAGGGGAAGGGATTTCGCCGGAAGTGAAAGAATCGGGCAGCTCTCCCTTTGTGCTTCGCCGCCGTCACCTGATCAGCCATTGTGATTTCGCGCGGGACGACGAATGGAAAGTTCGCCTCCCTTTTTTCGGACAGTAGTAGCGCGGGGGAGACATTATCGTGCTAACGTCCTTACATAATGCGCTGAAGTTCGATGGGATTTATACGTGCATGCCTTGAAGTTTTTCCGAAGAAGACTCTTTGCATTGGAAAGGATGTCGAACTAGTTTTGAGAATATATAAAGCCAGTCGTGAGAATCATTTCAATGCTGAGAGTGAGATGATCGATCCGAAAAGATGCGTTATACACTGAGAAAAAGAAATGGAATATTTTTACGATTGGGAAGGGATGCTAAAATTTTTTACTGTTCAAAATGCGGACTTATTACGCGCGCGAGGTGTGCGAGAATAAACAGACCGATCCCCTGCGTAACTTGTTCTCATTCACGGGATGTCAGTCTCGGGTGCTCGTAAAACGTTTCTCGGATAAAAAAGACGCCAACGTTGTCGCTCCTCGTCGTCGGTGAATGTAAAGAACGCGAGGCCAGACGCTTCTGAGGATTTTAGCTGATTGGAAGAGCAAAGCGTGGCGCCGCTATCAAGAGTAAGATTTAATTGCCGTGTGAACTCTTATCCGTCACCTCTTGATGGGAGATGCATAATTCACGCATACGTATACGTCAGTTCTCGCGACTGAGACATATCCTAATTTCCAGGTGTATTTTTGGAGATCTTGTCGGCTGCCTCTCTTCATTCAAACTGCGACGGCTTCATTCGCTCGAGTGAGGCTTCTCGGATTTTAAATTTATGAGATACCGCTCGCCGCGGTTTATTTTTTCAGCTATCGCGCGAGACGAGGAATGTACTCAAGGCGACCCTTAAAAATGTTAACTGGAATGTAAATCTCTTTTAATTTCCATTTCGTTGAATCGAAAGCGAACTCTGCGAAATGGAATATGCATGTGTATCATACATATAGCTTATTGTAGTTGATGATAGTATAGCGGTAAGATATAACGGTTGCAAGATCGGAAAAGAAGAGAATAGCGTGTAAAGCCGTGTTTCCAGATTGTAAAGCAACGTCCCTCGAGTCTTCACATCTCCTCATCGATTCGATAATTCGGCCGAGGTTTCAAATGGGCCGGGCAACGCGCTTTCTTTTCAATGATAGCCCGCAGGCGGCTCGTCTCTCCCGTCCCGCGGGACACAAGACGCGCAAAAGCAACAGCAGCGGCAGTAAGCATGGGGGATATGATTCACGAAGCGTTAAATCCCATTTCGGTGCTTTCAGAGCCGGGCTCTCGAGCGCTAAGGCAGAAAAAGCGCCGACCATCTTGATCCTGTATCTTGGCCCATTTCTTATCCTTATCCTTGCTTTCCGGCTCGATACGCGTTTTTCGTCCTCCCATACTGTGTGTTGTCAGTGTGTATACTTCGCACACAGCCTATACGACAGATAATAAAGTAAGCGTCATTTCTTATTTTCGTGTTACAGAGATTCACAAGACCCAGTCGAGCGGTAAGCCGAACAAAGACCAGAAGTACGTTGACATTTATCGTGAGAAGCCGATTAGGGTGTCCGTCAAGGTGCTGGTCCCTGTGCGAGAACATCCCAAGGTGAGTTGACCATGAGACGCATATGTTTTACTTAGCTCATTTTTATGGTTGTTGTCTGCGGCTCAGATGTTGACTTGATTAATATTGCCGCGTTTAGTTTTTTGTTTTCTTTTTGAAACTTATGATGAGGATTTTCTAGATGAAAATATTGAGATGGATCGCAACCCTGCATTGCGTTAAATATAAATAAAAATCGTTTAAAGATGAGGTAGTGTTGTACTTTTAAATATAATATTATTTTAAAAAAAATTAAAGATCGAGGTAAGTCTACATTTTCACAAAGAAGAAAGTCGGCTTCTTCTGATAAAACCAAACACAACCTCAATTTTAAAACAAAATCTAATCCCGCCAATATTACGAGCGAAATCCGCCCTGAACCGCAGACTTTTCCGTCAACTCCTGGCGCATTATCAGCTCCGAAAATCCCAGCATTTCTTATGCGCGCTTATCTCTCGCTCGGTCTTTTCCCCGCCAAGCTCCGCCAGTGCGGCGTGTCCTCCTATTAATTAACTCCGAAGCTAACAACGTTCAACGCTCGGCTTCAAAGCCTAAATAGGCTGTTGGCTACTACACGGCAACAGCAGCGGCGCCAGCCGAAAGTCGCTTTCGCCAATTACAGCGCGGAAAAGCCACCACGAAAGGGTAAACGAACTCTCGCACTGCAGCCCCTTCGTTCGTTTTTTTCTTTTATTTTCCCTGCAAAGTTCATCGCCAGCAGCACATGTGTGTGTGTGGAAAGAAGTGCGTTTGTCGGACAAGTTCGACGCGCGAAAACATCCGGCGTTTCGAAGCCCGGAAATCTCCGCGGCGCAGGTGCCTCTGAATGCGGAAAAGGTGGAGGAGATTCGCTTGTCTGCGAATGGACGCGGGGATTACAAGCTCTGCTCTCACGGACTGTCTTCCTACGCGTTTAGCTTGTTGGGATACTTTCTCCTGCATATTCAAACGGACCGGGTGTTAGACACCAGCTGAGTTTGAAATTTCCCCGAGTCCAATTGCGTTGATACTCCGATGCTGTCTCTATTTGCATGATTAGATTAGAAAATTTTTGGACCACTGCTGTTAGCCGAATGTTTTTTTTGCTGCGAAATCTCATTCAGTTTCGGCGTTTTTAGCGCAAATTTAGGAGATGTAGACGAAATTGAATCTCTTTCTTATACGCGTCTTGTTTATTGAGATTAGATTTTTTTTCACAGCTGGAACGCGTCAGAGAATAGAATCCTGGAAATTTAAAACCAGAGTCAAACCTCGTCTTGAATAAGCTCACAGCACAGGTGCAAAAACCAAAAGCTTTTAGCATAAATGAACGATAGCGTAAAATTAGAAAAAAGTGTGTTCCGACCCAGTTTCTCGAGATATGCGCCAGAGCCGGAAATTAATAATTTTCCATAATGCATTCAGGACATTCATACATTTAAGAGCGTCGCGGCTATTAAAAATTCTTAGCGAACGCAAGCCCACAGTAGCAGCATTGAAATTTCGCCATTTTACCCAGCAGGTACTTTTGAATTTCTTGAATTTCGGCGTGTTTTCATTCTAATCGAGCGAGCATTTTGGAGTCGACGACGCGTCTGTTTGCGCGAATGGAAAAGTTTTTCGCAGAAAATTAGCTTGCCGCTCCGGAGGGATAATATTCCAGTACGTCAAGGTGGATATGCTGTGGGAAAACTCGGAAATTCTCTCTTTAACGCACTTTATATAATATTTCTTTGACGCGTGTGTTTTCGATCCTAAATACGAAAATTCTCTAATCATTCTATTCGCTATCCGATTGCAGGCTGTTCGTTTTTACCGCGACATGTCTGCATATGCTTAAATTCCTAACCTCAAAAAGTGAAAATAAATACTTAATTTTAATCTACATAACATACATCCAGACCACTATTACCAAAACAAAGTAGTTTTGGACTGGCCTTTTCGTCACCGCCTAAACTCTCCGTGTCTCTGGCAGGTGACAATAGGTGGCGCACAGTTATCTCTTTCATTTCCCTCATAGCAAAATGCGCGCCGAGTCTAGATATAGTGGTGTGCCACCAATGCTAAAACTGCCTTGTTTGGCCTGCTGATTCGGCCGCCCATGCTATAACTGCCTCGATAACTGCGCGCAAAAGTTCTTTTTTAGCAAGTTTAACGATGTAGAGTTGTGTGCTACTAGGCCGACGATTTCGGCAGGATCAATACATATGCCATTTTCGCACATAACACTGATACAACTCTGGGATTCAATGATTCTCCCTCGCACCACACACCCCGCACAGAAGTATACAACCTCCTTAAAAGAAAAACAGCAAACCGATATTCTTTCACTCTTACCCTCTCAGACTCGAGTACAGCATTTTCATCGCGCAGCAGCGGAATGTAAAAATTATTAAAGCTGTTTACTCGCTTTTTTTCCCTCCCACGGAAGCCGCGAGAGAGCACTTTGAGAGAAAGAGGCTGCGGGGCGTCGCTAATTTTAATTTTTCTCGCGTCTCCGCGCGTCGCACTCGTCCAAGTTATTTATGACGCCCTGGGGAATTTCCGCGGCCGGCCGCGAAAGAGTGGATTAGCATATTATGACAACGCCGGCGCAATTTCGGGACGCGCGCCGCATTAGTCCGCTGACGTACACGAGAGAGAGAGAGAGAGAAAAAGAGAGAAATAAAAAGGGCTCGGCGCTCGCTCGAGAAATTGCACCCGGAGCGTCATCATCATCTCGCGCGCGAAAACTTTCTTGCTTCAGGGGAATAAACACGCGAGTGAGAGTAGAGCTTGCATTAGTGTAACTCTCTGTGTGCGGTTTAGGCGCGCTGAGAGATTTATATCCGTGCGACTCAGCTGTGGACAAATTGTCCTTTCATTGTCGTCGTCGTCGTACTGTAATTCTGCTAGTAATATACGTTCTCTTGGAATATTTTTATTATGACGTATATTTGACCGATCGGGCGTCTACTTCGCGTCAAATTTTCTTCGAGACGATCCAAACTTATAATTCCGCGTATAGAAGGCTCACCCCTAGACGTCCAGATATCAGGCTCAGCAAATTGATGGATCCGATAAGCCGGGATTCCTTTTATTCATAGCCTCGCTCAAAGGCTCTGTTCTCTCTCTCTCTCTTCCAGCCCTCTCTGGTATCATCATTTAATACCCCTCGAGGTCGATCTATATGCATACATATATATAGAGGACTGTCTCGCGTATATTGCGCGTCCGCATAACCTACATCGCAACGTCGGGGTCCAGAGTATAGCGGTGTTATAGAACACAGTTGAAGGCAGATCTCGAAACAGCCGACCGCTAAGTTTCCGACTTTGATTAATCGTCCTTGGCATTTAGCATGCAGTAGACAACAGGGCGAGGCTTTAGCTGCGTATATAGTATAGGGTGAGCTGCGCCGATGATGATCGATCAACTAATCGCTCGGACGCTCGTCATCGTACTTGCCAGTGCTGCTGTGGCTGCTGTTCTTGTTGTCGTGCTTGTCGGATATGGACGCTTCGATTCCTCCGTCCGCAGCCAATCCCGGTCCACTGGACACGCGTTACGAGCCCGTCGTGGCCTGTCGTTTGTTGCGTCTCTCGATTGCTTATTCCCGTAGGCATCTATTGTCGCACCTCTGCTGACCTGCAGCCCTTTGACTGTGATTTGCTTTGTGTTTAGTTTCTCTTGTTCAGTGTATACAGCAGCGTCTCCGATTTTGCGTAGTCGTGAAAAATGTGACGCCGAGAGACTCCTGCTGGTTGTAATTTGCGCATTCCGTCAAGGAAGTCCCTTCCTGAATCTCCTGGCGACAAAAACAAACTTTAGGCAGACTTCTCCCTGATAAAACTTTTCCCAAGCCAGACTATGGTTCCTCAAAACAAAAGCGCTCTCTTTGCGGTCTGCCACCACGACAGCAAGCTTTTCCGCCTCTGACACACTGACTGTCTTCGAAGACACCGGTACAGTGTCAATCCTAGACTGGAAATCCAGAGCAGAGCAAAGCAGCAGTAGCTTGGCTCCAACCGATCAGCCGATAATATTGGGCATCAGAAAACCGCGGAAGCTCGCGCGGCATTGTGAACCGAGCCGTAAGTCGATAGACCGTCTCTCTATCCATCTCCTTCTCTCTGGCCTGCAGTCCCCGTGTAGCAGCAGGCGTCACTCGGATGGCTCGCTGGTGATTAGCGGTAATATGATTATCGTTTCGCAAGAGAGAGAGAGAGAGAGAGAGAGAGAGAGAGAGAGAGAGAGAGAGAGAGAGAGAGAGAGAGA